>JACTOM010000924.1:2229115-2290377 GCA_015832385.1 Elymnias hypermnestra | reverse complement strand
CCCCCCCCCCCCCCGTAGTGTTGTAGTGTTCTTGTGAGGCAGCTCAATTCAAAAAGGCCAGAATGGAATGCCCTAAGGAACTCCTAATCCTTCCATCCAGTTGGGTATTCTGGACAACTGGTGAGTCCCACACTCCTGTTTTCTGGACGGAATCTTTGATCAGCGACAAAAATGTTTTAATGTAGAGACATTAAAGAAGTGAATATAATCCCTTCCTTTGGTACTTCAAGGAGGATATTCGTTTACCTGCTAGAACTATAAATAAATTTAACTATTCTCTGCTGATCTGAATTAATGAGTATTCTTTGTGTGAATATATGTATCTGCTCCATAAGTAGTGTTGGGTAGGATATGACTTCAAAATGATTTTGTAAGAGTAGCCTCTTATTCGCACTCAGCCATTTGAAATTTGTGGTGAATTGTGTGAACATCTTGTATTTTATAAATAATTGTAGATAAAAGGAACCCTACCACACATTATTTAAAGTACATTTTTAAATAACATTATCACTTTAAAACGTTCCTAATAATGTTACTGTAATTTTGATGCTCTCATTATTTATGTGTTTTAAATCAAAGAGTTTAGGTTTAATATTATTTGCAAATATTTATATGAGGTTTTAACACGAGTCTCTGCCTTACTGAAGTTAAATACCAGGACATAAAATTGAATTATAATGTTTTTGAAGTTATACTTCATTTGGCGCGTTAGGGAAAAATGATGTGAGTAAATTTTTACTCTGAAAACCCGACACCCTGAAAGTAAGCTATAGTCGACATTTCAGTTTTTGTTACGCCAAAGAAGAATAACTTCTAACATGTGTACATAAGTACACACACAGTTTTTTTCTTTGGGTAAAAGTCGCCTCTTGGGCGCAGGCCTCTCTAAGTTTCTTCCATAGTCCCCACTGACAGCCATCCATCCAGATCCTACCTTTTCTCTCTCCAACTTATATTTTGACGCCCTTGTTTTCTTTTCCCAGCAAAAGTGGCTCATTCTGGCGATATGTCCCTAATATCATGAACTTATTTTATTGAAAGATTAAAAAGTATTACAGAATTTAACTTTAAAGGCACTCTTATATTTAAACGTTTTGTATCCAACACTACCATGGTCAGAACACCCTGGTCGAATGCTATCCTCCTGAACTATAAATAGTAGAAAAGTAGTCTTACCACAGAGGCCCGGCGCCCAGGCACAGCGAAAAACACTCGGCGTCGGAAGCCGACAAAGCCGACCGCTTGCTGCCGGCCGCGGTCAAAGACGCGGCGTCACCACTGTCAAACAATAAAACCCACATAAATAACGTTCCACTGCTGGGCACAGCCCTCTTCACTCATGGGAGCGAAGCTTGTTAGAGCATAAAATCACCACACTGCTCCACTGCGGGTTGGTACGCAATGCACTAGAGCACTATTCCTTCACAATCATAGTGCGATGTGACGGCAATCCGACACGACCGGAGAGAGACCAGGCGCATGATCGTTAACAGAAAACTCAATATCTACTTTTGACCGTGGACTGGAACCCTTGAGGAGCTCACGTCTATAGCCAAACAAGCTGCCCACTAGACAAATGAGACAGTTCTGTTAATTTACCCTGATAATTACCTGAATTTATAAATGTTAAAAAGTGCGACTGCCATGTTAGTCAAGATGTAAACAATCAGTCAGCGATATAGTAAGTAAGTAGCAGCCCATTAACGTCCCACTGCTGGGCACATGCCTCCTCATTCTTATGAGAGAGGGTTTTTAGAGCATAGACCCACGATGCTGCTCCACTCTATTCCTTCACACTCGTAGTCTGACGTGTCGGCAATCCGACTCAAACGGAGAGATCAGGCGCAGGACCGACAACTTAACGTGCTCTCCGAGGCATGGGGGTGGACCAGACCGCCAAATTTTTTCCAACTTCGGGCAAATATTAAGAAAATCTTAATAGAAAACTCAATATTGAATTTTGAATTGGCTCGACCCAGGACCTCATGTCTGTAGTCGAGCATGCTAACCACTACACCAATGAGGCAGTTATCAGCGAAATATTGCTATAAAAACCATAGCTCTGCTTCAAATAGCCATTCGTTTTGTTAATTAGGCGAAGAACTGTCCAACTACGGACCTGGTTTTTGCCTGCCAGTCTGGAATAGTGATGGGGCTAAGGTCCTGACCATATAGACCTTTTGAAGGTCCTCGCGAGTCGCGGGATAAAGTGATTTTAGTAAACTGTCAAAGTTGTGAGAATTATAATATCATAAACTAAGCTTCTAGCCAGTGTAGTGGTTCCTTTTATAAACACTGAGGCCCCGAGCCTAACAGTGTGTATAAAGTAAACAGAAGTGAAACTTCTTTGGCAAACTAATTTTTAAGTCTTGTTTTTATTTCCACAAATCTAAAACTTTAGATTTCCGAGACTTAGAGGGAGGGGAAAAGGAAGATATGTTAAAAATTTAATTATCATTACAATATTAAAAGTGTTGAAAATTAATACAAATAATTTATTGAAATCCTAAATCCCATTTTGACTTTTATGAAAAAAAGTATATAAAAATTATTAAATGACAATTGGCAAATCAAAATGCCACATGGTATTTTTAAATATTTACTAACCTTCTAAAGAATTAACCTAAAAAACGCTGCACATCTTCTTGCTCTAACGCCTAAAGAAGTTTCACTTCCAAAATCCTACAGATTAGGGGCAAAATTATATTTTAATCGGCACTTACATATGTAAATCAAACATAATCTCGCAAAATGTATAATTTAAGAACATTTTGTGATGTAATAAATTTATGACGTCAATACAAAACGAAACCTCTCAAAGTTCGAGCAACGGTTGTTTCTTCTATGGCTTTTTACGAAATACCCTCCCTTTCAAACTTTTTTTTAACTTGCGTCATTGTAATAATCTTCCATGCCTTTTATAGTCACGAGAAGGGACCCTGAACCCCTTAAAGAAAAATGTAAGCGGGGTTTCTTTCTTAGTCAAATTACGTAAGGTGAAGGAGAGTACAAAAGTCAGTAAATCAGTATAATTGGTCACTTTAAATTACGTCATTCTTTCGAGTGACCCAAAATATGAATTATAAAAGCCATGCCATGTAAGATAAGAACTTTCTTAGAGAAGCAGCTGACAAGAGCAAAGGAATGTTTTGGGAACAGGAAAAATAATATTTTCGCAATATAATTTAAAGATGAAATAAAAAACTGAGTGACAGAGTAAGAAATAGTGTGATAAGAGAACGTTGTGGTATAAAAGAAGACGTAGTGACTAAAATAGAGAAAGGTATGCCTAGATGGTTAGGGCATGTAGAGAGAATGAATGAAAGGAGATTGACAAAAAGGTTTTAGCATCAAGAGTGAATGCGAAAGTTGGAATGGGAAGACCAAAGCGAACGTTCCTGGACCAAATCCAGGACATTTTATTTAAGGGCCAGGTCAAGAGTACTCTAAACCGACGAACTTGTATGAAAGGTTTAATGAGAATGGAGGAAGCGAAGGAGATATGCAAGGATCGTGGCAAGTGGAAGGACGTGGTCTCTGCCTACTCCTATGGGAATGAGGCGTGATGCTATGTATGTATGTATGAAATAATGCAAAGTTCATTTTTAAGTGTTAAACCCACAATAACAAATTTTGTGGGTTTTTAGGTTTTATTTAAAGTTAATGTGGCGACATCATAAAGAATAATCAAATTCCA
The DNA here is from genome assembly GCA_015832385.1 of Elymnias hypermnestra. Classification (NCBI taxonomy): domain Eukaryota; kingdom Metazoa; phylum Arthropoda; class Insecta; order Lepidoptera; family Nymphalidae; genus Elymnias; species Elymnias hypermnestra. The sequence continues at coordinate 2,286,680 of JACTOM010000924.1, read as the reverse complement.
TTACCAAATCTTACCTGATCACTTTCACGACCATTTTTCTGAGTTAAACCCTGCCTTATAACACAAACCACAGAAAACCTACGACAGCAGGTTTCTATATGTTATAAACAAAATTACAAGAGTTTGTTATTACAATGTTTAATTAAAACAAATAGATAAATCCAAGTACTGTATATATCTAATAGAGATATATTTCCTTAATTCATAAAGGTTGCATTAACCCACAATTTAAATTGTAGAAAAAAATATAAATAAGAAACAAATCCCTATACGTTTTAAACTTAAAATTTTAAATAAATAAATTATAAATGGCTTAAATATTGATAATCACTTAAAAAAGCACTTATCACGAGACAAAGGAATGTCGTCTAATTCTTTTTCAAAATTCACAGTTTCAGTCTGTTTTTCAAAGGCAACTTTCTATAAACGATCCTTATGCAGTATGTCACATAAGGCATATTATATTTGGTTATCTTTTTATATATTATCTGTGGACGCGTCCGATTAATAAGGAATAGTGAGTAATACTAGTGCTTCCCATCTGAATTCAAATCAAAGGCCTTGCCAAAACGTAAAAATAGCACAGAAACAACGCAAAAGACAAAAAGATGTTTATCTGTGATATAGAGAAAATGTCTTAAAAGAAATACGTAACCAACATTTTATAAATAACCATTTACAGTCGGTTGGTAAAGTGGTAGAGAAGCTGAGGCTTCTGATCAGCATGTGATCTAGCATCATTCTTTGTGAGTGATTAGATAGCCCAGAACTGCCTCATTGGTGGTTAGCGTGTTCGACTACAGGTCCTGGGTCTCGGGCCAGTTCGAAATCGATATTGATTTTTCTATTAAGATTTTCTCAATATTTGCCCGAAGTTGGGAAGTTGGCTGTGTGCTCCAGGCCCGTGCCTCGGAGAGCACGTTAAGCCGTCGGTCCTGCGCCTGAGCTCTCTCGGGTCGTGTCGGATTCCCGTCACAACGGACTATGAGAGTGAAGGAATAGAGAGTGCACTTGTGTACTATGCCTGCCAATCCGCAGTGGAGCAGCGTGGTGGGTCTAAAAGCCCTCGCTCGTGGGACATTAACGGGCTGCTACTTACTTAGATAGCCCAGGTGGGAAACGTCTGACAAAATACTTCGGCCCATTTAACCTGCAACGAATTGGATGTTCCAATGGTCCAAGCATCAGTATTCATTTAATATCGGGTTTATTGTACGCTCGCTTATTAAAAAAAAAGTAATTGATTTTAATTGGTCTGTCCTTATTGAGGACCTAGTGGTGATTGGAAGATGGGGTAATTTAAGCCTTAGGCCATCTTCAACCAAGCCAACCAGAAGACATTTTTCGGGCCACACTAACCCTGTGTGATTCAGTGATCGATTTTCCGAAAGTCAGGTACCGAAGCTGAAGCCGAGTGAGCTGGTGAATTCACTACCTTGCTATTAGTATATCTTATAAAAAAAACTACATAACAAAGACATACATTGAAATTACTTTAACATATATAGCACAAATGACGAAGGCAGCTACAAATAAACGAGAGGCATGATAATAGTGTTTACGATAACTATTGCCAAGAAAAACTTTTGCAGCTTTCTCTTGGCGCTACTTTAACGACAAGATTAATTTATCTTTGCATTCTAAATAATAATTTTATGCGTAGAAAATCACTATATTTTTAATTTAAACGTGATTACGTGCAATAGATTGTTTCTAAATTCTTATTTCTTTTATCTAATCTGTTATTTAATATAGTATATAGTAATTTGTGTAATCCGTAATTTTAAGTATATTAAGTGTCCAATAATACCAATAAATAATTAAAATAAAAGATTTGAGGGTAGACAAAAACTTTTGTATAGCAATGAACAATAAGTTCGTCCCATCCAAGTCGGTCTAGATGTTACAAAAATTAACGTTTTTGAATAAAAACAAAGAGAAAATGATAATATATTAAACTTCCAAGGTCAAAAATGGTTTTACAAGCCCCTCCCCAAGTTAATTTTGGCTTCCAGTTCCCAAACTCAAGCAATGAAACGAGGCAACATAATGTTGCTAATTTACGTTTTGGTATTCTTTCTATATCTCTTATTTTAATATAACTAAACACTTCCATTATATTTCTTTCTATAGTTATATCGGATAAGCGTTAAAACACGATTGTGAAAATAATAATGTAGTTGTAAAGCCTTTGATAAAGGTTGACAAATATATCTTATATTGCTGCGACAAAGATAAGGAACTAGACAATAACAGCTTATTAGATTAATTTGTTTGGATGTAGCTAACGAATATTAACATAGTAAAGAATGAATTAATGAGTGTAGCGTCAATGCCAACAAGAAATTTTCCATTATTGTTTTGCGTAGAAATGACACCGTCATTACGAGAAGGTTATATGTATTTATAATTTTCTAATCGAATTTCGGCCACGGTCAATCTCATGCAGAGATTAGCCATTTGGGCTATTAGAGTGCTACAGTGTATGCACAAATGCAGTCTTCACATAAAGGAATGGGATGCTGCTGACACTCGCAGAGAGAAATCTTACCGTACTCTCCGAAGCACGAGAGCACTGAGACAGTTCTGTTAACTTATGGTGCTAATCATAAATAGCACAAAATAATTAACTGCTTGGCATAAAAATCCCACAAATTGAGGGCGGAAATGATGGTACACGATTTTCTTAACGGAAAATCCAATATCAAAGCCCGATTCTCAAAGGGTTTATTACGATCTATAGAGGTAAAAGCTGACAATAGCCACATAAGCCACATAAGCCACATAAGCCAATGGTTCAGTGTGAGACGAAGCTTGTTCAGAAACATCATAGTTAATATATAAAATGTAACTAACATGCCCAATTGTTCTTTCAAATTCATTTTTTCGATGATTCGGTGAAGGAAAACATCGTGAGGAAACACGTGTAACCCCGGAGTATTGTATCGGGGTAACATCTTGGCAGTTCCACTAGTTGTTTGCTATTATTTCTACTAAAAAAAAAAACAATAACTTGGCAACGTTTACGTATATTAAGTCCGAGTTTGTTGTTAAACGAAATACGGTGTAAATATTTATAAAGTACACCTATCTAATCATATATGTTCAAAGTTTTTATCAGTTATCGTACCCATATCTTTTATAAAATAAAATACCGATTAAGGACCATCGTATATTAAATTATAAAATGAAATTCCTTACATTTGCCCGTTCGGAAGTCGAATCCAGTACCAAAGTTTATCCTTATACACTAATACGCTACAGTAATGATTTTAAACTCATTCAATTATAACAAATCACAATTTAAGAATTAACATTTAAAAAATATATACTTGAAAATTTAAATTTCATATACAAAATTAAAATGAAATGCATTCATTTATTGATTATGTCAATTCGATGTTAAAAAAAGCTTAAAGCATTTGTGCATATTCTTGTCTCCCATATTACCTCAAATGACAGTAATTACGTTTTATTTATTTAAAAATGAAATATTTAGCCAAAAAGTTTTTCTTAAAAGCCCGGAGTCCAAAGCAATGCCAAATTAAAAATAGTCCCGGCAATGGAATTTTATGACCACGCCTCGGACGTTTTAAAAATAAATGTAAACAAATTGATTTCGCGCTAGCCAACACAGCACGTGACTATTTGTTTATTTGGGTTGCGCGCCATTATCTATGGTCGATAATGTTTTCAAAATGGCTGCCAACAGCTGGTTATTTTATCACATAACATAAAATTTTGAGTGATATGCTAAAGAATTATATTTTGTTTTCCGATAACACTGTTATACATTTAATGTTTGCCTATATTTTTATATTTACACAATATAGAATTCTGCAGATAAGAGGTGATAGCGCAAAATAACTAAGGCATTTTTGTGTATGTGCCCAATTTCCTTTTGGTATAGCGGTTCGAGTTCAAGTGGATACATAATGGAATTGAAGTTAATGATTTAGTTTGATAATTCGATCTGATAAATCCGATTTCTAGAAATTTCGTAAAACTATACTTACTCCGTGAAAAACTCGATTATATAAACTGACTTAAATAATGCTCATATAAAAAAAAAACCATCCGACTCACATATCGCGTTATCTGTCACGTAGGTATACTATTTTTAGCGAATCAACAAGTAATTCTAGTTATCAATGCAAGAGATTGACTAAAGTACTATTTATTAATAGTAAAAAATATGTACATATATTTCTTTATCAGTGCACCAACATTAATTTATCTGCCAGAATATTCAGTAAAATTTAAGTGTAATATAATTCTCTACCATCATTTATTCACTTATAACCTGTAAATACTTTCCCCTGAAATGTAAGATATGATAAATAAGGAAAAATGAAAGTATACACTGACATAAAAAAACAAATGTTTTTTTTGTATGATTCATTGAATGTTGCATTACTGGCAGATAGTTGATGTCATAAGGATTTATTAAGAGTACTTTTAAAAGGTATCTGGATTTACAAAAGTAACAGTAGGGAACAGCTAAACTTATACACTTTATAGTTGTAAACAGACTTGTTGTTATGGTGGGTGAAATAGCTTTGTTACCATTGAATTATATTCCCTATGAAAATAAATTTAAGAGACTATTTTCCAAATCATCCACTTCAGGTGTTTTCTTGTAATAAAAATTTCTATATGATGCTCTTGTAGAAGCAATAGAAATGCAAGTCTATTTATGCATTACATGACAATATACCCCTTTAACACAAGAACTGATCTAGCTCTAACATATTTATAAGTTAGAGATAAAAGGTTAGGACTTTTAAATATGTCATAAAATCTACAGAAGCCTTTTCATACAGTAAGCACACATAGACAAAATCTTTTTATATAAATAAAACACAATCATTCCAGATGTTACTATTACACAAGGCCAATTATTTAATTGAGACAACATACAAAAGAGTACCAATGTACATACAACTAACAACCTTGTCACTCTACACTCAAAACCAATTTCACCTTGAAAAGTTGCATCGACGCTTGGAGTAATGACCTATACCTAGTTCGATGTAAATTTAACTTTAAGCTCTAAAATATAAAGCGTAAATTGTAATACAAGCGATTGTAAAGAATATGCATTCACTATCCTTAGATAACATTCAAATGAAATTGTTTACATATAAAATATACCTAAATGTGAAGCAGCAAATAAGAACAATGGAAAATTCGAGACTTGTAGAACAATAGGGTCCAATAGTTTTGAAATAATTATTTAAGTAATTACACAAATACTAGTTTCTGGCACTGACTAATTAAACATTTGCCTTGTTGTCAAAGAAGATTTAAAAAAAACATTATTGCCTAAATAAAAGTCAGCTATCTACAATATCAGTATTAAAATAAATTGGAAAACATAAAAGAAACTAATATGATATCACAAAAATGTCTCTTCAATTTGTCCTTACATCTTTTGTATATTTTAAAAGAAATCTTAAGTAAAAACTTAAGTAATGAGCATTTTAGACACAAAAAGAATGTGTACCAGATTAAAATTTTAGTGGGAGAACAGATATGAAAATCTTGAGTTGGACGTTTTACTTATATTATATAAATGGAAAGAAACATATAATATAAAGTATAAAATCCTCATTTAGTAAAAAAGTTTTTTAGTGATATATTAATTATTAATATTGCACCATTTGTACTAACAATATATTCTTGTAAACATGTTTGAATAATTATATGATTTATGAAAAACAATGTAAGAACATTGATTATTTATATATATATCTCATCAATATTTTATTTTAAATAAAAGCTCTAGGAAAACAGAGAACATTATTGTACATCTTAAATACCTACTTATAGAATATCTTTCAAAATATAATTGTACAACAAGACATAATTAAAAATATTAGATTATACTGGATTAACAGATCTTTTATAGCAGTGTTTCAATAGTTTTCCAAAACTAAAAATGTTATAATTAGATTCATTTCCTTAATATATATATTTAAAGGATAATTTTCTTTGCAAACAGACTTTAATTAACAACTTTGTATTATATAGATATATTTTATCTATGTTTGAGGTTATTTATAAGGTTAAGTATGATAAAATTATAATTATATTGTGAGCACATTGTTTAACATGTGATAGTAATAAAACATGTGTAAAGCCACGTGGATCAATTAATGCATGAATAAAATGATGAAATAATCTCATATGCTAATGAAAGAAAATAATATCTATGCCTTAAATTGGTTTCACAACCTTTTTTGTACAGCAGTGTAAGCTAAGTTCTAAGATCTAAAAACTCTCTTATGTGAGTAAGAAAAGCTGTCTGTACCCAGCAGTGGAATGTCAAAAGACTTCTCTATTTGCCTCGACATGGCCCCTCATTAAAATTTTAATTTCTGAGCACTTACCCCTGATAACTTTATACCTACTTTTTATAAAAAATCACAGCTAATCCAACTGTTAACTTCTCAGTATTTTCACTATTACTAATATAATTTTAACATAACCCCAATGGCACCCTGATGGGTGAAGTCTTGCAAAGACTGGGAATCTGTGCTATAAACAAGAGTCATTATTTAACAATGTAAAATTTATCTAAACAAAATTTTTGTATTGGAAATCATGAAAATTATAACAAAATTGTAACAAATAGCTTTGCAAACATTTAACCTTTATTTAAACAGTTATACATATAAGTAGGTTATAGGTAAAGCTACATTAACTGGAAACTCCATAATGTGTCAATAAGTATTATACAATAGTGGGCATACAGATTTGGTTAACAATAATAAACAAAGCTGAACACTAATTCAATGTGTGTGTAACACATTACTTTGTATTAGTATTTGTTTTTCTTTTAAGTGTGTAGTAGCCCTACTGGCTGTTACAAAATACCTGAGAGAGATGGCACAGAAATTACCTAGTGTGGGTCCGGCAGCAATGTCATATAGGGTATCTAATATCTTGTCAAATAAAAATTTGCATTTGTATATAGTATAGTGTTTCTATGTGTATATGTAAACCATGATAACATTGCTTAGTCTTCCTAGATACTAGTGTCAAAAAAAATGAATAATAAATAATATAATCGTAACATCTAGATAGTTAATTATACACTATTTTACAATTCTTCTGTATAATAGAACCAAATTTATATACTCAACATAACATAAATAAAGCTAGATTTCACAGCTAGTTCGATTTCATGTCAAATTACAGAGCAAACTCTTACCACAATGTTGAAAAAATCTGAATAATTTTGTCATTGTAATGTTATATATTTCTAGACTAGAAAGACAGCCTCTATGGCACAATGATTTTAATACTTTGCTGACAGCAAAGTCAAAGTTTTGATACCAGTTTGGCAAATTCAGGAAATTGCAGTGTCTAATTTGGATAGAACACTTCAACAATAGCTAAATACTATGGTACCAACAAAGATGTACAAAATATGAGCATTCTAGTATGATGCTGGGTAGAAACCACAAGAGCTAAATTTTTGCTAGCTATATTATTTCATGCTGCCATGTTTCAACTGTATCAAGTCTTATCATCAGCTGAGATCAATCATTTAATTAATTTCTCAGCATTAAAAAAATGTAACTTTTATTTGTGTACCATTGTTTGTCACTTCAAACTTTCTCAAGCTTTATCTATTCATTTTTGTGTATAATGAATTAACCTGTGTGTACAAATCTAAACGCCTGACAAGCAAATATTTAGTAAAAACAGATATCTTAATATATATTCTTTGATGATAAAGTTGTTGATATATTAGATGTAATGACATCAAGGTAAAAACTAACATGAAAATTATATATAGATAAAATAGTTGCAATTAACATATAGAGTTGACCCTTCCAGAAGACTATAAATAGTCAATAACCAACAAAGACTTTATCAAGGAAAAGTGGCAATAAAATCAACAAGACAAGAAATGTCAGCTCCTATGCCACCTAGCATAAACTCATCAAACACATTACATAAAAAGCAACCTTTAAAACTTTTATTTCAACTTCAAATAGATGATCCTGTACAATTACTAATGCGAAAACCTATTTCATCGAGAATGAATATGTAAAGTATTTTACTAACGATTGAAAATTTTAACAAGATATTCATCCCTATGTATATGTTTATGTAGAATGTGAACTAATATTAGAAACTAATCGAATAAACCGCAACTGAAGCTGTTCCGAAGATAATAAACAGCAATATTTTCTTAATATCACAAACAAATTTCGTTAATTTAACCTTAGAAATTAACTATTAGAAGTATCATGTTTTAATACAAGGAAACGAAGGTATTTCATTATTGAATGGAATATTGACGGGATGATGACGTATCAAGTTTGATCAAGGACAGCTCTTTATAACCATTTCATTAATCGTTTACATAAATCCAATTATTCAAAACACGTGCGAATATTAAATAATGTATGAAAAAGCGATAAAATTAACTTACTGGTAATTCTTCACCTTCGGAGACTCGGGTTCAACGAGGATACCAGCGACGTCGTAGAAATTACTACTACTAAAGTTTAACTGTTGTAATAACTTCGTCATCTTGGATAATCGTAATTAAGCCTTTAAAAAACGTTGAAACAAAAACACGGTCGTACCGTTGATAATCGCAAAGAAATTACGCAGCACTCAACTCTTTCACAATAGTTAAACGATTGCACGATTGCGATTCGTCATAAGTTAAATTTAAGTCAAATGAACAACTACCAATGCCAAGAAATTTATCCTATATATTACAATGGAACTGACTATACATATATTTGGCATGTGAATAGCAGCTGTTTGAATTTATCCGTACTATAATGTTTTATTATGGCTACCGGTTGTGACGTTTACAAAACATACGTTCCGATCCGCGTATTCTTTAATTTAGATTGCTACACTAGACTAGGTATTCCTAGTGACTACATTTTTTCTTCCTCTACAAAAATAAATTGATTTTTTTTTAATGGTATCCTAATTAAAGGTGAAACTACATGGACAAAACTTTAACAACAACGCAATTTACTTATATATATAAATTATAAACTAATATTTAAAAAGAAGATAAACAAAAAATGAAAAAGAAAATTGGGCTTATAGATAAGATAACAGCTTTGAAGTCACGAAAAACCATCTTTTTCATTGTTTTTTGACAAGTTCGCTGTATGACCTCATAATCCTATTCAGTGGAGATTTTACAATTCAGTTATTTAAAAATATACTACATATTTTAAACAAGGATTGTAGATATTTTCAGCAGTTTTGAAACCAAATATTTGACGTAAATATGTATATACAAATAGATTGTTAGTAGTCATCAAATCTAAAAAAAACGCTTTCAAATATTTATTGTCAGGGCTTTTGTTTCATCTATACATATCAGACCCATTGTACCTGATACTTTTTTACTAAACACAAATTTTACATACATACTTATAACAACTAAATAAGCCATGTAACTAATTATACATTTTACCCAGGATATATAAAATTCAAATATAATTCTATCTGCCCCAAAATTTGGTTCAGCCAGAACGTTCATGCTAATTTTGAAGGTGAAACTTTTTTAGTCTCAATTTGAAAATTTGATCAATTCGAACTAAAAAGATACATGTTCATAAGTAAGATTAAACCTAGAGTGTTCACTTTTAATTTTAGAGCTTGTTAAAACATTGTAAATAAATTTTATAAATTAATTAAATAATAAAGTTTCACTTCTGCTGAGGTTATTTTTAAATGTAGCTACATTTATCTTATTCCAACAATCATTTCAAAATTTATTAAAATTTCAGTTTACTACGTTATCTTGCATAAATGATAAATGTGCTACATAAAAGTTATAAGAAGCAAAATAAACAGAGAAAATCATGGGATGCGTAAAATGAAAGTAAAACTGTATCATGACAATGCGCTAGTCAAAACAAAGTCCGTCTATTACGTCACAGCTACGTCAGTCCAATCGATAGTGTTGCGTAGTTACCAACGCCGCATTCTGTATCGATCAGGCCGTCGTGCCGATGAAAATTTTGAAACTTACCAATTCCGAAATATTAATTTATTTAAGGAGGGCATTGTTGAATCGAAACTTTTAAACTTTTGTTCTTGTATCATGTAACTGGTTGCCGGTTGGGCATATAACGTCATAACTTCACTTTGATTTACACTGCACCAAATTAAACACTTCCTAAGTGTTTATTTTTAGTTTTTTCACTGTATCGCACATTAATTTCTGGACATTTACTGGTTTGGGTTACTCTCAAATGGGGAAGGATAAGTAACGACATTCAGGCTTGAAAGCGTGTTCGGTACTAAGAATGAAGTCGCATGCTATACAAGATATAGGTGTTACTGAAACCCACCCCTCTGTTTTTAGGGAGCGTTTCAGAGGCGATACACATTAGTGCTTTTATTATTACTGCAAACTTTATTGAAATTATAAAAAACTAAGAAAATTAAAGAGACATCAGTTTTATTGTACACCAAATAAATAAAATATAAAAACAATATAAAAAAATAATTATAATTAGGCGGACTAATCGCTTCCAGAGACAAAATAAAGTAAACTATTTAAAATAACATTCATATTCAAATAATCTGCTCTAGCACTTTGGAATCGTCAACAATAGTTTTTTTCAAACATTTTATCCAATGAATCCCTTAAATAATTCTTTAATTTAAATAGCTTCTAGAATTAATAACAATTATATGATATTCTGTATTTATGTTTTATTGTATGTATCAATTCAAATAAGGCGATGACACTCTTTTATCTTTAACGAATTATAACAAAATTAGACTAAGAACCTAATAATAAAAAGGTCAAGAGGTCGTGTGTTTTTTTAAACGAGGTATTATCAGAAACTACTTTTTCGAATTCAAAAATTATTTTGATGTTAGCTAGCCCTTTTATCGAAAACTATTATACCACGACCAATGAAGCTTACAGTAGCATATGTGTATCTTGAAAAGTTGACTAGCTATAACCTTTCTTTATGGTAATCAAATTTGTTGTCACTTGTGACGAAGCGGAGCTTGCACTAGCTATTATAATTTATAAGGCTGTATTTTATGTAAAATGCCAAAATTGCATTTTTTAAAGTAAAATATATTAAGCCTGCGATATTCCACCCCGTGTGGCAACAACCCCGATTTCGCGCATGCGGTCTCAGCTTTATGACGTCAGAATGTTTACTCGGCCCTATTCGATTGTTTTGTATCCTATTATTCCAAACTACTACTGCATTAACGCGATTTCGTCTGAGAAATACGTGTTTAAATAGGTAAAATTTTAAACTAAAATTAAGTCTTATTGCAAGCATTTGAGAAGCGCAGCTTCTTAGAACAGAGATAAAAGCAACCCATATAGCCGTAGAAATCATCCTTTATTATCATCATGGAGTGTATATTGAACTATATACCTATATATGTAAAAATAATATGTGAACTAAAACTACATTTGACGATTCAAAATAATACAACTTTAATGAATTTTGCTTTGATTTAAGATAATATCTTGAAAGGCGTAATATCTGGGTGTAAGAAAGTCTCGATAAAATGAATTATTTAGCGCGTGAAGTGAGCAACACTATTTTACAAAATACTAATATAATTGGAAATAGGACAAATATATCTGTAACTACTCTTCTGGACACATCTATTGGCCCACCTTAGAGTTTAGGTTTCGATGGCCCCTACCGAAATATTATTGCTAGATTGAACAAAAACTATTGATGCAGTTTTAAACCTGGTACTTTTTACCATCTTTTTCGATCGTAATGTTTTAAATTTGAATTCAGAATACCACACGACATGGAGCTACGCCTAACAAGTCGGGTATGCGCCTTGATGAAGGCACTTGATTATTGAATAAAAAACATGTTCAATTTAATAAAGGTTTAATTTAATAACGCGTGTTGCCTCCATAGGCTTCTACCACAGCTCTCATACGATTAGGCATAGAGTTTATCAACCGCTCTATGAAATTTTGGGGGATCATCTCCCATTCCTCTTCTATGGCAGTTTTCAACTCCTGCATCGTCTGGGCAACTGGCTGACGAGCCCTAACAAGTCTTTTTAGCTCGTCCCACATGTGCTCAATGGGGTTCATGTCTGGGCTTCTGGCTGGCCAGTCCATAACTGTGATGTTCACACCCCGAAGATATTCCCTGACGATGCCGGCCGTATGGGCTCTTGCATTATCATGCATAAAAAGGAAATTTGGGCCCACATAGTCCGCGTATGGCATCACGTGAGGTTCTAAGCACTCACGAATGTACCTTTCAGCATTTAATGTTGGCAGCCGTGGTCCCGTAACAATCTCAAGTTGAGTTTTACCGCTCGCGGATATACCGCCCCAGACAGTCCATGAGCCACCGCCATAAGCAACCCTCTCTTCAAAGCAGCATTGTGCAAAACGCTCCCCCTTACGTCGGTAGACCTTCTTCCTTCCATCATTGCCATGTAACACAATTTTAGACTCATCAGAAAAGAGTACACGGCTCCAATGCTGCTGAGTCCAATTTAAATGAGTGCGCGCGAAATGAAGGCGCGCTGTTCGATGGGCTCGCGTTAGTTTGGGGCCATTAGCTGGCTTGTGTGGTACCATATCGCGTTCTTTTAACCTTCTCCGAACTGTTCGAGCGCTCACAGATACTCCGTGGAAGTCGCGAAGTTGGTTTTGTATCTCAATGGAGGTAAGGTGACGATTTCTCAAGCTGGTCGTCACGATGAATCGATCCTGCCTTTCAGTTGTGACCCGAGATCGTGGCCTTCCTTGGCGACGAACAAAGCCGCCAGTCTCTAGGTACCGCGAATAAACATTTCGGACCGCAGATCGACTTAAATTAAGTTGAACACTCACATTTCGTTGGCTGTGTCCCGCCTGGATAAGTGCCACAGCTTGGGCGGCGACTTCAGGCGAAGTATCCATTGATTATTGATAGAACCTTACCTTAATGGTAAGAATAAGTAATGTTTGTTGCAAAACCAATGAGAAAAATCACACTTTCAAGAATTAAATCCGAGTAAACCAATAAAATCAAGTTTTTTTTAGTATTCGATTGTTTGTTAACAACGAACAGGCTCCAAATTGTCTTTTGTTTCTTTAAATTCTGTGTTCGAAATTCAAAAAAAGACTATTGAATGAAATTATGAATGTGCCAGGTTCAAAACTGCATAAAAACTTTTTGCTCGACCTAACATCAAATTTTAGCTAGGACCAAACGAAGCTGAAAATGCAAGGTGGGCCAATAGATGTGTCCAGAAGTATACGTGATGATCAGAATTAAAATGATAATAAAATGTTCTTTATTCTAGTAGAATTAAATCAAAAAGATACTGGCACCAAACTCAGTTGTTACTCTTTTGAAAACAGTTTTTATCGAGTGTCGTCTTGGTTCCCGGCAGAGGTTGTCTTTGTTTTATTGCTGCCAGATTAGCGCTTGACTGTGATCACACCTGACGGTAAGTGAAGTTAAAATCTAAGGTGGAAGTGCGCTAATCTGGTAAGAGGAAATCTACCTGTTATGATTTCTACGCAGCATCGTACCGGAACTCAAATCTCTTGATTTGCAGTAAATCTTTGCTGGTAGGTGGTAACTAGCCACTTGTTAAACAATAAATATATTGTTCATAATTAATTCTCTAAAAGAAAAGAGAATTCAAAACATAAAGATTTCGGAATCATTCGTTTTCTCAAATAATAATAAGACTAAAAGACATGTCAGACGCCATTTTAAATAAGGTGTTTTATAGATGCCGTTTGTAAAGTCACATTAATTACTGCAAGAATACTAATGCAATATATTATCTGTAATTATAAAAAGAAAAATACAATTTTTATGTACAAATGCAACTATTACCTGAAATATAGATAAACTTTACGTAATTATGGCATATATAAAGTATATTTGCATTCAATACATGGATTAATACGTGAATACATTGAAAATGAACGCCGTACTTGTTTTTGTTGTTGGAGTTTTGGCGCTACAGGTAAGAAAATTAGAAGTAAATTATTGTCCTCTTTCTCCCATTAGGAATTAGGCTGTATCATCACATTCCCACTTTAGAAGATGGCATTATATATATGGTTTAAAAGACTTTATTTGTTTCAAAAAGAATTACAATGACTACAAAGATGTGCGTCGACTAGATGTGGCTTACAAGCTGAAAGTAGCGTTGGAATATGTTTTTTTGTACTCAAAAAGCGATTGCAATAAGCAGCAATTATTTTTCATTTTGTAAATGTGTTTTAAGGAGGTTTTTAAAATTGTAAACCCTTTAAAATCCCTAATACTTACCTGGCAAATTGTTATGTATTTGTACACTCTCGAAGGTGATATTTTTCTTTCTATAGTTAGATCTTGGTTGGCGTAAAATTATATCATTAGCAATTCGAAGTCTTTTTAAAATTGAATATTTATTTTTCTTCATTAAAGTTAAAATTTGTATGGATGTCCGTGGGTAATATTTTTCGAATATTCATGTAAAGTATTTGTCGGTCGTTGTGATATTCATTAATTTTGTTTCTTTGTATACTATAATATGGAGTAAAAAAATAGCACTAACATAAAATACATTAAATTATTAATAAACAAAAATGAAACTATAAAACTTGACGTTTATTTTATAGTTGTGAGTTACAGCAGCTTACAGTTTAGTTGACCCTTAAAATACCCATGTCTCGAGCGTGAAGATGAAATATTACTTATTTATTTTTACATTAAATGTCTCTGATATAATACGAATCTATCCTAGCTATAAAAAAATATTACTTTTAGAGACTAATAATATACTGTTTACATTTATAAAGAACTTGTCACTTATTTTTAATCTTCAAATAACGGGGTATAATATTTTCAGTTCAATTATTAAGGTTGCACTTAAATAGTATTTTTGCATTAAAATTCTGTTTCGTTTTCATGTAAATAAATGTTTCTTTTTATTCCAGAGCGCAAATGCACAGTGCATCCGTTCACCTGTAATGGCCACCACTCCTATAATTCAGACCAACAATGTGGGTGCAACTCTCGCCGATACACTCTCACTGCTAACAGTAAGCAGCCTGTTAGCCGAGAAGTTGCCCTTTGAATACCCATGCATCGGTCCGATCGCACCCTATTCCCCGATCGCACCCTGCGCCCCGTTCGCACCCATAGCTCCGATCACACCCATTGCTCCGATCGCACCCGTTGTAAACAATTGCGGTTGCGGTAATTATGGATACCCGTACAACACTTACGTCTTATAGATTTATTCTTTAACTTGTTGAAGTAAACTAATAATATATATTATCTATAACAGCTATTACATGGAATTTCAAACTAATTTGTTATTGCCTTTTAACGTCATCATACGTTGGAGGTTTCTTTTACAATATATATGTACTCGTGTGGTGTGGGTAAAAATACTATATGCAAATTACCCAATAATATCAAAACCCCAAAACAAATTAATCTCATATAATTGTTCATGTACAGTTATTTTTGTTGTTTAATATCTATTGCCATTTAGAATTTGCTATCTCCTATTAATTTTTAAGGAACAATCAATCTGTTCCTGAATTAGGCCGTTTCTTTATTATTATATAACTTCAATGATGTTCTGGAACCTAGTAATCAGATACTTCTAATGTTCATAATTATTTCAAAACAGCAAATATTTCATACATTGACTTTTAAAACGTTTTATATAAGATTCCCTTTGCGCTCTACCTGCCTTTATAGAACCAATTTCATTTAAAATCTAATTGTTGAATTGTGGAAAACCTACCGAAAGAACCATTAGAAAGCAATTTCATAAACTTATTTTTATGAACTCGTATGAGTACCACAGATAAAATATACTACTAGGATCCAGAGCCATTAAACAAATTTAAAAAAAAACAATGAGGCGGTTCATTTTCGAAGTGATTGTGACATATAAAACAAAACCAGTAAATGCAATATTCTATTTTAATTAATGTAAACCTGTTCTACAATTTTGATTAGTCTTCTGACTTTTTTTTAATGGATTTATTAAAGTGATATATATTTGACTTCATTTTCGATTCAAAGTTATCTAGCGTTAATTGAAACGTTTTATATATATGTGTAATATTCTATCAAACTAAGAGAACAATAAGTACGGTGGAAAATTTATTTTAATGTCGAAATATAAAAACGAAATGAAATTTTAATAACAGAAGTGTTGCTTAAATGTCTATAAATAACTAAAACTTTCTATTTCAAAATAACCTACCCTCGCTTACGTCAAACGGAGTCTGATCAACAATGGTGTAATTTCGCAACTCAATTTTGTTAACGTGACTGTATAACAACGCGTTCTGTAAAGTTGCTATATTATTGTGTTATTAGGTAAAAGGCAACGCAAAGTTTTATATTTGGTTTATATTTCGCAAGACAGTTCTATAACGGGGCCATTCGTTTATATAAAAAAAAATATATTCAAGTAGGCTATTACATCACTTTTGTATAGTCATATATAGTTTTTTTTCCATATGTTATTTCTAATGTTGAAGATATTAAAGAACGACTTAGAAACTAATATTACGAGGGTTCTTTCATGCCCCGTTCTGAGAATAGCCTACGACAAACTCGGTATTATTTTAATTCTATATTTACTTTAATTCTAATAAACTATTTAAAAAAAAACTCTATTGAAATAGTTTAGAGAAAAATACGTGAGATTTTGATTTTAGTGTGTTGGTAATATATAAAAGATTTATTAGAAAATATATTTTAATAATGGCAACACTCAAAATGTCAGTTTTCGTTGAAAATGGCGTCGACGCCGAAGTCATATTTTTTTGTTTGTCAGTTGTTTTTGCTACAAAAAACTCCGTCGAATTAAGGACTATGTTGTATGTCTGTCTACAATTTAAAGTTTCCTAATTCCTATACTTCTTTCGTACTGGAATAAAAAAAGCAATAAAAGCGTGGTGTTTCTAATTTTCGAATTCAGCAATAAAACTTTCATGTAACACATATCAATCAAGCTTAATTAATATTATGAAAGAACACCAATTCCATTTTGTTTTTTATTTTACGGGTTTTGAAGTTAGATTTTTCGTTTAGTCGTTCTGTAATAGTTGCATCGTACATTGGAATAATATGTCTATTTAAACAATCAAATATGCCTTAAATAAAAGTTTTTATTTAATTGAAAACTAATTCTACAACAGTTAACATTATTAAAAAGTGTTACCTGTGTGGGATCGCTCTTATAAGAACTTCTTTTCAGAAATCCATTATATTAAAAGAAAATGTAATCAAAGACTGTAGGTGTTATTTTTAAAAGCTGCTTTTCTGTTTTAAATTTAATAAATAGTTAACTGAAAGATTATACGGGAATAGTAAATTGAATAATTTTACTCGAAGATAGACTCGTATTGTTGTACGAAATGCTTTGGTCTTAACCAGGTAATAATGTGAGTACGTCAGGGCCGGATTTAGAGGTGCGGAGCCTTCGGGCCATAATATGCCAATGGAGTGGAGCCCCCTTTGGCCACAAACTATTTTCCATATAAAATAACTATTTTTTAGTCGACAAGTAAACGATATTTGAAGTGAAACTTTTTTAGGCGCTATATATACTATTTTTCATAGAATATAAAATAAAATATTTCAAAAATTCTCTTTTCTAAATTTTAAATTCAAAAACAAAATTTAATTATTAATTTCTAATATAGACAAAAAACACGAGGCATTTTTACATACAATTCGTCATTTGAGATTTCAATAAATCATTAGTATTAATTTTCGAAACTTTTATGTTTTAATGACAATACATTAATTCGTAACATATCTCCCTTTTCTCCTCCCTTGAAATCTCGGAAATCTGAATTTTTAGATTTATATGAATTTAAATTGTAGAAACAAGACTTTAAAATTAGTTTGCCAAAGAAATTTCCTTACGTGCTTCATATATGTACTTTGTACTCACGCACTTTTAACTTTTTTGTTACATAAATGTAACAATGTACAAACATCTATAAAAATAATGAGGAACAGGAAAAAAGGCCGAGAAAGCATGTAAAATTCCCAGAATGTGCAATAGATTTCACTTCCGAGACGGCAATCTATATCAGTACATACGGACAGACAAAAATCTATTGTAGATAATTTATTCACATCGTCGTCACTTCAACGTATGGACGTCCACTGCTGGACAAAGGTTATACCTATCTTTTTTTCCCCTATGTTCCATGCCCATTGCCACTTCAGCTTTGCAATTTGTAGGGCTGTGTTGACTTTGGTTTTTCTGTAGATCTCCTCATTTCTTATTTGATCAAGTAGAGAAACTCCGAGTATAGCCTTCTTCATCGCCCGCTAAGTGACTTTGAACTTCCGCATGAGCTCATAGTTGTCGACCACGACTTAAAACCATAGCTTATCATTGGCACCACGCACTTCTCGAACAGTTATAGCCTCAGGTACTGAAGGAACTGGACTTGAAGATATTTGTCGTAGTTTCCCCAAATGATTTGTTATCACGACCAGTAAATATATTCTCTCCCTTAACATTTTCGAATATTTAATTGCTTATTTTGTATAAAAATACAATGGCAAGAAATCCTCCATTTAGTTCGGTCAATAAAGATAGTGGTTAAAATAAATTTCAACGGTGTTCCATTCAATTTCGAATCTATTGTGTATATCCTCCCCTAAATCCGGCCCTGACTAAGTTTGGCCAAGTCTATATTGGTTCTAGAGACTTAGGTTTTGGCCAATTACCACCAAAGTTGTTTCAAGGTAAATATGATTGCGTTTCGATACGATAAGAGGTGAAATTCTTACCAGATCACCGCGATACCATCTCCGAGTGAATCATTACTTAGAAAAAATACGAACTTTTCTTTGTTTCAGTCATTATTACATACGACTGGTTCATTTAAAATGACATACTCAATCGTTATATTTTATGCTGTGCAACATTGTATGCTTTTTTTTATAATAAACATGATTAATAATTTTGTGTTTTTTACTCAATTATTTTCTAACCCGACCGTATTTCTGTGCTTCTAATTTCCATTAAAACTTTAGCGTAACGTAAGTATAAAACACTATTTGCAGGTACACATCATTTATAATATAAAAATGAATCGCAAAATGTGTTGGTAAGCGCATAACTCAACAACGGCTGGGTCAATGTTGACAATTCTTTTTTTTTCAAGTTCGAATAATAGCAGGGGAATCCCCCTAAAAACAGTCAAATCAAATCAAATCAAAAATATCTTTATTCAAGTAGGCATGTTACAGCACTTTGGAATCGCCAAATTATATTTTTTTCCACACTCTGATTCTAATATACGTCTGATGATGGTACTCAAAATTGGCTTAAAATCTAAAGTTACGAGGGTTCCTTCGCGCCCTGATCCGAGAAGAACCCACAACAAACTCAGGTCAGGTATTTTTTTTACCATCATCATTACAATATCTTATTAGTTTACTATATTTTAATTAAAATTAGAGCAATTCGTTCACTCCCAGGCGTTTCTATCGTCTAAGTAATCTTGCAACTTATAATACGATTTTTCTATCAACTTTCTTTTAACAAAGACTTTGAATTTATTAATTGACATCTTTAGAACGTCTTGTGGGAGTTTATTATAGAAACGTATACAGTTACCCTTAAATGAGTTGTTAATCTTATGCAGCCTACTAGAATTTATAACAAGTTTGTTTTGGTTTCGTAAGTTATATGATGTACATTCACTATTTTTATTAAAGGAGTCAATGTTTTTATGTACATACAACAAGTTTTCTAATATATATACGCAGTGAACTGTCATTATGTTAACTGCCTTGAAGTCCTTTTCCGTTTCCCATACAAACGTTTTCTAACTAAAATGTAGAGCCAATTTGACCTTTATTGCAATTCAATAAAGTTCTTAATAAATTACAAGTACTCACTGTTGTCTGAGCAATGTAGGTGTATTCCTAACGTCAAAGAGTCAATTTGCACTTATTGCCGCTGGACAAAGTTCAAAATCAATTGAATAGTCACAAAAAGTAAATAGATCATTAGTACTGCTGTAATTTCATTTCGAAATTCATTCGTAAAACTGAAATCTGTCACAAATCTTTTTGACAGAACGAAGTCTGTCGGGTCTACTAGTGATTATATAAATGTCGATAAGTTATATAGATTTATATACATTTAAATTGTATAAACAAGACTTAAAAATTAGTTTACCAAAGAAGTTTCACTACTGACTTATATTAAAGAAAGACTAACAATCTATATCTATTTTAAAATACTGCTTCATTGGTCTAGTGCTTAGAATGTTCGACTACTGACATGAATTTCTCAATATTTGCCCGAATTTGGGAAGCTGGCGATGTGATCCATCCCTGTGCCTCGGAGAGCACGTTAAGTCGTCCTTCCTGCGCCTGATCTCTCTCTGGTCGTGTCGGATTGCCGTCACGTCGGACTATGAGCAGATGAGATCCACAGTGGAGCAGCTTAATGGGTCTCTCCCTCTCTCATATGACTGAGAAGGCCTGTACCCAGCAGTGGGACATTAATGGGCTGCTACTTACCTTTTATTTTTACCTTTCCTTTAAAATAAAGGTTTTGTTTGCCTAGTTTTCTTTTAATTTAAATTATTGCATAAACAATTAAACGCTAGTGATGTACTACGTGACATGTAGGAATTTGCCAATGGCTTACATTCGTTAGTCATTAGGTTGCATAAAATATATACATGTAGGCATTGAGTTAAATACTCAAGACATCAACTTCACACATTCCATTATAAAGCTTTGAAATTAGCTAAAATTTTGCCTATGGGTATAAAAAATAATAGTATGGTCGTCAAGTTATTAAATTAACCATTGCCTTTTGTATTTCTATCTGTAAAAACAGTTTAAACTGATATTTTAAAGAGGAAACATTTGTGTTTTTGTTTGCATATTTGTAACGTTTTCACGCAAAAATTACTGGACCGATTTCAAAATTTTTTTCACCATTAGATAGCTGCATTTTCAATGAGTGACATAGGCTACATTTCTTTCTCAAAAAAGATAGGACTTCCTAATAAAAATGCATTTAAGTAACCCAAAGTCTAAAAAAATTCCCAAAAAAAATTGTAATCGCGTGCGCTGCGGAAACTATTGATGATAGAACAAAAAAAAATTCTACAATATTATACTATCTATATATTATTATTGATATCTACAAAAACGTCCGTGATACCACTACTGAAGTTATGCCACTATAACTACTTTTTTACATTAAAAAAAATAAATTAAAAGTTATAAAAGTGCCGACAATAACGAAACCATATTATAAATAAATACCTCTACAATAATACTTATACTATTAAATCACCGTTTCTATACTTGTAAAATACTTTTTAAATTATTAAAATCGGACATTCTATTCAAAAGATACTCGTATAACAAATTAAAAATTGTCAACATAAAGAAATTTTAGCGACCCTTATAACTGGGGCTGCGATTGCTGAGTTAGCTCATATTTCAAGGATACCAATAACACCCATCGATATACTCGTACCTATATTGTTTTTATTTTTGTTAAGCTACAAATGACAGGAGCGATTAAAAAAAAATATTTTATTACCTCCTTGAAATCAAGAATTTATCTATACATACATACATACGAGGTGTGTTCAAAAAGTATCGCGAATTTTGAATTTTCGCGGGTTACGTATATTCGAATTTCGAATTTTTTGTGGCGTTATGTTGGTACTCATGTCTCTCACTTATGCCGACAAGCTCGGCCATTTTGAATGTTCATTTAATTGTTGACAGCTGCTTTGCTTGCACGTGTTTTGGATCGTCTTCGATTTTTACCTATTCAAAAAAATGGATCAAAGAACCTGTATCAAATTTTGTGTGAAAAACGAAATTAAGTGCGCGGATGCATTCCGAATGTTGACTGTGGCATACGGAGAAGCTACCTTGGACCGAAGCAACGTTTATCGGTGGTACAAAATGTTCTCAGAAGGCCGAGAAGATGTGAACGACGAAGAGCGTGCCGGACGCCCGAGCACTTCAACAACAGACGAAAAAATTAATGAAGTGGAGAAAATGGTATTGGCCAATCGTCGAATCACCGTTAGAGAAGTTGCTGAGGACCTAAACATATCGATTGGCTCGTGCCATTCGATTTTTATCAATGATTTGGGCATGAGACGGGTCGCCGCGAAATTCGTACCAAAATTGCTCAATTGTGACCAAAAACAGCATCGCATGAACATTGCTAATGAGATGTTAAACTCTGTCCGCGACGACCCAAATTTGCTCCAGAGGGTCATAACTGGTGACGAATCGTGGGTTTATGGTTATGACGTGGAAACCAAAGCTCAATCATCTCAATGGAAGCTGCCGCACGAACCAAGACCGAAAAAAGCGCGCCAAGTTCGATCGAATGTGAAAGTTTTGCTGACAGTTTTCTTTGATTGCAGGGGCGTGGTGCATCATGAGTTCTTGCCACAGGGAAGAACGGTCAATAAGGAATATTACCTGCAAGTTATGCGCAATTTGCGCGAAGCAATCCGCCAGAAACGCCCGGATTTGTGGAAGAACAAAAATTGGCTTTTGCACCACGATAACGCCCCTGCTCACACATCGTTGCTTGTGCGCGACTTTTTGGCCAAAAACAACACACTAATGATGCCGCAGCCACCGTATTCCCCAGATCTGGCCCCCTGTGACTTTTTCTTGTTCCCTAAACTGAAGAGGCCCATGAAAGGACGACGTTACTCTTCTCTTGACGAGATAAAGACGGCATCGAAGGAGGAGTTGAACAAGATAAAAAAAAATGATTTTTTGAAGTGCTTCGAAGATTGGAAAAACCGTTAGCACAAGTGTATAATATCTCATGGGGATTACTTTGATGGGGACAAAATAGATATTCATGAATAAATAAATAATTTTTGAAAAAACACCAAATTCGCGATACTTTTTGAACACACAGCGTACATACATAGCATCACGCCTCATTCCCATAGGGGTAGGCAGAGACAACATCCTTCGCTTCTTTCATTCTCATTAAACCTTACGTACAAGTTCGTCAGCTTAGAGTACTCTTGAGTTGGCCCTTATTTAAAACGTCCTGGATTTGATCCAGGAATGCTCGCCTTGGTCTTCCCTTTCCAACTTTCTCATTCACTTTTGACTCATAAATCCTTTTTGTCAATCTCCTTTCATTCATTCTCTCTACATGCTCAAACGTTCTCATATCACACCATTTCTTACTCTTTCACTCAGTTTTAATCCACACATACTTCTCAACGCTCTCATCTCTACCGCATTTATTTCACTTTTGTGGTTCTTCTGCCATACGTAACTTTCACTACCATACATAATTGTTGGCACCAACACTCCAGCATCCACAGCCAGTTTGGCCCTTAGAGACACCATCTGACTATTCTTTAAGGCGTGCAGAGCACCATTTACCATATTCCCTGCATTCACTCTCCTTCCAATATAACTTCCACATGTTCCATCTTTAATAAATTTCGATTCGATTTTCCAAGTATACAAATTCTTTCATCTCTTTTAAAAAGCATAACTTTCGTTTTGTTTACATTCACTTTATTTCCTTTCCCTTTCAAAGCTTTATTCATAATATTTACCATCTCCTGTAGCTCATTAGCGGATGACGCAAGTATTACTTGATCATCAGCGTAGAGTAAACATTTGATGAGTAATTCATTCATTCTTAGCCCATACATACTTCCTTTTAAATCTGTCAAACAGTTATCCATGAATAGGTTGAACACCCATGGTGACGCCACTCCTTGTACGCCCAGTTTATTCTGACACAAGCACTAGAACCCTCATAGAGAGACTTCAATGCTTGGATCAGATTACCGCTTACCCCATACGTTGATAACGTTGACCACAGCTCATTCCTCACCACTCGATTATAGGCCTTTTTTAAATCTACGAAAGCGCAATAAACTTTTTCTATACCTGTAGAGCATTTTTAAATTTGCTAATGTCGGATTTTCTACGTAAATGATGGTACGAATTTAAAAATGTATTAATTAGATATATACTCGCTGTAAAGTAAAATCTTTATATAGTCTATGAATGTTAGTGTGTATCTAATAATCTGAAAGGAAGTAATTAAGGACTAAGTGTCTACAAATCGACTCTCTCTTCCTATCTTCGCTAAATGATACCTTTCTCGGTTTCCGTATGTCTTGCGCGATTACACTTTTCATAACGTATGACGCTCATATGACAGCTTACTTTGCAATTAAAGCGTAAAGAAGTTTGTTTAAAAAAGTTTGGGCTCCAGTACGCTGTTGTATAGAAACTATTAAGAGATAAATTATCTCTTACCGAGACGTCTTTCTCGACATTGTTTTGATTTCATATCTTCAGCGGATTATCTTAAATCTAACCCAAGTCTAAAAAAGTGAACAAGAACACAATGAACAATATTTGTGTCCCGTATATTTCTCGAGATTGACTTTTAAGATACAATAAGTATTACAATTGCTACATCATTGTTCACCTAAGAGTGCATCCTAGTCACAATTTATTCTAAGATAGTTTAGACTTTCCAGTGCCACGTGTTCGGTATCTACGCTAATCTCTATACAAATTATATGTGTGGAAAACTTGATACTCTTCCGTCTGCGCTATTTTCTTTAAATTGGTTATTGGTTTCGGCGGCGGAAATTTAGCAATTCCAATCTTTATAGCCCTATTTTTTCACTCTTAAATAATTTAAACTACAATAGTCGAATTTCTTTAAACTCGGCGAGGTTTTGCGTTGATTAAAGTAATAAATAACAAATAGTAAGTAAGTTTTATATTGTAGAGTGCTTTTTGATCTTACGATTATGAATTACGAACTAAGTGGTAAGACAAAGTTACCAGGAAAAACTCACAGCCAAGCTAAATATTTGCATTTCGGTACGAAACCATAAGAGTTAAGTTACCTTTTGCCAACTTACCTTCAGCTAAGATTTTAGTCAAGCTAACCTGTCAGCAATAAAATAGACTAATTTCAAAGATATGCTAATATACATAACCAATCTGTATACAGTAATATATTAAACTACTTTTCACCTCATAAGAGAGATAGTGAAGAATCTTATTTGGTTAGTATTAAAAGGCTTATAGTGAGCCAATCTTAAAACATAGAAATACGCTGTCGTAGACTTTTTTATAGAAATTTGAAAGAGGAACAATTCTGTCATACATGGTTTTCGCGGAACTGTAACCGTTTACGTAGCGCACAAACCGGAAGCCCTCAAAAGGAAACAAACTCTGATTTTGTAACATTCTTAATTAGTGCTCATCTGATTTTAGTCTAATCGTGATGATACATAGCCTATAGCCTTCCTACATAAATGGTCTATCTAATACTGAAAGAATTTTTCGAATCGGAGCAATAGTTCCAGAGCTTAGCACGATCAAGCAAACTCTTTATAATATTTACTTTAGAAAGCATTTTAAATATTGGTATAGCAAAATATATTGCGACATACTTTTGTATATGTATATACTAATTTATATACATATACTCAAACAAAATATGAGATTATATTTAAAGTATTTCGACATCCCCTACCTATAAAGAGTCAAGTATCAAATTTTAATTTAATTTTAATATTTTAACTCCAGCGGCTACCGGTTTATAAAAGGCTTTACTCAAAAAAAGTTGTTGTAATAATTTATTTAAATAAAAATGAGTCCCTATATCTCTATATCACTAATGCTTTTGTTGTTCTGTTTGTTATATTTGGGAGATTCGTAGGAAAGGAAATAATGTTACGTAGAACATCAGGAGTTTAAAGAAAACTTAAGCACCATAATAACAATTCTAATGTAACCTCCTTAATGCATTTGTCAATAAAAACTTTTTTAACGTAACCTTATTGCGTTTGACATAAATGTCAGTGATTGACAGATACGCATAAATACTCTATATGCGTGTGTATGTTATGTTATTTTATTGATTTAATGTATTTTTTATTCATAGTTTAAGATAATATTATTATTATGCATTCCTTCTCTATATAAACCATTAGTGTGGGAAATGTCATAATCCTCCGTCCATGCAATTTTCGTAAAAAGAGTTATAAAGTATTTTTTCACGTATTAATATACGATGCGTCGTACAATCATCGAGATTAGGAAAAAGTTTAAGATGTAAATATATGTCAATAGTTTGAAATGCCTTTTGTAAAAGTAAATTATGTAAAAATATTGCCTACACATACATTACATTAACGATAACTCGAACCTGACGTAACAGCCCGATAATAAGCTTTTACTCCACATTATTAAAAATTACATAAACAAATAGATAACATATATATGAAAAATGTATAAATTCAATGCAGTTTTGAGCGACGCCTCATTAGTAAACAAATATAATAGTCAAAATGAGTCGTTTAATATCACTTACCGTATTGGCCATTGTTGTAAATGTAAGTCTATTTATACAAGTTAAATAAGGTAAAAGCTGTTATTAAAATAGTTTTTCTTAGGAAATTCTGTCACCAAAACAAACTCTCAGAGAAGATAATAAAACCTATTCAATAATTATTGTAAAGAAGTATATTAAACATACATATAAATTCGTCTCTAAATCAAAGTCTAAGTAAATGCGTTAATTATCTGTATTTTCAAGACTTGTAATGTAACCGCTTCGGAGATTAATCAGAACAAACACATAAAAAGATGTAAATAATATAAAAACATCTATCTGTTTAATATCCAGCTAAATTAAGCAAACAAAAATACTTTATTTCGACGCCACAGAAGCCCTTGGGATTATGGGCAAATCTGTGCTTAGTGACCGTGTACATTGCAAAAAGTTCCACTTTGATAAGTTTGAAGAGACTTGGATATAGTTTTGATGATCTCCAGATGACTTTAGTGGTCTAAAACCATCTTCGTGTTATTTACCTAACACGAAGACGGTTTTACCTATATCTTTTTAATCAGACAGTACAAACAATTTTTGTGTTATATATAATTAAATATATGTGCCAACTTTTAGATTGTTATCGGGAGGGTAGTTACAAAATTTTATTTTCTTTCCAGGGAGCCTACAGCGCAGTGACGCTGACAAACAGTGCCAATGTGAACCCCTACCTACTAAATAATTTAGGCATAAATAATTTAGTACCGGTAGGATATCCAAGCACATATATAAACTCACCAAACACATTTGCCAGTCCGAATTACATACCAAACGGTTATGCCAGCGCAATTGTACCAACAAATGAGCCGATTGTTAACACAAATATGTTAACTAATACGATATTGACCAACGAAGTGATTGGCAATGCTATACCAAATACGATTGCCAGTGCAAGTTTCTTACCAAATAACTTTGAAGCTGCTATAACTAATGTACAGTTCACGCCGATGCTGTCAGAGATTATGCCATCACTACAATATGGTGATATAACTATGACAGGTGAACTTCCAATCGGTGGTACCATTAAAGTATGTGGATGCATTCCCGTTTATGGCATGATAAGCGTTGATGGAGCAGTGCCATCGACTGGCACGGCTGTAGTGGCAGAGTCATATGGTAATCAGTTTGCAGACGTAATATCTAAGTGCGGTAATCAGTACTTAAGCTGATTGTAATCATATTTTTCTTATATAATAATAACTATAGTGAAAAAGTGATAATATAATAATTAAGTTTATTAAATAAATGTCAATATTTATGAAATTATTTACGGTTTTTTCGTTCACAACCTGTTGAAAAACAAAGGTAGTATTGTTCTAATTTTATATATAAAAATCTTTAGATATAAAGTTGTAATATCTGTCCGTGGCTCAAAATTGACTTTGACTTAAAAATGTTTTTTATTTTACAAGCTTTGTTCAATTTGTATCTATCCTGATGGAAAGACGAATTTTTCTATAAAGCAAGAGAGAATCTTTATTTTAAGAGTGAAATTAATACTTAAGTTATGTTAAAGTAATATATACTGTAGTAATCTATTTTATGTTTATCAATATCTTTTATATTTCAGTAAAAGTTTCTGTAAAAACCTGTGTAGTTGTTTCAGAGTTTTAAAAAACAATATAGGCACAGACAGACAGTTTTGTTATAATTAGGAGAAGAAAAAAATAACAAAATTACGTAGAACTACTACCATAATAACTTTTCGAATGTAACCTCCTTAGTTCTTGTGACAATATAAACTTTTTTAATGTAACCTTATGACGTTTGACATAAATGTCAGCGAATGACAGATTACTCCATATGCGACATGCGTGTGTCAAATACATGGGAGTACGTCAAGAATGTATTTCTATCCATAATAAAAAAAAATACAAACTGAAAGACATTTTATACAAATATTTTTGTTAATTTGTCATTGATAAACAAAGAACTCATTATATGATATGTAGATATCGATACATTTTTAAAAAATCCCAATATGAACCTAAAAAGGTGAGGTAACAGCGTATTAACGTCCCACTGCTAAGCATAGGCCTCTTTACTCATATAGGAGAGAGGAGTTTTAGAGCATAGACCCACCACGCTGCTCCACTAGACCAGGCAGGCAAGACATGAACCTAATCCAATGTAATCTCTATAGTTTCATTTTCAACTACTTAATCTCACTTTTTACAATATTACGTAAAAAGGAATGCAAGAAATAGACCAATTTTATTTGTAACATTTATTTAACAGTATAACAAAATCAACTTTAATTAATAAATAACATAAATAATTAAACTATATACAATCTTTCATCAATTATTACCAACAGAGAAGTTAAGTTTAGAACAACAATTACTTCACAGACTAATAAAGAAAATTACACAGATTAAGTATAAGTAGGTACCACGTTATTTAAGCCACAACCGCACCCGCAAGTACCCGACATAGATATGACACCACGTGCCAATATATCACCACCAAATCTAACAGAACCCAAAATTGGAACTTGACCAGTGATTAAAGTGGTACCATCCACAGGCATTTCACCAACTACCACAATATCACCCATACCAGTACCTCCGTAGACATCCAATTCGGTCATTGGCCTGCCAATACCTGGAACTACATTTTCACCTGGAGCTAAAGCCACATTTGCACCCATTGGTAGATAATTAGCACCCGTTGGTACATATGGAGTGGGATTTGGTGGTATACTTGCACCCGTTGGCATATAAGATCCTGGATTTGGCATCATCCCACCTGTAGCTATATATTGTGCCGTATTTGATGCCATATTTGCATCTGTAGTGATGTAAGCCGGGTTATTTCCTGGTATGTTGGCTCCAGGAGTGTAAGGAAGTCCTGGTGAGGGAGCAAAGCCTGCCATTGGATCGTACGAGTTGTATACACCCATATTAGTAAAACCTGGGTTTGGAACAGCTTCGAAGCTGTTTAATTGACTGTATACATTCTGTAGAATAATAAATTGTTATTAGATATATTTTTGGAAAAAAGATATGATATTTAAAAAAAAATAAAAAGCATTACCTGTATAAACATGGCTTCCAAGCAAAGAAAGATTATTTTAAAAGACATCGTTTATCAGAAAAACATATAATGAAGTTGGAACCTAGAATGCTTTACGTCTTATATGAATTTATTACCAAATATTATGTAATAGATAAACGTTTGATAAAGTTATGTAATAACATTGGATCTTTAATAATACTTACGTATATCGACTAAAATGTTTTATACTGTGTCTGTGCGTTGAAATATATAATAAAGGTTTACTTAATTTTGAGAGTAAATGGTTTGTTCTAACTGGTGAATGATCGTGAATTCTTCTTTAAAGAAAAAAATAACAAAAGAATCTTCTTTACTTAGGTATTCTTATAATAATATATACGAAAATAATCAAAGTATATACCGATGGTGAAAGATTACATTATATTTACTTTATCAGCTTCGTAAGATGAATCTTATCGATTACAAAATTCGGTTGATTGATGAAATAGAAATGCCTATATATAAAATCCACGTGTTGTTGTCAAATTAATCATCGATAAATCGAACTATATAATGTATTCTTATATTATTTATGTTTGTCTCTTGGCTTCTTTAGTACAGGTAATTGTTTTATTTTTACAGCAATAAACTTCTTGAGGACTTCTGACGAATCGAGGCAATAATATACTGTTATATTTACACATCTATTGTACGCGCTGACAGATTTGACTAGAAAAGCTTATACCATTGATTTAGAGAGTAACAATTGCGTTTCTTTTCGGTTCTTCTCGGTAGAATCTTCTGCAGCAATAGTATAGTCATAACCAACGAACAAACTTGACGATTCAATAGAATTTGTTAAGACTACTTGTACCCAACATTGTAGGCGCTTTGCTCAATGAAGATTGAGGCTGGAGAACAGTTGCCTCCTCTTTCAAGGCTGTCACCCTGCAGAAGGAGGCACTGAACAGCAACGGGAGATTATAGCAGACGCTACTCCCCGAGGCGCCAGAGTTGAATGCGTCAGCGGACATCTAGACTCCAACCTCTGGATGAAGAGGGTTCTGCTGGGATTTAGTGGGTATTCTAGTAAAGCCAGCAAGTCTCACTCCATGACGGAAGTTTATTCTTCAATAAACAGTAATTTTGATAGTCAGACACTTATAATACACGAGGATCAAGTCTACAAAGATAATATTAATCTATTTATACATATATACATTGCATCACGCCTCATTCTCATTGGGGTAGGCAGAGACCGCGTTCTTCCACTTGCCACGATCACTTGATCCTTGCATATCTCCTTCGCTTCTTTCATTCTCATTAAATCTTTCATACAAGTTCGTCGGCTTAGAGTACTCTTGACCTGGCCCTTATTTAAAATATCCTGGATTTGGTCTAGGAACGTTCGCATTCATTCGTTCCCATTCACTCTTGACTCATAAATCTTCTTTGTCAGTTTCCTTTTATTTGTTCTCTACATGCCCAAACCATCTAAGCATACCTTTCTCAATTTTAGTCACTACATCTTCTTATACCACAACGTATTATTTATCATTATTTTTATTTCAGACAATCTCAACCCAGTGCTTTAGATCAACTGTAACTCCTGATAATGTTAACCTAATAGCAGACACTACTATAATCGATGGATTATCTACAGTCCCTGCTTTAGCTGATACATTGCCCGATGGTATATCTACTGGTACATTAAAGGGTGGTAGATTTAAAGTAATGAGTACATCATCAATACCAATAAGTGGTATGACAGTGCAATCTGAAAATTTGGTTCTTGAAGGACCTTTGGTAGTCACTGGCCAGTTACCTTTCCTTGGCGTTGTAGGAATGGACGGTGTTTTACCAGCCGAAGGTTCTGGTACAGTTCAATATGGTTGTGGGGATGACAACGTTGCAATTGTTGCTGAGGGCATAGAACTCGTTTAAACAAGACCAACTTATAATGGAATTGGCTACAGAACCGTGTATTAGATGCGCTCTCTTATAAATGTAAAGCTAATAGACATATTTAAGAAATATGAGTTACTGGTACCACCATGGTACTGGTATTTTTATAATTTGGCCATTCATCGATATTTGACTCGTAATTGGAGTTATAATTTGTCTTTAGTTTTTTTTAATGGCAGATCATTATAAAAAAAACACAATCGGTGTATATCGGATACATATACAGTAATATTTCTTAAATAAGTATATTAGGATCTGTACTCAAATCTTCACTAGGTAATAAGTTTTATCGGTAAATAAAAATAATGTAAAGTTTATTAAATTATTTAAAAATAAACTGTTTTTTTTTTGCGATTTCTAAAAGATATATATTACGGATCGTCTTTTAGCTAAACACGGCAAAGGTTTTATATAAAAAGAGTCCAGTATAAAATGCTAATTTCTTACAACAAGTGTTTCAAAAATACATTGTAATTCAATTGCCTTGTGTTCTAATGATATGTTTTCTTTAATCATAATGTTTTAAATTTTATGATTTAAACAAAACTATGTAAGACTTATGTTCGTGAATAGGATGAGGTATTTATCGAAATTACACAAATGTCATTATGTCAAAAATGCGTGTAGACTAATACGTAGATGTATTTTGCTTGAGTATAGTATTCCATGTATTTAAATTAATCCTTATAATATATATACATATCTTATTACTCGTATCACAACACATATCTTACTATAGACTATATCTAACCATAGACTAACTACAAAGTTCACAGATACATAACAGTAGAGGCCATTGATTATTGCATTTTTACGTGTATAGAAATATTTCAACTAATTATGATATCCCAATAAAAGTCTATGCAGGAAGTCTTGTAACCTATTCTATTCCAATAACATAAGAATAATAAAACAAGATAGAGTGGTTAATACACCCAGTCAAAATTCTTGTTGCCTTATTGCCGAAGAGAGACGTACTGTTTTACTGGTTACCAGGTTAACGTGTTACCATTTTAGAAGTATCATCACTTATTATCAAAACATTGAATTAAGTTTCTGTTAACCTAATTTCGTTGTGTTTGTTTAATCCGCTAAATACTTGGAAAATGTAACTGCTTACTTGAGCTATAATATTTTGTAAGGTAATCGTTTTTATAAATGCAATGAGGAAATAAAAGAAAACACACGTTGTTATGACCAATTGACATGAAATTATTTTGCTCATAATGATAAGTATATAAGACCTTTTATGTTAGTTTTTAAGGGCCGATATCCAGGGTTTTAAGGTTTGAGTTACAGCAAAGCGGTTTCTCCTGGTGTTTTTTTATAAAAGATATGCGCTACATTATTATTGTATGAATGCCTGATGGTAAAACACCATCCAGTGACCATTTCACACCATTTGTTGGTATTGATGATGTACTCATTACTGTAAATCTACTAGAATTTTGTTTGAGTATAAAACGCTGTAAATCCAAGATGTTGATTGGCGACAGAGCTGACAACAACTTGCCGTACATAACCAATATAGTAAACTGTTACGTCGTACAATCATATATTATCCCTTATCTTGAATCAAGGAGGCTGCATAGATGAAGAGACGAATGGCTATGAGCCAGTGTGCTATGGACTGTCGTCCGGCTTGGGGTCCACAGCGATATCCTCTGGTGTCCCTGGTCGGTGCGGATTTCTCACAACCAAATATGGTAGGCGCCATGCTTGATAGTGAGATAGGATGAAATGGAATGTGGTTGCCTCTTTCTGCGAAGCTGTCATTTCTTTGATGGAGGCAATGGAGCGAGAACGGAAAGCTGCAGCAGATGCCCATCCCTTTCGAAGGAGGAGGCTGAGCGGTAGGAGGCGTCTGTACGAACGCCTCATGTCTCTTCCTTGAACATCCTCAGTCGGTTTCGTCCGTGAGTGTCGGGGTGAATGCGTAAGCAACCTCTGACACTACCAATTCAGGGTGACCTCATTAAATTGTTGATATTTTCCATATTCCTATACGCAGCTGAAACCATCCTCCGAAAGACTGAAACCGATAAAATAGACGCTCTGGAGATGT
Source organism: Elymnias hypermnestra (assembly GCA_015832385.1). Lineage (NCBI taxonomy): Eukaryota > Metazoa > Arthropoda > Insecta > Lepidoptera > Nymphalidae > Elymnias > Elymnias hypermnestra. The sequence continues at coordinate 2,253,241 of JACTOM010000924.1, read as the reverse complement.
GGTGTTGAAGGATGAAGTTCGGAATCTCATGGACTGAGACAAACGCCTCCATTCTCGATGAGCTTGGCATCAAAGAGCGCCTATCAATCCAAGTGCGAAATTCTTTGGGCATGTTATTCGGTGTGGAAATGAGTCCATAAAACGTCTTTTTGTACAGGGGAAAGAAGGCACAAGACCGCGAGGGAGATCCCCATTACGATGAACGGATCAATTAAAGGCTACTCCCGTCCATGAATGTGCCCGATTAACAACCAGCAGGCAAAGGTGGCGGGTACCATCTACTGCCCAACACGCTGAAACATGATAACCACGACTACTCTGACAAGAGTGATGCGACTAAGACGAAGAACCTGATGGTATGTGATGATACGTGAACTAATTGACTTGTACAGTAACTAAGAGCCTCTTACGTAGACGGCAAAGACAAGATCTGGCCTATTAATTTGTTGGCCATTCATCTAACACCAGTTCGACTCTGGGAAGATTTAATGTGGTCTTCATCTGCTTTGGTAAAACCCTGACAATTGAAATTGGATTTTAAAAGGGAGCCTCACGTAGCGAAGGTCTCGGAGGATTCTCCGGGGATCCCGAGGCTCACTGCTATACGTAAACGAAGGCCATCGAGAGGGTATTAGTGGACAAATCCAACATAACCTGATCCTTGATTCAATACCAATATGCAGTTCTGTGCTGAGTTTTTTTTTTATATAAACATAAAAAACATCTGGATTGCGCTCAGTGGAATCAATCTGGTGGTAGATTTGTTAGCTACGGATAGTTTTTGTTTACCTTTGTACATCTAACCATACGCAAGACTATTACGCAATATACATTTTGCCTTATCTTAATGACTTTTGACACATTTATCATGCAGCATTGTAATCAGACATGCACATGCTTAATTGAGTAAGTCTTATCTGCGATACCTGTTGTAATAACATAAATATATTTATGTATTTCCTATTAAATTACCGTTATCTAATTTCCGGTGAATTAAAATATGTTTACGAAGTGAATTTTGTTATGGGATGTTGGGTAAAATTTGCGTCACGTGTTACGCGATGTAGCCGCGCAGGACGAAATGTACGGCCCGCCAACCGCCGTGCCTGCGCTTATTAAATCTCTGATAACACCTAAGATATCCATTTTAATTTTGGTCATTTAATAATTCAATATGCTATTTTGCATAAAATATAAAATATTTCAAAAGCATATAAATTATTATATAACTTAAATATACAATTAACCATGATAACATTATATCGAACCTTAACATTAATACAGACAAAATAAAAGTAAACAAAATGCGCCATCAGAAGCAAATGGATGGGCGCCCATAAGGCTGGCAGCGTTACCTCTTTGGACAGCGATACTTATATGCTGTCCGAAGTACCACCCGGCCTTAGGGTCACTTTTAGCCTCGGGAGCCCACGGGCCCAATGTCTCCACGCCAAAAGGCACAAATATGTATTCTAAAGCAAGGTTCTCATTTTTGCGCCTCTTGGCGTTTTCAGCTAATGATGTCGCCGCTCCCGCTGATTTGGAGATCAATGTGAGATGGTGCAAGCGTATCAACACATGTAGCATCCCACACCAACGACCTTCCTTTTTTCCAAGGCATCAACGACATACCATCAGGTCTCTTACCATCATCACGTGCAATTCCATTCGGCTCGAGAATAGCCGGCACGTTAATGGTGACAAGGGTCCTTCTGATAATGTCGTTGATGCCGGCGTGTCTTGGAAGACGACCAGCACTACGAAGACAAGACAGACCGTGGTGACCGAGTTGATTTACCCACTCACCACATTTACAACGATGGGGCTGTTGTTTTCACACCCAGACGCAGACACGTAGATAAAGATAACGTAGTCTTGTCTAACAAGGTAGGTAGGATGCAGATTATTTTAATTAAATGCTGTTAAATACAAATTTGACATTTATTTGATCCTCAGGTAACTTTGCTACACCCCGCGCCCGCCGACTGCTGCCAAGCAATACCAAAAGTACGGCCCGCCCACCGTCGTGCCTTCGTTTATTAAATTTCTGATATTTCCTAAGATATCCTTAAATTAAATGCTTTTGAAAGCAGTTTTGACATCTGTTCGACGTTCATGTATCCATTTTAATTAAATACGACTACAGTCATAAGGTCCTGGGTTCGAGTCCCGGGTCGGGCCCATTAAAAAATCAATATTGAGTTTTCTATCAAGATTTTCTCAATATTTGCCCGAAGTTGGGAAGTTGGCGGTGTGATCCACATCCGTGCCTCGGAGAGCACGTTAAGCCGTCGGTCCGGCGCCTGATCTCTCTCTCCGGTCACGTTGGACAATGACAGTGAAGGAATAAAGAGCACTTGTGTACTATGCCTGCCAATCCGCAGTGGAGCAGCGTGGTGGGTCTATGCTCTAAAAACCCTCGCTCCTCGGAGTGAGGCCTGTGCCCAGCAGTGGGACGTTAATGGGCTGCTACTTACTTACTTTATTTTTACTGTTAAAGAATGCTTTGAGATCTATTTGATGCTTATGTAACTTTGTCACAGCCATCGCCTGCCGACTAAAGCCGAGAAGGGCGAAATGTACGGCCCACCAACCGCCTCCGCATATTAAATCTCAGATATCTCCTATGATATCCATTTTCATTAAATGCTGTTAAATACAGTTTTAACATAAATTTGATCCTCATGTAACTTTGCTACACCCCGCGCCTGCCGACGGTTGCCAAGCAGAACAAAATGTACATAGTCCGACGGACCGATGAACGTTGGGGCCCAAAGGTGCTCGAGGCAGACCCCCCACAAGGTGAAACGACGACATAAAGAGGGTCGCCGGTAGTCGCTGGAGCCGGGCGGCACAAGATTGGGACACGTGGACATCATTGGGTGAGACCTATGTCCAGGAGCGGACGTCCATCGGTTGAAGCGACGACGACGCTATTTTGAGTGACAAAAGTGCGACATTGCCTCCCGATCAAATGCTTAGTTTAATGCGCGTGCTTCAAATTTTCGGCGCATAGACAAAATACGAACTGCCTCATTGGTCTAGTGGTTAGCATGTTCGACTACAGACATGAGGTCCTGGGTTCGAGTCCTGGGTCGGGCCAATTCAAAATGGAAGTTTTCTATTAAGATTTTCTCAATATTTGCCCGAAGTTGGGAAGTTGGCGGTGTGATCCATCCCCGTGCCTCGGAGAGCACGTTAAGTTGTCGTTCCTACGCCTGATCTCTCTCCGGTCGTGTTGGATTCCCGTTACATCGGACTATGTGAGTGAAGGAATAGAGAGTGCAGTTGTTGTGTACTATACCTGCCAATCCGCAGTGGAGCAGCGTGGTGGGTCTATGCTCTAAAAACCCTCGCTCCTCGGAGTGAGGAGGCCTGTGCCTAGCAATGGGGCGTTAATGGGCTACGACTTACTTTTTTTTAGATAAATACGCGTTTCATTTATACGTCAAAATATTTGACAATTTGTTATTATATCTTCTTCACTTAATTCTTCTTACAATTAATTAGAACTTCTATTTTATCTTATTATATACCAATTATATACTCATTTTTATTATATAATAAAGATTGTGAACGAAATTTGACATAAATGAATGAGTCAACAACTTTATTTTTTTTTTTAAACTTTCTTATTTACATTTTCATCCTGATTTGATAAAAATTGTATATGCATCACGGGACAAAAGTATGGCATTGCCATCCGCGTTTTTATGACAATTATCGCGCGGGCGGCAATGTCTTACTTTCAGCCCTAGCTGCGTAATATACTATTGTTTGGATTTGATTAAAATGCAAAGTTACCGCAAGTTGAACGTTACAAGTGTTTTATTTATTAAAACTTTGCATTTTGTTGTTTTCACCGTATAAATCAATATATTGGTAATATATTATAATCTATAGAACTTTATAAAATGACTAAAGTTTTATAAATCTGATACATAATGATAGCAAACTCTTCTGTAACAACCGCGTCATGTTATCTTTACTCATCGTTTACATAATCTCATTGTATTTTAAATTGTTATGTAATTTTTTTACATATATAATGTATTTCCAGTACGTTACAATCATTCACTCTTATATCTTTAGTAAAAATAGATTTATTAATAGGTTGATAAGAAACAAAATGAATTTTCGTATAACTTGTCTTTTAGTGTGCACTATTGTGATACAGGTACCAATATTTTTATTTTAATTTTTAAATTAAATAAGCCTTTGATTAGCTATGCAATACTTAAACAGTATTCCACAAAGACAACTGAAGTATTGAAGTATATTAGTTTTTTCAATTTAAAAGAGGTTGAAATGGGACTGTATAAACAGCTTGTTTCCTAAATCTCATCTAAACTTTGAGTAACTGTACTAAAACTGTAGTAAATTCTCGGAAAAAACCTCGTGTAAAAACTCTAGTAAAACCTCAGTAAAACATCGGGTAAAACTTCGGTAGACCTCGTGAAAAACTCGGGTAAAACCTCTGGTAAAATCGTAGTATAACCTCGCTGAAACCTCGGGTATAACCTCGTATAAAACCCCATGTACAACCTCTGGTAAAACCGTAGTAAAACCTCCTGTAAAAACTCTAGTGAAACAGAAGTAAAACCTCGAGTAGAATCTCGGGTAAAACCTCGGCAGACCTCGTGTAAAAACTCGCTTAAAACCTAGTGTAAAGCCTCGGGTAAAAGCTCTGGTAAATCTAGTGTAAAACCTCTGGTTAAACCCTAGTAAAAGCTCGGGTAGAATCTCGGGTAAAACCTCGGTTGACCTCGTGTAAAAATTGGGGTAAAACTTCTGGTAAAACCGTAGTAAAACCCTGGTGAAATACCTCGGGTAAGACCTCGTGTACAACCTCTGGTAAAATCCTAGTAAAAGCTCGGGTACAACCGTAACAAAACCTCGGGTAGAATCTCGGGTAAAACCGTGGGTATTATCACGGGTAAAACTGTAGTAAAAGCTCGGGTAATAGCTCTGGTAAAACCGTAAAAATATATGTAAAAATATACAAGTAATATATTATTTAACTTTTTTGTTGAGAATACCCAATGCATGCATGGGTTGGTTTCTAATCCTAAAGACATTCCCAGAATATTTTTAATGTATTAATAAAGAGAATATGATAAAATTATTAATAGTTTTCTACTTTTTTCACAGACAATAACAGCCCAATGTGTCAGAGGTCCATACTCTCCAGCCCCTTACGCCAATGAGTTAGTAGCTAGTGCAACAAACTTGGCAGAGACAGCTGCAATTATAAACACAGCCTATCCAGCATTACCATATGCTGCATTCGAAAGTCCAATGAATCCAGCCATAAATGGCTTAACCTATGGCTTATCCATCTCAGACTTGGCTGCATCCAATGGAGGAGGGTTACGGGTGAACAGTGCATCACCCATGGCTTCTACTGGCGTTAAAGTGGAGACAGACAGCATGGTCATCGAAGGTCCATTAGCTGTTACTGGTCAATTGCCATTCCTAGGTGTCGTGGCATTAGAAGGCCCGCTACCAGCAGCCGGTACAGGAGCCGTTGCATATGAATGTGGTGATGGAAACGTTGGGATTGTTACTGAAGGTATAGAGCCTGTTTACCCCAATGTACCATTGGCGACAGGTTATCCTAATGGACCAATTGCCCCGGGTTATCCTAATGGGCTGGCTTATCCCAATGGTGCGATTGCTCCAGGGTATAATGGTCCAATAGCACCAGGGTATGCCAATATGCCGCTTGCTCCCGGATATCCTAACCCTGGACTTGCTCCTTACCCCAATGGCATGGCGCCAGGTTATGGCCCATTAGGACCTGTGTAATACTTCGATTTATATAAGTGAATACGTTTTTGTATTAATATTTAATTAATTGTTGATATGAATTAGTTTTAATAAAATTATGATGGTTTATTTCTTTTGTTTTTTTTTCTGTTTTCATATACATATAAGTATATCTATAAAAACAATACTTAAAAAATATATATTTCATTATTTTTGTCAGGTTGTTTGGTCATGCTGATATTATATGCAAATATACTTTTTGTGTTAATAAATGAAAATTTTAACAAAAAAAGAACCGCCTTCAAAACAAACTGTTGCTCTAAAATGTAAATAAAAATTGCGTGTTCTTTTTTAGAGTTCTTCGTATTCTTATATTCGGAGTCGGCAAGGTAGGTGTTTCCCGCGTGTCCACCTATACCTGTACATGTAGGTATTTTATACAAGATTCTGCCGAGTATCGTTAATTTGCTCCTAAGAATTGAAGAGTTCCGTTACTTTGTCATGGATCCCATGATCAGAACCTAACCAAACTATCATCAAATAACCTTTGAAGTATATGCTTTCCAATAAAAAAATTAGTTGGAGTGATCTTTAGTTATTCGTCTAATTGGCGAGCACATGCTTAATGCAAATTTAAGACTTATCCGGTTTTCTCATGGATACCATCATCAGAACTGGATTAAAACTAACAAGCACCACATTTCATATAAAAAAAATCGTCAAGATCGGTTCACCCAGTGGAAAATTATGAAGTAACAAACAAAAAAAAATACAGACGAATTGATACCCTCCTCTTCTTTTTGAAGTCGGTTAAAAATGATATAAGATCTCCGTTATCGCCTCAACTATTGATGAGATATTCATAAGCTTTTGATTTTTTTATAGTAGTCGAAAAAACGCAACCCCGCCAGCGATGTCCCTGTTTAGGCCCAATTTGGTCAATGACCAAAACTTACTCCGAAAGTGAATTGCCTGGAGCACCTGGTAAGCCACCAACCACCTCGCGGGACCTCTCTTTGTTGGGCTACAAACCCCGCTTCCGTTACCCAAAGGTCACCACTAAGGAGGGAGACGGCGATCATGGGCCTCACGCCTCCTTCAACCGTTTCGCTATCTCCTTCCGCGTCATGACATCCCCGCAGAAGGAGAGCGTAGCACACCATGCTCTCTCGCTGCTCGAAATTCGAGAAGGACTTCAATCGCAGAATCCAACTCGGTTAGGCAGCGTTTGGGAAACTACACCAGATATTTTCGTTTAATGTGTATATCCGATATATATATATATATACATATATCGGAGAATAAAAGAGAAGGAGAAGAAACATAAAGATTTTTTTTTAACATTTTTTGCAAGGCAAAGTTCCGTATTTTCTAATTTGTCTTTGCCTGAACTGAGCTGCTGTAGCTAGTAAATCATCTCCTACTTAAATCTTACGTTAGCTACTACTTTAGACTGTACCATCTTAGGCTTGCCAAATTAATTATTATCGCGATTTTACATGATTTTGGAAATTATGCATTATTCCTATTAACCTATATAAATATTTGTGAAGACAGCAGTAAATATTAATAAAGACAACATAAATAAACTAAAAAACGTTATTTAATAAAAAAAAACAATAATGGCGCCAATATTGTACAGAGTAATGAAACGCAACTATTGACAAGATACCACCATCTATTTTACATTTAGCACCACATAATTTCAAGAAATGTATCCAAAACATTCCTATAAACATTATTGATTATTAATTATATTTTTATCCTGTTTATACGATTTTTTAACTAACTATTATTACATTTAATTTATATAAATATAACCCTTTAAAGACAGAGCAGGTAATATAGGGATTTATAATCAGAAGATGTAGTCATGATAATTAACAATAACAACATAAGTAACAAATATCCTAACACCGTTTGCTTTTTAAAGTTATGTATAACTTAATGAAAAATTACTTTTATCAGTCTTATTTATTTATGATTTTAAAAAGTTGTATAGAGTAAGCAAGGGATAACTAACCACATCTGTTATTTGATACGTCACTGATAAAATTATAAGTAATGAAAATAAGATGAATCCAAAAAAGAGTTATTAAGTTACATGTCAATATTTTATAATGTAGTGAGCGAGTACTCCTTGAAGTCATAATGATACTTCAAAGAATAAAGGAGTGTGATAGAGATAAGTATTTATGCGACCATATTAAATATTATAGCAATCAATATAGAAAAATGACATTACATGTTATATAACTCTAAAGGGGTTACATTTTTTAATGACAGCCATTATTATTTGCTATGAATCAAGGAAATTATGGAGCGGGATAAATAATAACCTATAACGTATTATAAGCGTTACTTGTTTGTATTTAATGAAAGATACGTAAGGTAAGTAGTAGTCTATAAACGTCCCACTGCTGGTCACAGGCCTCCTCATTCGTAGGAGAGAGAGATTTTAGACAATAGACCCACCACGCTGCTCCATTGCGGGTTGGCGGGTAGGCAGGCACACAAGTGCACTGCCTATTCCTTCATTCTCATAGTGCGACGGGATGGGAATCAGACACAGGACCGACGGCTTAACGTGCTCTCCGAGGCACGGGGGTGAATCACACCACCAACTTTCCAACTTCGGACAAATATTGAGAAAATCTTAATAGAAAACTCAGTATTGATTTTTTGATTCGCCCGAACCTCAGGATCTCATGTCTGTGGCCGAATATGCTAACCACTAGACCAATGAGGCATTTGAAAAATGTTAAATGAAACCAATTAATTTATAAACAGATTCAATATGTAGTTTAAAGAAAAAATTACTTTTCAGTAACAAATAACTCGATAAAATATCAGTTATTAAACTTAAAATAACGTCACTTCATGAAAAAAGGCAAAAGTCCCATGCCTAGTACAGAGTAATGAAACGATATCTAGTTTATTGATAAGACACCACAATTTGTTTTGGATTTCGTCGTCGTCGTCGTCGCTTCAACCGATGGACGTCCACTGCTGGACATAGGTCTCACGAAATGATGCCCACAAGACCCGATCTTGTGCCGCCTGGCTCCAGCGGCTACCGGCGATCCTCCTTATATCGTCGGTCCACCTTGTGGGGGGTCTTCCTACACTGCGTCGTCCAGTGCGGGGTCGCCATTCCAGCACTTTCCGACCCCAACGTCCATCGGTTCGTCGGACTATGTGCCCCGCCCATTGCCACTTCAGGTTCGCGATTCGTAGAGCTATGTCGGTGACTTTGGTTCTGCTACGGATCTCCTCATTTCTGATTTGATCGCGTAGAGAAACTCCGAGCATAGCCCTCTCCATCGCACGCTGAGTGACTCTGAGCTTCCGCATGAGGCCCATAGTCAGCGACCACGTCTCAGAACCGTAGGTCATCACTGGCAACACGCACTGTTCGAAGACTTTGGTCTTCAGGCACTGAGGGATATTGGACGAAAAAGTCTTCCGGAACTTCCCGAACGCTGCCCAACCGAGTTGGATTCGGCGGTTGACCTCTTTCTCGAAATTGGACCTACCTAGCTGGACTATGTGTCCCAGGTATGTATACTCGTCAACAATTTCGAGTGTAGAGTTCTCAACGATGACTGGGTGGAGCGGAACATGGATATTGGACATAACTTTCGTCTTATCCATGTTCATTTTTAGGCCCACCTGTCGAGAAGCTCTGCTGAGGTCATCGAGCATTGCATTGAGATCTTCCAGAGTCTCTGCCATAATGACCACGTCGTCGGCAAACCGTAGATGAGTGATGTACTCGCCGTTGATGTTGATGCCCAGTCCGTTCCACTCCATAAGCTTAAACAGGTCCTCCAACGCCGCAGTAAAGAGCTTCGGGGAGATAACATCTCCCTGTCGCACTCCACGCTGCAGTTGGATAGACGCTGTGCTTTGGTCCTGTATACGGACTGACATGGTGGCGTTTTCGTACAAACACTTCAACACGTGTATGTACCGGTGGTCAATTCGGCATCTCTGCAAAGATCTCAACACGGCCCATGTTTCCACCGAATCGAAGGCTTTCTCATAGTCCACGAACGCCAAGCAAAGTGGCCGATTATACTCCTCGGTCTTCTGTATAATCTGCCGCAGCGTAAAGATGTGGTCTATGGTACTAAAGCCTTTTCGGAATCCGGCTTGTTCGGGAGGCTGGAAGTCGTCAAACTTGCGAGCGAGACGATTCGTGATGACCCTCGAGAACAGTTTATAGACATGACTTAGCAGCGCAATAGGTCTATAGTTCTTCAATAAGGTGTTGTCACCTTTCTTGAAGAACAGAACTACCACGCTCCTATGCCATGCCTTGGGCACCGTGCCTTCCAGGATGACGGAATTGAACATTCGCTGAAGGACTTTAAGAATGGGTTTTCCACCCGCCTTCAGGAGTTCCGCTGTGATTCCGTCATCACCCGGTGCCTTGCCGTTCTTCATCTGTTTGAGAGCCATACTAATCTCGTACAAGCTGACGTCCGGGATATCTTCGGTATAATGCCGGGTCAGTTTGGCACGGGGATCTTTAGCCAAACTATCAATAGGCTTGCAAGTCGATGTGTACAACTGTCCATAGAAGCTCTCAACCTCCCTCCGAATCTCAGGTCCAGATGCAATGAGTTCGCCGTTATGGGTCTTCAGCCGCGTCAACTGGCTCTGACCGATAGACAAATCTTTTGCGAACACTTTAGTGCCTTTGTTGCGTTCGATGGTATCTCGTATACGCTCGGCATTAAAGTGTCGCACATCACGCTTTTGCGATTTAGAGATCTGTCTATTGATCTGCCGATATGCGGACGCGTCTGCTGTAGACTGCAAGCTCATTGCATGTCTCTGTTCCATGAGATTAAGAGTATGGTCTGAGAATCTCTTGGTTTGCTTTTTACGGGGTTTATAAAATTTCATCCCAACCGTATGGACAGTTTCCACTAGCCTATCGTTTAGCTCGTCCACAGATTCGCAATCCTCGAGGCAGGCGAAGCGGTTTTGCAGCTCTAGTTGAAAGCTCTCGGGGTTTTGGATATGCGCGCGAGTGGGTCGGAGCGTAGACTTCACCAGTCTGAACCGCTCTCGGTGTACGTTGATATTCAATGTGCCTCTTACCATACGGTGATCGCTCCCAGTTTTCACTTGATTGATCACAGAGACATCATTGAATATGTTCCGTTTCGTAGACATGATGAAGTCAATCTCGTTTCTCGTGGAACCATCAGGACTCAGCCAGGTCCATTTTCGGAGCGGCTGTTTCTTGAAAAAAGAGTTCATCATATAGAGTCCCTCCTTTTCCATGAAATCAGCGAGCATCTGTCCCCTCTGGTTCCGTTGCCCATACCCAAATTGCCCCACTCTCAACTCTGCCCCGCTTCGTTCGCCGAGTTTTGCGTTGAAATCACCCATAACAACGTTGTAGAAGGTCCTAGAGGTATGCATGGCTTTGGAAATGTCCTCATACATAACCTCTACATCATCATCTGGATGCGATGATGTGGGTGCGTAAACCTGGATGACCTTCAACGAATACCGTTTGGTAATTCTGAGTATCAGGTACGCTACCCTGTTGGACACGCTGTTAACTTCTACAACGCTGTTGACGAGAGATTTGTGGACGAGGAACCCGACACCACCTTGGGACTGGTGTTCGCCCTCCCGGTAGTAGAACAAGTTACCGGATTTGAGGATTATCGTGTCCTCCCCCTCTCTACGGACTTCCGACAATCCTATAATATCCCAGTGTAACTTGTTTACTGCTTCTTCCAGTTCGAAGATCTTTTCGTCGGTCCTCAAAGTGCGTGCGTTGTATGTTGCCAGGTCAAGTCGTCGGGGTTGGCAGCGGAATCTCTTCCGGAGATTCTTAGCACCCCCTGCCCCGCCGTTACCATAACCGCTGCCAGAGCTAGGAATAGCGGGGCTGCCGGGGACTGGGGGCCGTTGCTGCCTTGTGGTTTTCATTTTTGGTTTTGCCGGTAATCACCACGCTTGGCAGGCGGGTTGGTGATCGCAGTGCTGACCCTCTCGCACCGATAACGCTGCTGCCCGTTATCGGTCTCTAGCATTTGGGTCAGCGGGGAATGGATATACCGCCATTTATCGGTGTGGAATGTTATAAATAGGAAATGACAGTCAGATAGGAGTTTCGGGGGGGTATTTGGGTTGAGGATAGGATATTTCTACCGCGGAGGGGAGAAATTGTAGCGGTAGTAACAGCTCGAGGCACCCGGGGTCGCTTACCCGCGTGCTTAGCTAGTAACCGGACAGATTATCTGACTAAGCAAGAAATATTGGATATATTTCTTGTAACCATTTTATGTATGTTTTTGATTATAATTCACAAAAACTCCTACGATATAAACAAATTAAAAAAGTATGTTTTACAGACAGATTAATGACGATTCCAAATATTTCATTAAGCCTTATCGAATAAATTTAATTATCAGACTAAAATTTAGTTATGTAAGTTTAATTACGCAACAAAGATAAAAAACAATGCATTTCGAGAACAAAGATATCTCATGTCATAAGTTTTAATATATAATGTCTTCATTTTATTTCATAGTGTTATAGATAAAGGTTTGAATAGGTATATAAAGACATACGTAACTGATCAAAGCATTACTCAGTTAGAACTTGAATAGGCATTAAATAAATATGGTTGCCAAGCTAGCACTTTTTGTATGCGCTCAGGCGCTCATATTACAGGTAACACTACATTTTTTATTATTTAAATGAATATAAAGCAAGTATTAGCTTAGTAAGTAACGACCTTGATTTACGAGTCGATAAGAAAATTGTGTTTTTATTATCTATGTCTGCGTAGACGTGCTGCCAAATAAAAATGTCATTAGAGATGATTTAAAAAAAACTATTAAAAGGTAAATTACCTCGGCTCCGGCTATTGTGGTAACTACCAGCAAAGACTTACCGTCGAGCAAAGAGATTTGTGTTCCAATACAATGCAATGTAGAAACCACAAAAGACAATTTACCTCTTACCACATTAGGTGGAATACTACAGACAAGTCCTAACTTCTTAACAATAATAAAAATGTATAGTTATTACCCATTTATAAAAACATATCCCTTAACAAGTCACCAGATAGTTTTTGTAACTCCAAAGGTAGTATAAAATAAACGTTATTTCAATAAGATAACTTCTGAAAGATAGTTCAGAGGAAACGATCTTCAGAAATTTAAAATATACCCTTTTAATTGCAGTCGATCACCGCCCAATGTATTGGTGCAGGATTGGCAGCACCATACGCTGCCGCTCCTTGGGCTGCTGCACCATGGGGTGCTGCTACTTGCGCTACAGCAACTCCTTGGGCAACTGCTGCATTTGCCCCAGCAGCAGCCTCTGCATCCCATGGTGGTGCCCTCCCCATTGCCAGCGGTTCCGCCATCCCACCAAATGGAGTAGCTGTTGCATCAGAAAATGCTTATGCTGGTGAGCTCGCTGTCCGCGGTGCTCTTCCCTTCTTGGGAACAATTGGTCTGGAAGGTGCTCTGCCAACAGCTGGTGCTGCCGCTGTTAACTACGCTTGTGGTAACGGAGCTGTCGCTATGCTGACTGAGGATATTGGTACAGGAATCGCTGGTCCTCTTGCCTATGATGCAACCATGGGCCCATTTGGCTACCGTGCTGATATCGGCTATGGTATAGCGCCATTGGGCTATGAGGCCACTATGGCTGGTCCGGGAATTGCCCGCGGTTGTGGATGCGGTCGTACATACTACTAATTAGCATTAATTATTACAAATTTTATTAGAAATAAATCAAATTGAACGTTTTCATTTCTGGTATTATTAAATCCATCTCATGACGTTCTAACTTGAGTCAAATTTATGAGGGTTTGTTCTCTTATTCTCTATTACTTTATGTTGCCGCGTATTACCCGCGTAATTCATTCTTATAATTTTAAAGATTCCTAAAAGGATACAAAAAGTCCCGGCAGCAAAATAATTAAATACATATTAATATTTTTTTAATAAAAAGGTCATATATAAGTTTCGTATCAAAACTTATTATAAGTTCTGAACCGAGTATCAAAAACTCGCGTATAGTACCCGAACCAACTAATGGCAAATTTAATTAAAAAATCGAACTTTCATGCATTCATATAAAGTAAATTTTAAAATAACAAGGATAGCTGTTACAAAATATCAGTTACTAATATTGCTATTTTGATGTTTTTATTATTTTAAAACGTATTTTAAACCAATGCGTTAAGGCTTGATTTTGTTTAACAATAGATTGGATACTATCTAATAAGTTCTTGCCTCCCTAATAAGCCATATTTACAACTAACCCGAGTGCATGTGACGTCACGATGTTTCCTCACAATAGAACACAGCTGTTCCAGTCTTTTGAATTTTTATTTATTTATTTAACAGGTAAATAAATAATACAGTCTGAAATTCCATTAAATTAAGTAATTATGAGAATTTATGCATTATTAAGAGAGTAAAATTAAAATTTATAAACTAAACTGATGATTTTATTGCATACATATTTATAAATATGTATGACGTCACAAACATGGCGGCTAATCGCGCGCTTATAACCATTGGATTTTTTTTTGATGTAAAGTTCATTTTTTATTAAAGGTTATAATTTTTTTAACCTATTTTAAAGGTTATAATTTTTTTAACGTTTTAACATACATTAAACAATCACCTAAATCCTTAAATTTAATGTCGCTTGTCAGTATCATCATGTCGTACATTAGAGACAATAATGTGAGAAATATTTCATGATTCAAATATGCTATAAAAATTTATTTAATCTGCTTTCATTTAAATTATGATATAAATCTATCAAAATATCTCGTTTTAATATTTTTGGTATAGAATCTCTTAATGTAATTGTGTTTTAACTTCTCTTATATAGATGGCGTTGTACCGTTTAACATCGCGCTATCAACTTTCTTTAACAGCAGTATAAGTTAAATGTACAACAGTGTCTCGTTCCACTGCTATAAGGACAAAGGTCTCTCTTAATGATATATTTTTGAAATCGGTCATACAAAGTGCCGATAATAAACACATTCATTTCTATTTTCTACACAGTTACCGTGTAGACTATATTCGTTATTTAAATATTTAAATGTGAATTAGTAGTCGGATACGCAATAAAATATCGATGTATCTCATATCGATACAAATATTTTTATGAAGAAGTATCGATATATCGGGATACCATACGGACGGGCAGTTAAAGTTGAAATTGACAGATTAAGTTGTCATGTCATCTTAAAAACCCAATTATAAAACAGCAAAAGGGTATACTGTTGTTTGATGATAGTTTGGCTAGGTTTTGATCATGGGATCCCTGACAAAGTAACGGAACTCTTCAATTCTTAGGAGCAAATTAACGATACTTGGCAGGATCGTTTATAGGCTATCCAGATATTTGAGTCACCTATCGTAACTTTGGTATGGTCAAGTGATTGTTGTAGTTAAATATGATGATCAATGGAACTCCTCAACGGCTTACAGTAAGAGTACGGTTTGTGGCAGAATATGTAACTGTGTGTAATCAAATGGCAATGAGCTTACGTTTGTTGCTACATTGCAATATTTATAAGACGTATTATGTGTGAAACGGTGGAAGGGGAGTGAAATTTTTGCTTATAAGTGATGTGCTCGATTACCATATAAAAACTGGTGATAGCAAGGTGGCTAAATAACCGACTTGTAACGTATAAGGTTGCGGGTTCGATTTTTTAGGTGTACCTATTTGTTAAATAAATATAGTATCAATGTCCACCACCTTATCTATAACACTGCCGTAATTCAGATTAAGCAGTTTTTAGAGAAACTAATATTACAAGAGCGCCATCTATTCATACTCACTGGTTCTAACTACTAAATAAACGTGGTCGGTTTAGCTTATGCGTTAGATGGTGTTACAACTACGCTAGTAGTTACATTACACCAGGGCCTCTAGACAGGTCTCTTTCGAAGATTGCTAACGCTTAAAAAATGTATGTGAATGACGTTTCATATCAAAACGTCATTCCCATACATTCTTAAGCGTTAGCAATCTTCGAAAGTTACGTTGTCTACGGACCCAGGTGTACCGTAAATTCTAGTAGGCTACATAAAAGTGATTCAAGACTAACTATACGTTTCTATAACAAGCTCCCAGAAGAAGTTACAAAGATGTCTCTGAGTAAATTTAAATCTTTCATTAAAAGAAAGCTAATTGAGAAATCATTCTATAATTTGAAGGAATACTTATAAGACCAAAAAAGCGTGGGAGTGAATGAATTGCTCTATATGTATATTGTTATGTCTCGTAATTTCGGGTTTTGTTATAAGGACATTCGAATTAACGAACACAGTAAGTTGGACAACATATTTATTCATGCTTCATGCAGTTGAGCGCCAGGAGGGTTTCGTTATGATGGTACGACAGGCACCCTACCATGCCGGAGAAAGCTAGGCCAGGGGAATTCAGGGGTTTAACATGGGTGCTTATACGAAAAAAAATACTCATAGGACACCGGGACGCCGCGGACGTCCCGGTTATGCCGGACTCTTACCGGCTAAAAACGACCCGCCATCCTACGCACTGTCACAATGGCGACGCGACAGGTTAACTATAGAGTAAAACTGAGCACGCCGCCGTGACTCCCCGTGAGGGGCCCCTACCTTGATCCTAAGGATCGAGCTACTTATGGGGCAGCGCGAAGGCGTGCCGCCCTACAACCTACAGAGTCTCGCTACGTGGGACGACGGCTTCCGCGGTCCGCCGTCCCAGAAGCTCGTGCTAAGGGGGAAACGGCGGCCGCACGTCGTCTCCCCGGACGCCTACGACGGAGGGCGTGGGCGGCGGGATCCGCCTCCCGACGCCGCTCCGCGGCCTCTTTCAGCGACATCACCTCGTCGCTAAAGGAGGCCACCGCACTCCAACATTCCCTCCGCTCCACTTTCGCTCTCACGGCGGTGGGCAGAGACAGGTCGGTCGACCCTAATACGGCCACTAGGGCAGATCTCTGTCTATCCCAATTGGGGCACACCCCACAACGCAAGCGTGTGCTCCGCCGTGTCAACGGTTCCGCACGCCCTCACTTAACTTAGCACAATACTTTTAAAATAAACTAAAATGAATTCAACATCAAATAAAAATCCAAAATTGCTCTTCACAACGGCGGTCCGACCGACCGTTTGTACTGAAGGTCACTCGACAAGTTCTTCAAGATTTAAATATGACGTTAAATCTCAACTGAAAATATTAATAACTCAATTCAAAATAAATTTCGAAAATACTATATTATAAATCTTACTCGATGTAACCCGGATTCGAACCTATATATGTCGATATATGTCGGATTGTAATAATCTGTGGAAGGCTGGCGCCATCTATCTATCGGCGTGGGACAGAGTCAATTGTGACAATCGGGCGCGCGTCTCTCCAGTTCACGAGTGACGGTCCGCCAGAGCGATCGACTATTAAAACTGTCGCGTTCCTACCTTTTATTATTAATGTTTTTGTGTAAATTAATATCGGAACATTAAGTGATTGAACATTATAATCTGAATTAATTAATAATATGTTTGATTGCACCAACATTACCCACCAACGCCTACACTATGGAGATTGAATTGTGGATGCCACTAATGACGATGTCGACGGAGAACCCTACGCCCCTATGCTTTATGCTTCTGCTTCTCTCCTACTCTTTGACATATATACACCACTTATATATACCCATATATAGATACACATACATTATGTTTTCTATTAAATGAGAATTTATGAGAGAGAAGTTATTAATATATAAGTAAGAGAATAAGTTATCATCTATCATCATTTACTATCATCATCAAATTCGAAAAATTTGACGATTCAAAAGTGCTGTAATAGGCCTACTTAAATAAAGATATTTTGACTTTGACTTTGAAAACTCAAAAATAAAAATAAGTTATAAACAGAATCAAACTGCCTCATTGGTCTAGTGGTTAGCATGTTCGACTACAGTCATGAGGTCCTGGGTTCGAGTCTCGGGTCGGGCCCATTCAAAAATCAATATTGAGTTTTCTGTTAAGATTTTCTCAATATTTGCCCGACGCTGGGAAGTTGGCGGTGTGATCCACCCCCGTGCCTCGGAGAGCACGTTAAGCCGTCGGTCCTGCGCCTGATCTCTCTTCGGTCGCGTCGGATTCCCGTCACATCGGACTATGAGAGTGAAGGAATAGAGAGTGCACTTTGTGTACTATGCCTGCCAATGCGCAGTGGAGCAGCGTGGTGGGTCTATGCTCTAAAAACCCTCGCTCCCCGGAATGAGGAGGCCTATGCCCAGCAGTGGGACGTTAATGGGCTGCTACTTATTTACTACTTACTAAACAAAATCATTTCATTAAGAATGAAAAGCGTGGGGTGCATTTCACAACATTCTTATAAGTCTCCTTTCATAGACAGTTGCCCAAAGAATGATGGTAACCTTTAATATGTCAAGCAACCCACGGCTTTTACTCTGAATTCAATGATTCCGTTTATAACTTAATATTAAAAATTATTTTCAAGTTTTTAGTTCGGTTTGCTATAAAAGCGTGTTTTTTAAACTGCTATTTATTATGTTTTAGTTTTGGTCGACTATAATTTGGTTTTTAACTCGGCGTATTGTCCCTATATAAATAGATAAATAGAAAATATTTTATTGTACACCACACAAGAAACATAACAGAAACAAGGTAAAAGAGAAAAGAAAACAATGTACAAAAAGGCGGCCTTATCGCTAGCAGCTCATTAACGTCCCACTATTGGGCACAGGCCTCCTCACTCCTAGGAGCGAGGGTTTTTAGAGCATAGACCACGCTGCTCCACTGCGGATTGGCAGGCATAGTACACAAGTGCACTCTCTATTCCTTCACTCTCATAGTCCGACGTGACGGCAATCCGACACGACCGGAGAGAGAGATCGGGCGCAGAACCGACGGCTTAACGTGCTCTCCGAGGCACGGGGGTGGATCACACCGCCAACTTCGTGCAAATATTGAGAAAATCTTAAATAGAAAACTCAATATTGATTTTTGAGTTAGCCCGACCCGGGACTCGAACCCCGGGCCTCAAGTCAAGCATGCTAACCACTAGACCAATGACGCAGTAAAACATGTATATTTATAAAAAATATCGATATGGTATAAATCGATAATGTGCTGCATTTTCGTCATCCCTAGTTGTCACTAAACAGCATTGAAGTGCGCTGTTTTCAAAAATTGGTGTTATATAAAAATTTTTATTGAGGCTTTTTATAAGGTTTATCATTTTCATACATTTGGGTGGAAAGACGATACCGCGATGTAAAACGGTTGAGCGCCATCTATAGAACAACATGGAAGCTTATACACAATGATTAGAAAGAAAGAAAGAAAATATCTTTATTTATACATTATGCCACACATCACAATATTTTAGTACATTTTATAATACCCTTCGATGTGTGGCATAACCTAGAAAATGGATCCAGCCCAGCATTTATTCTACACAGTCTGAAGACCATGCAGCGCTGATTTTTTGCTGGATCCCTAGTCCAGGTGTCGCCACGAACGCAGCCCGATACAACTTAATCTATCCTCATATACTATCTAAAACTACAGGACCTGATAAAAATGTTGCAAAATTAATAATAATATATACTTGTCGGAGTGTAAGATTCTGTGGAACGCTGGCGCCATCTTTGTATCGGCGTGGGGGCAGAGTCAATAAGTGGCAGTCCGGCCCGTCTCTCGGCAGTTCTCGAGCGGCGGTCGGCCGGAGTGGTCGACTATTGAAACTGTCGCGTTCCTAGTTATTATTGTTAATGAGTTTGTGTAAATTGATATCGGGAACATTAAGTGATTGAGCATTATAATCCGAGTTAATTAACAAAGTGTTTGATTGCACCAACATTACCCACGAACTCCCACAGTATAAGAAATTAATAACGATGTCGGCGGAAAACCCTACGCCCCTGTGCTTTATGCTTCTCCGTTCTCTCTTATTCTCTCCGACATACTAATTAGATATAATAATAAGTAAACTAAAGACTATATTATATATATATTGTCACATACATAAACATAGATATATTTGATATATACATATTAATACTTGAATAAATGCCTTAAAGAAAAGAAAGCTCCGACAGGTCATGTTGGAATTCTTTTTGTTTTTCAAGAAGAAATCGTCTTTTGAAAGTAATTTTTGGATTTCCTTTGTTTATTTGGAGGGGGGATATCATTTCAACATTTAGTGGCGGAGTAGGTGAATGAACCTCTGAAGGCAGTACGGTGGAATGGTATTCGAAATTGTCTGCGGCATTTAAACGTTCCGTCTCACCGGCACCCGCCCAATTTATTGAGGAGGTATATTGGTTTTCCCAGCTTTATAAATAAAAAATTTAACAAAAAAAGAACCGCCTTCAAAACACACTT
Source organism: Elymnias hypermnestra (assembly GCA_015832385.1). Classification (NCBI taxonomy): domain Eukaryota; kingdom Metazoa; phylum Arthropoda; class Insecta; order Lepidoptera; family Nymphalidae; genus Elymnias; species Elymnias hypermnestra. The sequence continues at coordinate 2,233,049 of JACTOM010000924.1, read as the reverse complement.
ACAAATATACTAATATGCTCTAAAAAGTAAGAAATAATTGCGTATTCTTTTATAGTTTTCTTCGTATTCTTATATTCGGAGTCGTCGTCAGCCAAGGTAGGTGTTCCCCGCGTATCCACTTGGCAGCTCCCCACCTATAGCTTGTATGGCTGACACCGACTCCAAATATAAGAATACGTAGAACACTATAAAATAATACGCAATTATTTCTAATGTTTTAGAGCATATTAGTATATTTGTAAGTCCGATTTGAAGACGGCTCTTTTTTTGTTAAAATTTTTATTTATTTTTTGATTTTTATCAGCAATGCAGCAACAAACGTTAGCGCATTGCTATTTGATTACAGACACTTATATTTTCTGCCTCAAACCGCACCCTTACTGTTGAGGAGGAGATCCATTGATCTTTATATTCAACTACGACTAACACTTGACCATACCGAAGTTACGGTAGAAAACTCAAATATCTGGATAGCCTATAGAAGATTCTGTCGAGTATCGTTCATTTGCTCCTAAGACTTGAAGAGTTCCGTCACTTTGTCATGAATTCCATCATCAGAACGTAACCAAACTATAACAAAACAACCCTTGAAGTATATGCTTTCCGTGATCTTGAATTATTCGTCCATTTGTCGCGCCCATGCTTATGCAAATTTAAGACTTATGCGGTTTTCTCATGGATACCATCATCAGAACTGGATTTAAAAAAATGGGACCCTATGACGAGCAGCACCTTTCATTTAAAAAATAATCATCAAGATCGGTCTACCCAGTCGGGAGATATGAGGTAACGAACATAAAAAAAATACAGACGAATTGATAACCTCCTCCTTTTTTGAAGTCGGTTAAAAATCCCAAAGAGCAACCCAGCAAGATGCAATTTTCTTCTCGACCGAAATTTTAATAAATGATAACAGTTCAAAAAAAATTGTTGTCGATTAAATTTTTTGTGGTGATTAAATTTCTAATCAATTAAATCTAATGTACGTCTGATGATGGTGTTAAAGGAAGACTTAAAATCTAAAGTTACGAGGGTACTCAGTCGGGTATTTTGTAATACTTTATATCCATCATCATTACCATATTATATTAGTTTACTCCCACGCATTTCTATCGTCCAAGTGATCTTGAAACTTATGATATTCCAATCAACTATCTTTTAACAAAGACTTTGAAAAAGATTTTCCAGCAGGTTGGCAGGTAATATGCTGGTAACTTAGCTAAGAACTTATAAATAAAGCGTCTCTCTCTCTCTCGCTCTCAGGTACCATAAGGAAATACACATACATATATGGAAAATACTTTTATTTCATCCAATTATATGCATGAGTCAACTTCTCAGTACATGTATGCTCCTCTGCAGCCGCAAGCGCCACCGCATCTGCCAGCGATAGAGACCTCTCCTCCGGCGGGAACGATGCCTCCGAACTCAACGGCGCCCATGATGGGCACTTGTCCAGCGACAAGGGTGGTACCAGCGACTGGCAGCTCACCAGCGACAGCTACATCACCCACTCCCTCACCACCATAAGCTGCTTCGTATGCGCCAAAAGCCAGAGGAGCGGCTAGGGGACCGGCGAAGGCGGGGGCGAAGGCACCAGCGTACGCTGGAGCATAGGCAGCTGTTCCGATGAGCTCAGCACCACGGAGACACTGGCCGTATACGTTCTGTAATATAATTATTATTAGACATTTGAAGAGGTAAACGTGACGAAGCCCATTAAAAGTAATACTGATATAAAGCTAGCCAAAATAATGACAATGGAGTAGCGTGGTGGATTTATTGCAATCCACCTCCTCCACGAATAGGTTTGTGCTCGATTTTGGAATGTGATCAAGCAACCAGCATGGGCAGTTTGCAGTATGATCGGCGGGGAACTCTCGCTTAAGAGAATTGTAGGCGCGATGCTCTCAAGTGAGAGATGTTGTACGGAAGTGGCCATGAATCCTCGGTCGGACTCATCTGGGGCACCAAAGAAGAATACCCAAGCTTAACCTCTGGTGTCTCACTTACGAATGAAGAGGGTTCTGCTGGGCTTTAGTGGAGTATTGCGAGGTCTCCTCCTTCTCTGAGTACCACACTCTTGACCCATTCAGGTAGGAGTAAGTGCATAAAAGCATTTCCCAGCGCAAAAAAAAAATGGGTAGTGTTGCAGCATGATCAGCATGGAACTCTCGCTTGAGATTATTGTAGGTGGAAGGCCTTCTTCTGTGAGACTGTAATCTCGCTAAATGAGGCCCACGAGTGAGAGAGAGAGAATGCATTTTTCTCGCCACTTCTCACCGTGAATCCATGAATCCTCAGTCGAACTCATCTGGGGCACCAGGGAAAAATGCGCAAACTGAACAACTGGTGTCTCACTTACGCATGAAGAGGGTTCCGCTGAGCTTTAGTGGGTATTGCGAAGTCCCACACTCCTGACCCATTCAGGTCGGGGTAAGAGCGTAAAAGCACTTCCCAGCGTAACAAAAATGGGTAATGTTGATAAATAATGGTACAGTCTAAGATGAAAGCACGCTAATCTGGAAAGAGGCAATTTACTTCTAGCTTCTACACAACAACGTTCCGCAACACAATCTCTTGCTTTGCGGTACTTCTTTGCTGGTACGGTGGTGATTTGCCATGGTGTAAGTCTCCCACCAATGGAGGCTCAGGCAAATTAGAAAATGCAATTTGCACTGCTTCAGCTGGGCCGCTCAGTTTTGACGACTTCATCATAAAATCTGGACTATTCAAAGATATCTTACCTGGACCAAGCAGGCTTGGGCGCAGAGGAGTAGGAAAGCGAAAGTAGACATGTTAGTGTTGGTATTGTACAAGGAATGTAATGATGTTATTATAAATAAACCATGCTTTTATATTAAAAATGTTTAACGAAACATATACAACGAATATAGTTTCGAAATTACAATAGACGTGCTTATCGGATACATATTCATTTCTGTAAAAATAAAACAATATTATAGTATGAAAAGCGGTAAATATAATTAAAAATATTGCAGTGACACCTTTCTTCATCCATCCAGATCCTGAAGTCATTTGCCATGCTAAACGTATATATAATAAGTGGTATAATGTATATACAGTCCAGGAATACGTCAACGGCGAAAATACTTGGATTTGAATCCATTTTCATGTATTTATGTTCAATAAGATATCTATATTCCTTTCCATTTTTTAATGATCGAGTAAAAAATACTGCAACTTAAAATTAACGAAACACTAAAAATGTATACTTTTAGACTTTATTTACCATAATATGATTTTATTTATTTAATCTTTGTGCGGACTCGCTGTCGTAAAATTTACGAAAAACGAAAGATGTATACTGTTTAATCTCTGTTTAAGTAAGTAAGTAAGTAGCAGCCCTTTAACGTCACACTGCTGGACACAGGCCTCCTCACTCCTAGGAGCGAGGGTTTTGGAGCATAGAACCCACCACGCTGCTCCACTGCGGATTGGCAGGCACTCTGTATTCCTTCACTCTCATAGTCCAATGTGACGGGAATCCGAAACCACCGGTGAGAGATGAGGCGCAGGACCGACGGCTTAACGTGCTCTCCGAGGCACGGGGGTGGATCACACCGCCAATTTCCCAACTTCGGGCAAATATTGAGAAAATCTTAATAGAAAATTCAATATTCAAACCCAGAACCTCATGTCTGTAGTCGAACATGCTAACCACTAGACCAATGAGGCAGCTAGTCTCTGTTTGAGTCTCGCTCGGATGCTTGCATCGAGTGGACGGGTCGGTGTGCGTGCGCTTTGCGTTGCTTGTGCACTCGCAGCGACTGAGGTTAGGTTTTCGATTGCTTTGTGTAATCGAATTACTTTTAAATAGGGAAAAGTTTATCTTGTCATTGTTGGTTGTTTGTTGTTGAATTTCTATTGTTGATCATTTGTTTTTGCTGGTTAGTTTATTGGTTGTTAATAA
>JACTOM010000924.1:2177949-2217186 GCA_015832385.1 Elymnias hypermnestra | reverse complement strand
TATGTAAAAAATACAACTGCTATAAGCTAATAGATACTTATATTAAAAAAAACGACTATTATTAACTAATAGATACTTGTATTGTAAAAAATTCAATTGCCAATGCCAATAGGTACTTGTATTGTAAAAAATACAACTGCTATAAGGTAATAGATACTTATATTTTAAAAAATTCGACTGTTAGTAACAAATAGATACTCGTATTGTAAAAAAATCAATGGCCAATGCTAATAGGTACTTGTATCGTAAAAATTTCAACTGCTCTTTATATTTCTCTAGCTTTGACCTAATGTGGTATAACTTGGATATTTCTATTTTCATAGAATTTTTGGCATAAAAATGAATCAATATGCAATGGTTTATATGCATAAGAATGGCTAATAGATCGTTATAAGTATAATAAATCACATCCCATAGTTAATTATATACGAGTATGATTCCAATTTTTGATATTAACAAGTAAAACCGGGTTGTATTTGGTTGCAGCCCAATGCGCCATTAGCTGTACGCTATATTCCTGCTTTCCTAGTAATTTTAGCATAAAAAAACCCAACTTAACTAACAGTCATTTGGGTAAAAGTCGTCACTTATATTGTATAATAACTTCCAGCTCCGTTAAATAATTTGTAATTATTGCAGTCCATTGCTGGACAATTCATCGAGGCTGGTATTGCCGCACCATGGGCTGCCGCTCCTTGGGGCGCTGCTGAATGCGGTGCTGCTCCATGGGCTGTAGCTGAATGGGGTGCCCCATGGGGTGCCGCTACTTGGGGAGGCTGTGGTGCCGGCCTCTTGGGTGCCGACTTGTTGGCTCCCGCTACTGCTGCTGCTTCCCACGGTGGGGCTCTCCCTATCGCCAGTGCTTCACCTATCCCCCCCAACGGAGTCGCTGTGCGATCTGACAACGCTTATGCCGGAGAACTGGCAGTCCGCGGCGCTCTGCCCTTCTTAGGAACCGTTGGTTTGGAAGGTGCTCTGCCAACTGCTGGTGCTGCCGCTGTGAACTACGGTTGCGGCAATGGAGCCGTCGCCATGCTGACGGAGGATATCGGCGCTGCCACCATTGCTCCTCTTGCCGTTGCGGGCCCTCTGGGATACGGTTACGAGACCCTCGGCTACGGCATCGGCACCCGCGCAGGTTGCGGATGTGGTCGTGCTGCTCTCCTCTAAGAATCTCCTGAACATGTCACAAATATAACAAATCAAAGCATACTTTTGAGTTTCATTATACTGAAAGCATCTACAGATTCTCTTTAAGAGAAGTGGAGGGTTCAAACACTATCATTATGACGAGAAGTTTAGAAGGTGCCACTTAGTTTCATCTTAAAAATGATGTGCTTTTCGGTAAAGAAAGGTGTCTTGAGGAAATCTAGAAGGAATTTTTGAGGTTTATATTGCCTGCCAAGCCGTATTGGAAAAGTGTAAGGAATGTATTCCCTAAAACCTTTTCTCTTATGAGTGAGGCGGCTTATGCCCAGCGTTTGGACGTTAAAAAACTGCAATTTGCATTTACAGAAAGGATGGCAGATGGAAAAGGATCACAAAAAACGAGGGGTTAAACATTTTACCATTTCTGTTTGTCGTAGAATCGTCAAGCTAATCAATACTAATATTTTAAATGCGAATGTAAATCTATCTATGCGTCGTGCTTTCACGGGAAAGCTACTGAACCGATTCTAATGAAATTTGGTGGACATTTAGGTTAGAGCCTGAGAAAGAAAGCTACTTTTTGAGCTAGATGCTTGAAACTTATTTTAAGGCTGTTGATTCGATATAAATATGACATTCAAAGTTATCCCCTTAGGGGAATAAAATAACAATCCTCATTCTTACTAACATAATAAAAACAAAAGTAAATATTTCTGTATGTGTCTGTTTGTTGCGCTTTTACGCCAGGACTACTGAAACGATTTTAATGTAATTTGGTTCACAGATAGTCTAGAGCCTTACAATACGCCCATCGCAATGAAACACTGCAGGTAGTTCATTAAAGTATTTATACGTGTCTTATTTGTAACATAATTAGAATAAATTATTAATAAATGCTATCAAAAAATCTACTTATAAATGGGGCCAAAGCTAGTTTCCAATAATGTTTTCGCAACACTAAAATTGTACTTAGGTTTCATTTGTATTTTTATACTTTAAGAATCCTACACACCATCTGTCTTTCCTTTCTATAACGGACTCCATGACCACAAGTTTATCTGTGCCCGTAGACAAATCACTTTAAAACATTACTAACGCTTAAAAATGTATGGGAATGACGTTTCATATCGAAACTTATCGAAAAATAAAACGTCAGTTAAGCATCAGTGCTCTGTGGGCATAGCGCAATATACTCTATGAGCATAGCTAATCTGTGGCTGTTAGAATCCTTTGCAAACTGTCATCCGCGAACCGTACAGAGGACGGGCGCGATCTAAGCCCGTCTCGGAATTTTAAGTGATTTTCGTATGGAAGTGCGGGATCCTACGCGTTACCATTGGTTCGGGGGGCCAGCTGAAACCCTCGTTGCCCCCTAGTGAAAGATAGCGAGTCATAACGCGGCTAGGTTAGTTCGCCCACGCGTTGGCCGCAATAGTCCTTCCTTCCGGTGGATTAAGGAGTAGAAGAGTGAACCTGCGTCGCCGACCACAGCCTTTCCACGACCCTTTGGCAGGTTACACACTCTCACATTCCATAACACACATACAAATACACATCCTACATGAACAGACACCTGCCGGAGTCGACGCCGTCGAGGAGAGCGGCGCCTGGAGGTAGGCGCGAAACCCCACTAACTGTCTGACCCCTCTGGAATCTTTAGTATAATTTCTTCTCCCGCCGTCTACTGTGATCGAGGCTGCCTTCACCACTATGCGCATTGGTAGCCTTCATGACCTGGTCACGGCCGGCGTGAACAACGTCATTCCCATAATTTTTTTAAGCGTTAGTAATCTTCGAAAGTGTATTGTCTACGGGCCCTGGAGTAGATCGTTGTTTATCAATATAGGTCATTGTTTTTATCATATTTTTGGTGTTTAAAAAACATATCAATAGTACAAGAAGTAGTTTACGATGATAAATAATGTATCTTTGAAACACTGACTCACAAAGTTAGGATTTCATATTGAGCTCTTTAAACATTGGGGACGATATGATCTTGATTCAATGTTATATAAAATGGTAAAAGCAGCCTATGGACGTCTCACTGCTGTGCACAGGCCTCCTCACCCATCCCTCCATTACACACTATTCTTTCGCTCTTACAATCAGAATTGACTGCAATCTGACATGACCAAAGAGAGATCAGACGTTGGACCGACGGCTTAACGTGCTTTCCGAGGCACAGGGGTGGAACACACCGCCAACTAAACAACACAGGGCATATATTTAGAAATTTCTTATTTCAATATCAACTTTTGAATTCGCCAAACCTGGGACTTGAACCCAGACCCTCGTGTCTGTAGCCGAACCTGTCTGTAGACCACTAAGGCAGTTGTCATTCTTATATATATTAAACTCATTAAAAATAAATTGAAGTTTCGACGTAATTTTTGATGATTCAGTAATTTTGACGATATGATTGAATTGATTTTATATAGTTACATGCAAATAATGTTATCTTCGTGGCTAAAATTAAAACATTGCAAGAACCTGTTTATAAAAATAATGTTTGTGCTACAATTATTGTTAACTGCCTGACCCGGATGTTTATGTCGTCAGAATTAGTAAAAAATTTGGTTAAAAATTATGAAAAATAATTCATAATCAAAATAACGCGCCCAGATTCCCGCCAAAGTTCGTCAAATATATTCTTCTTCTTTTTTAATAATTGGCTTTCAGGCACGCACAATTTCGCCAGTGTCACGTTAATTGGAAAAGGCACGTAGGAGATTGTACGGTTTCTGTGATTGCAAACCAAAATTTTGATAATCTACAAATATTACACTACCACTAAAAAAATGATTAGGGTTAATTAAACATTACATCTAAACTTAACATTAACATAGATAAAAATAAAAGTAATTAAAATGCGCCACCAGAGATGGGTGCCCATAAGGCTGGCAGCGTTACCTCTTTGGACAGCGATACTTATATGCTGTCCGAAGTATCACTCGGCCTTTGGGTTACGGGTGACATCAACTAAAAGAGCTGAGATTTCTTAAAAAAAAACTTTTAGCCTCAGGATCCCACTGTCCCAATATCTGCATGCCAAAAGGCACAAAAATGTATTCTAGAGCAAGGCTCTTATATTTGCGCTTCTTGGCGTTTTCATCTAATGATGCCGTCGCTCTTACTGATTTGGAGGTAGCGTCAATATGAGATGGGGCGAGCGTATCAACACATGTAGCATCCCACACCAATGACCTTCCTTTTTTCCAAGGCATCAACGACATACCATCAGGTCTCTTACCATCATCACGTGCAATTCCATTCGGCTCGATAATAGCCGGCACGTTAATGGTGATAAGGGTCCTTCTAGTGATGCCAGGTTTAGGGACAACGCATGATAAACTTTTATTACAAAACATTCACAACTTAATGCTATTCCATTTAATAAATTTACAATAGGGACAACAAATAAAAGGAAAGGGAATACACAAGGGATAACAAATACTCAACATTTAAAGGAAAAGGAACTGTGGGAGGAATAATGTCATATATGGGATGGGAAATTTTAGGACAGTTGAACATGATACACTAGATGGACAGGGAAACACCAGTGACCAAGACACATTTGTGAAGTAGTGCATGATACAGAGCGATTTGCATATTAATGAAGGAAAAACCAGGGTCGTCTTGGGATATTTGGCTGGATGACGGCATAATATTTAAGTAAGTAAGTAAGTTGCAGCCTACTAACGTCCCACTGCTGGGCGCAGGCCTCCTCGCTCATATGAGAGAGGGTTTTTAGAGCATAGACCCACCACGCTGCTCCACTGCGGATTGGCAGGCATAGTACACAAGTGTACTCTCTATTCCTTCACTCTCATATTTCGACGTGACGGCAATCCGACACGACCGAAGAGAGATCAGGCGCAGGACCGACGGCTTAACGTGCTCTCCGAGGCACGGGGGTGGATCACACCGCCAACTTCCCAACTTCGGGCAAATATTGAGAAAATCTTAATAGAAAACTCAATATCGATTTTTGAATTGGCCCGACGCGGGACTCGAACCCAGGACCTCATGTCTGTAGTCGAACATGCTTACCACTAGACCAATGAGGCAGTCGCATAATATTTGCTTTTAACCAATTTTGATGAAATCCATAATGAGTTCCAAGACTTTTCCGTGTAAGACTTGGAAAGTGTACTTATACTGTCTGAAAATTTTTGAAAATGATCGAGCGTTCCATCTTGGACTGCTGCTTTAGCGCATGAGTCAGCTGTCTCATTTCCAAGGATACCGGAGTGGCTGGAAACCCAAATAAGCAAAACAGAAAAATTCCGTTGAAAGCATGAGAATAAAGTCTGTCTCATTGTGAAAATAATGGGGAATCTTGATTTATTACGAAAGGGGTTTTCTTTAATAGTCGCGATCAGAAATTGTTGGTTGTCAATGTCAAATGTCAAAGACAAATGATAAAAAGAAACAAAAGTATTCGAAAAAACAACAAATGTTTGACAAGTAGGATTAGTTTTTATGTTTACTCACCTTTTAAACCAGGGAAACTTCCCCAGATAATTCAAAACCAAAATCAGCCAAATCAGTCCAGCCGTTCTCGAGTTTTAGACTAAGGAACATCGATTGATTCTTATTCATGGGCCTAATCCAGTCCCGTGGTAATATGAAGAAATCTATTATTAGTCAATCGGGTGAGTTTCAGTGATCTTCAGATGGGTGATTGAGTGAAAACAATTTACAATATTATATGCAAATATCTATATTATTTAAGAACAGCCAACTTTCGGATTGTTCCATTTAATACATGCCAACCATTCAACGATTCTTATATTCACCAAATAAACTATTTCTTCCGAATCAGCCGAGGCCCATATGACTGAAGTTATGGAAATGAATATAATATAAATAAGATAATACATATGTGATAAATGCTTTTATTTCATCAAATTGTACTTGTAACACATTAGCTTCTCAGTACAAGTATCCACCTCGGCAGCCGCAAGCGCCACCGCATCTGCCAGCGATGGAGACCTCTCCTCCGGCGGGAACGATACCTCCGAATTCCACAGCGCCCATGATGGGTACTTGTCCAGCGACAAGGGTGGTACCAGCGACTGGCAGCTCACCAGCGACTGCTACATCACCCACTCCTTCACCACCATAAGCGGCTTCGTATGCGCCAAAAGCGAGGGGAGCGGCTAAAGCAGGGGTAGCGAGTTCAAGACCGAAGGGAGCACCAAGACCACAAGCTCTGGGAGCATAAGCCGCTGGTGCGATGATCTCAGCACCACGGAGACATTGGCCATATACATTCTGAAAAACCAAAAATATTTTTGAAACTTCATTGTGTTTAAAAAAATAGTTTTAAATTATTGGGTCTTAACCATGTACGTCCAGCGCTGCATATAAGGTCTCTTCTTTTGATTTCTACACGATGCTAGCCTGAGACTGTCGAACAGAAGAGATCTGATCTGTATGCTATGTGCCATGAACATAACTGTATCAGCTTCCAAATTTTAAGCAAAGCCCTCGTTATTACTCCGAACTTTTTTTTGTATCTTGAAAAAGAAGTGGAGGCACACACCTAAACATTTTATGGCAATACAGATGTAGTTCACTGTGAGTTATAAGAGTCCTCAGAGAGACTCTGCGAGTGATGGAGCAAACTACTCGAAGTTCAAGCACATCAAAAATGATGAGATTCCTGGCAAACTAGTAGGAAAAACCAGAATGCGTAGCGTATTAAAGAACTGGTAGAATGGCAGATCAAATAAAAAAAATTGGCACACAATTTTTTTGCAACCGTTCATGCATTATACCATTTCCAATCGTCCTGGACTAATTTTGATTAAGCCAGGAATTATGGCAGTAGACACAATCTCTGTAAACATTCTGCTTAGACAACAGAGGTACACTAGTAACTTATGCTAGTGGTATTCTGTGAGGACATGGTTTATTCCTGGTATAAAAAAATTATGGGATAGAGGCGATCGGCCTGATGCCGAAGAGATACAGAGAATCAGGGGCCTTTACGTCAGGGCACCAGTGGGCGAATGCCAGGTTTGGGGACTTCAACGCCAAAACTTGATATCCCTGATTGAAAGTGACCACTCACTCTCCAGCAAAGTGGGCGATATGTTTTGCTTTGAGTGAGGTTGGAGAACAATGGCCACCTTTTGTCAGGCTGTTTCGTTGCAGAAGAAGGCACTAGAGAGCCAAAGGGAGATTGAGGTGGGCATGACTCCCTCTCGCTGAAGGAGGGTCGCCAGGAAGCGCAATTTTGCACGTCTGCTACCCTGAACTGAACCCTTAAATCAGATTCATCCGGGGGTGCCAGAGCTAAAGGGTTTAGCGAACATCTGTATCTAACCAACCGAATAAAGAAGGTTCCGCAGGTTTTTTCCTGGTACACCCAGCGAGTCCCACTTTCCCTGATGAAATTTTATACTTCATCTTTTCGAGCAAAAATGACTGAATGCTAAGCTAAACCGATGCGACTAAGGACTACAACCTAGTGAACTATAGCCGAAGAAAAAAAGCATCAAAGGAATAGTTTAATGAAATATAATCGGTACCTGAACCAAGCAAGCTTGGAAGCATAGAAGGAGGACTGCAAAGGTGTTCATTTTGAAGGATTTGTATTTGACGACGTCAAAGGATACAATGATCACTTTTAAAACATCATTAGCTTTTATACTATTCACTTGTGCAACTTTCCCATACGTGTTTCTAATTGTCTGTGAAATTTTAGTAAATACGGTGTCAAAGTGAATTAATAAATTTTTTTTACTAAAACATGTAAATACCGTGAATTTGCATATGCATTTCAAAATCAATATCAAAACATCAGTAGTCTGTCCATTGGTAATAAATCTACCACCGGTTCTGTAACTTATTTACTCCTTTAATCATAGTTTTTGAGAGTTACAATGTGTTTAGCTTTCATCTGCATCTGGGATCAAGTCCAAACATCTTTGTCACTTAAACAATCTTCAATATAATGTCAACTTTAAACAGCAACGAAGTGTCGTCAGCAAATAGGACTACATCACATTTGTCTTTCACATGGTAAGGTAAATCATTTATATATATTAAGAACAAGAAAGGGCCAAGTAGTGAACCTTGTGGGACACCCATTTGTACAGGTGATCTTAACGATTCAACACCGTTTACCATCACGTTTTGAAGTCTATTTTTAACCTACTTCAAAAAAAGGAGGAGGTTATCAATTCGTCTGTATTTTTTTTATGTGGACCGATCATGATGTTTTTTTTTTAAATGAAAGGAGGGGCTCGTCATAGGGTCCCATTTTTTTNGAAAGGTGGGGCTCATCATAGGGTCCCATTTTTTTAAAACCAGTTCTGATGATAGCATCCATGATAAAATCAACGATACTCGGCAGAATCTTCTATAAGCTATTGAGTTGCCTACCGTAACTTCGGTATGGTCAAGTGCTAGTCGTAGTTAAATATGAAGATCGATGGTACTCCGCAACGGCTTACAGTAAGGGTGCGATTTATGGCAGAATATATAACTGTCTGTAATCAAATGGCAATGGCCTTACGTTTGTTGCTGCATTGCAATATTTGAAAGGTGAATTATGTGAAGCGGTGGTAGTAGAGTCTGGGGAGGGGGGACTTTTGCGTGTTAGTGTTGTGCTCGATTTCCATATAAAAGACTGTATGTGTGTGACGCCGACTCCGAATATAAGAATACTAGAACGCTATAAAAGAATGCGCAATTATTTCTTACTTTTTAGAGCATATTAATATATTTGTAAGTTTGTTTTGAAGACTGTTCTTTTTTTGTTAAAATTTCTATTTATAGTAAGAACAAGAAAGATAAGAGATAAACAAATTTAATTTTAATATGAGAACCGCATTTCACCACCCTTAGGTTGTATTTTCGTGACAAAATGTTATCTATCTCTTCTAAGTTATCTATGTCTATTCAAAAATTCATTAAAGCTGGTTTCAATGATTTGGACGTGAAAATGAAGTGTATTTATGTGAAAACGTAGTCAAAAACCTTCTCCAGGGTTCCATCAATATGTGTGCCAAAATTCATTGTAACTGATTCATCGGTTTAGATGTGAAAACCTTACAAACAAACCTACTTTCGCATTCATATTAGTTAGGATTCTCCTAGAAAGACTTGTTGACACATATAAGTTAATTGTAACAACTAGACCACGCTATCGTCACGTATAAAAGTATACGTTGTAATTTGAATAAAGTTGAAATGTATGTCGTATACAGATAAGGATTTCAATTTACTATAAATGCTAACCAAATTACAACGAAAGCCATTCTAACTTTCACCTTCAAGAAACAAAGAAACCATGGTTGCTAAGGCAGTACTCCTTTTCTGCGCCCAAGCGCTCATGATCCAAGTAAGTAAAATGTTCCACGAATGTTTTCTTTACTTTCTGTAACTTCTTTAAGTTTAAAATAGCCCCTTTCCCTAATAACACCTCTATTATAAAAGTAACATATGCAGAATAGCCCATCTCTTAGTAACAAACCTTTTTTTAAAATGATATCCTTTAATTCATTTATATTATTAGTTTAAACTCTACTTATATCATATTCAAATCATCAGTCGTTAATAAAATCCTTTTAAAAGTTTAGAGGTGAGAGGTTTTTTTTATATTATTCGTTAATACATTGAATATTAATTATTTGCAGTCCATTGCTGGTCAATGTTTGGGTGGATGGGCCGCCGCCCCATTGGCTGCTGCTCCATTGGCCGCTGCTCCTTGTGCTGGTGCTTGGGCAGCTCCATACGGTGCTGCTGGTCTTTATGAAGCAGCCTTAATAAACCCAGCAGCGGCAGCCGCCTCCAACGGTGGTGCTCTCCCCATTGCCAGTGCTTCCGCTATCCCACCAAGCGGAGTCGCTGTTGCATCTGAGAATGCTTATGCTGGAGAACTCGCTGTCCGCGGTGCTCTGCCCTTCTTGGGAACAGTTGGTCTGGAAGGTGCTCTGCCAACTGCTGGTGCTGCTGCTGTCAACTACGCTTGTGGTAACGGAGCCGTCGCCATGTTGACCGAGGAGATTGGTGCCGCTGGTATCCCTGGTCCCCTCGCCTATGACGCTGCCATCGGTCCACTTGGTTTGGGAACCCGTGGCTTAGGTTTGGAGGCTGGTATCGCTCGTCCATTTGCTCGTGCCGGATGCGGATGTGGTGCTTTATTGTAAGAAGTTTTAATGACCGTAATCATTATGCCAATAAAAACTACGTAAACGTTACGATTTTATTTTATTCAGATCCATACCTGTAATATAGAAAAGGTAAAGAAAAACATATTTTCTATTGCCTGGTAAAGGTCAACCGCTTCGTTACAACGCTAGTCTGTCTGGCGTCTCTTTCCCTCATGTGTTAGGCAGGCTCATCCTCTCTCAGTCTAACTCAGCGCTAACATCGCTACCCTCTCTCTCTACTCAGCGTGTAGTGTGCGATAGGCATATACCGTTAACAGTGAGCATATAACCTAAAACTTAATCAATAACCTTTCCTTACATTATCATATAAATTATATTAATATACACGAAATTTAAATAATACCTGTGTTAGGATATTATATATTACTGCTGGGCACAAGCCTTCTAGCTCATGGGAGAGAGGGTTTTAGAGCATAGCCCCACCAGGCTGCTCCACTGCGGTGCAGCAGGCATAGTACACAAGTGTATGTGCTAATACAAGTGTACTCTCTATTCCTTCAATCTCATAGTCCGATGTGACGGTAATCAGACACTCGCGGAGAGCGATCAGGCGCAGGACTGACGGCTTAACGTGCTCTCCGAGGCACTAAGGTGAAGCACACCGCCAACTACACCAGGACCTCATATCTGTAGTCGAATAAACTGAGCACTCGGCCAATGAGGCAATAACATCATACTGCTAAAAATTAACAGTTACGTCGAGACCACGATCGCTGCGAAATATCGATAAAATACAAAGGCTTTCTTGGAAAGGGATTCAGGTTCACTGGACTGTATGGAGTTCGGGGCTAAGATATTCGATTCTTTGATGTTCAGTTGTTTGGACTTGGATCCTCGGTTCTACAGAGTTTAGAAGTTTACAAGTTGCGCTTAGTACTGGGATCTACTCCATCCGGGAGTCTAAGGCGAAAAGTGCTTGTAAACTCCGAGGGAGGCCTTTTAAGTAACTTTCCTACTCGGCACGTACATATGGAGTGACGAGCAGGAGAGAGGGCGATCGCGGGTGCTGAGGTAGGTGCGGGAGAGGTTCACCAATAGTTGACCAATCAGGACTAGGAGCTCCTGGTATTTACCCGTTAAAACAGACTTCAAAATGTCTATAAACCACGAAAATTTAAGTTTATAACAAAAAGTAACTGTGTGTCTGTCACGTTTTTTACTTTTAGCAATTTTAATTAATTTACCTCCTGCAGTGATTTTAATGAAATTGTACACAGATGTAAAAGTTCTATGTAATTTTGCATAGGAAATATAATTAATAAATTATTATGTTTAACAATATTTAAGATCCTCATATTTATATGTTTTAACAACACATAAGTATTCATAGCTTATATACTTAGCTACTTATATATAGAGAAAGACAGACTTTTCCAAAGAGAAATGCTTGCATTATGTCACAAGGAAGCGTTAGTTAAGTGTTATAACTTAAATTCTTGCTGACTTTTTTAAGGTAGGCAGTTACTACAAAATAAATCCTGTACATGTAAATAAATAAATAATCATTTAGTATTAAGAAATATGCTTGCTTGGGTAGCTACTAAACTATAAAAACTACTACACCGATTCTGAAGAAACTTACATCGACAAATGATTTATGTCTTTGGGTAAGCACAACCTTGGTTACTTTATCCTAAATTTCTCTCTTATTACACCAATTTTCAGGAAACTTTCAATGATTGAACGTAGAAGCAGATAACAGACAATATAATGTGTAAGGTGTGCCATTGTTATCCCAAAATTAGGAAAAAAACGAATCTAAAGTCTGTATTTCATTCCAGACCTAGGCACGGTCGATTTTGGGTAGAAAGTAATACAAAATATTATCATTGTTATCAGTTTTATTGATATGCTAAGATCCAATAACACTTCCTAAGTTTAAACGCGACATCCGCATCCGGCACGGCCGAATGGGGCAGCAATACCTGCCTCTAAACCTAAGGCACGGGTTCCCAAACCGAGTGGGCCAATGGCAGCATCATAGGCTAAGGGACCAGCGATACCAGCGGCACCAATCTCCTCAGTAAGCATGGCGACGGCTCCGTTACCACAAGCGTAGTTAACAGCAGCAGCACCTGCAGTTGGCAGAGCACCTTCCAGACCTACTGTTCCCAAGAAGGGTAAGGCACCGCGGACAGCGAGCTCTCCAGCATAAGCATTTTCAGATGCAACAGCCACTCCACTTGGTGGGATAGCGGAGCCACTGGCAATAGGAAGGGAACCACCATGGGAAGCAGTCGCTGCTGCTGGGGCAAAGACAGCTGTTTCGTAGATGCTGGGAGCAGCTGCCCATGGAGCGGCGGCAGCGCAGGGAGCAGCTCCCCATGGGGCAGCAGCCAAAGGAGCAGCGGCCCAACCAGCACACTGTCCAGCAATAGACTGAAAAACAAAAAAATCCTTAAAACAACATGTTTCATAGGAACGAGAATGTTCTTTCTTATTTTTAAATCATTTAAAGCCTCATAATTATCCAGCAGAATTGGAAAGAATCATGTAATGAATATCAGAGCGATTCAAGTAAAGTTTAAATTATTCGAAGCAATGCTAATGTTTTTTTTTTAATGAACAGAGGCAAATATTTAAGAAGATATTATAATTATGTTTAAGAACGACGATTTATGGCAGAAGAATCACAAAAGTAAAATAAATTCATGAGTAGATTAAAACTGAGTGACAGAGTGAGAAATAGTGTGATAAGAGAACGTTGTGGTATAAAAGAAGACGTAGTGACTAAAATCGAGAAAGGTATGCTTAGATGGTTTGGGCATGGTGAGAGAAGGAGTGAAAGGAGACTGACGAAAAGGATATAAGAGTCAAGAGTAAATGCGAAACTTGGAAGGGGAAGACCAAGGACGTTCCTGGACCAAATCCAGGACATTTTAAATAAGGACCAGGTCANAAGGATGTTGTCTCTGTCTCTGGGAATGAGGCGTGATGCTATGTATGTATGAATCAGTAAAGTGAATTAACGGGTGCAGAATTGGACAAAGCATCAGAGCTGAAGCTATACAAAGCTAGCTTTAACTGTAACATTTGTGCTTTTATTTCGATTATTATTGATCTTCTGTGTCATTTTCTTGGCTCAATGTGAACTCAGTGTTAATTTAAATATTCTTGCCTGTCTTATCAAGATATTGCTCGATCTGTTCTCATAGATATATTTAAAGAAACTTATAAAATATATACCTGAATGAAGAGTGCATGCGCACAAACGAAAAGAGCTACTTTAGCAATCATTTTGTATTATTTCTTGTTTGAATGCAAACTAGAGAATGAATTGAAAAGTTCATAATTACCTTTTATACAAAGAAAACTCTTATCGAAAAGGTTTTTTGTAATAAACAAACGTAATGTGTTAAAGAAATACGAAAAATTTTACAATATAGCGCAGTTGACTTGTTCCACATTCACTAAAGCTTTGATAAACACGTTTTATAACTTACGAAACGAAAAGAAATGCGTTTGTTTGTTGTATATAAATATTAGAATGTTTTCGATGGGAATAATTGTGTATTCAATTAGCTGAAGATTTAAACTAAATCAATATGTCCACCTTTGCTTTCCTCGTACTCTGCGTCCAGGCTTGCTTGCTTCAGGTTTGTTATTCCCAGTAATTTCTTATACAAACTTTATAAAACGTAAAATAAAAGTTAACTTTGATTCACTACACATTGTAAGGTTATACCTAATATGCAACTTTCGAAAACATGACAGACAAATTCGGATATATGTTGAAGATATTCAAATCATTTTCGTTTTAAAAGAACGTACATGGACTGATTAGAGTTAACTGTTAAAAATAAATTCTTCTAAAGATCTATTACATTCCTATATCGAGCATATACCTTTTCGTCCTGAACTTCCATAAATCCACCACGCTGCTCCATTATCATCATTTTGNTGCCTACTTGAATAAAGATATTTTTGATTTTTGATTTTGAAAGGGCTTCCTCACGTTTACCTCTATAAAAGTCTAATAGTTTATATCTAATAAGTTCATAGGTTCAAGCTATACACGTATGTAGCTACAACGATACCATAATGTAGTTATCATGTTTAATTGTCTTTATCACAGAACGTATACGGCCAGTGTCTCCGTGGTGCTGAGCTCATTGGAACAGCCGCCTATGCTCCAGCTTACGCTGGTGCCTTCGCCCCCGCCTTCGCCGGTCCCCTCGCCGCTCCCTTCGCTTTTGGCGCATACGAAGCAGCATATGGTGGTGAAGGAGTGGGTGATGTAGCCGTCGCTGGTGAGCTACCAGTTGCTGGTACCACCCTGGTCGCCGGCCAAGTACCCATCATGGGCGCTGTGGAGTTCGGAGGCATCGTACCTGCTGGTGGAGAAGTCTCCATCGCTGGAAGATGCGGCGGTGCATGCGGTTGCAGAGGTCCCTACATGTACTAATGCGTGACAATTAATGCAATTGAAATGTAAAAAAATAAAAATATACCTCTTTACAACTTCTGTTTACTATCTCTATCAACCTACTTTGACTTTGACACTAAATCCACTATAAAATGTAAAATGAGATGTAAATTTTGGATGGACATTGTAATATATGATGTTAAACGTGTTCATAACACTCGTCATCAGATAAACGGCTGGTTTACGTTTTAGACATGTCATGCGAAGGCATGCCTTGGACATCACAAACGCCGTCATTGAAATCGGGACCAATAAGTCGTGGCAGAACCAAATTATTATGGATGTCAACAATATGCCTTTATGAATAGCCATATGGTGTCTCAAAGGGCCAGACTCGCTGTACATGGAGGAATTTTGGTGCCAACACTTGTGAAAGTTGGGTATGGTAGAAGAAGCATAAAAGCAAAATAAATGCGGTAGAGATGAGAGCATGGAAAAGTAAAGTATGAGTGGATTGAAAGAGAGTGACAAAGTAAAAAGTAGTGTAATAAGAAAACGTTGTAGTATAAAAGAATATGTAGTGTCTAAAATTGGGAAAGGTAAGCTTAGATGGTTTGGGCAAGTAGTGACAATGAATGGAAGGAGACTGACTAAAAGGATTTATGAGTCAAGATCGAATTTGAAAGTTGGAAGTGGAAGGTCAAGGCAAACGTTTCTGTACCAAATCCATGACATTTTAAATAAGGGCCAGGTCACGAGTACTTTAAACCGACGAACTTGTATGAAAGGTTTAATGAGAATGAAAGAAGCGAAGGAGATATACAAGGATCGTGGCAAGTGGATGGACTTTGTCGCTGCCGAACCCGAAGGGAATGAGGCGTGATGCTATGTGTATGTCAACAATAAATATAAACTCAACGGAAGAGAACCTAGATCCAGAAGCAAGCCAGAGAAGTCACTTCTGACGAAAAGCGATTAGGAAAGCCAACGCCAATCAAAGTGCAATAAGACCGGAGAAAGAAGTTAAATGACTTTTCCGAAAAAGTATTGTTAGACAAAAGTCTTTAAGGTTAATGGAAAGACTATCTTATTTATTTTATTTTAGTAGCTAATGGATTGTAGTATAAAAGGAGTCTATAACGGTATTCGCAACTAGTTATTACATAAAACGGACTGGTAAGCACATGCTCAGCAACTAATATATATTGGTACCATTGATTATTCAACAGCAACCACTACATCACCGACACGTACACCTTCGTAAGCATAAACACATTCAGCAAGAGAAGAACTATTGGAAGCACCCACAATCTTCTTCAAATCCGATATGAAGAAGAAGCAAAGACTGTCGTAACACATGTGACCTAAGTGAATATCTTTCCAACTAAAAATGGAAAAGATGTTCCAAGAGAATCAACATGAAAATGTTCTATATTCTCTCTTTCTAGTAATTTGGTTCATAATAATGATCCAAAAGTAGGTTGGTAACGCATACTTTTGTTTCTTGAGTGGATTATAAAAAGAAAAGACCAACAAGAAGGTCAACTGTTGCTTTACAAGGGGCATATTATAATGTTGAAGATTTTTTGAGCGATAAAGATATTTGGACTCAATTGTAACCTACAAAACTATATTTAAAGGAGTAACTGTTAAGTTTCTTCTCAGTGGAATAAATTTTCCTACCCTGGCCTTAGATTTCAATAAATAAAAAAAATAAAAAGATTTTTATTTTCTGAAATTACATTTTTCTGCACATGTAACCTACACAATAGTACGAATTTACTATATACAAATAGTCGTTGCATAAGAATGTGATACCGAAAATGGGAATACCGCTCAGCTATTGTCGGGGACTAACCCAACGCTGGTTTCTTCAGCGGCGACCCGGGACGAACACAAAACTTTACCTAAGACATTTAAACTAAAAAGAATAGAAAATATATTATGTATTTTAAAGTTTAAAACAAAGTTTTCAAAACGTAGCTTTTCATCCATGAGCACCTCCACATTTCGAGCTTCTGAAACTCTCTCGATGTTATTGTATTGCAGAGTAATACAAATATTATGTTCGGATGCTTTCCGTATATGACTAGTAGTCCCTAAAAGCATGTGTGTTTTCTGCGGATTAAGTTGCAAACAGTTGACCTCCGACCAGACAGCTATTCGATGCAAGTCATCGTTGATTTTCTGTACTGCTGACTGGACATCTCTAGGTTTGCAAGATATATAAAACTGTATATCATCAGCGTACATGTGATCTCTGCAGTTCTTTAGGCAGTTTACAATGTCAGCACAGTACAGAATAAAGAGCAGAGGACCGAGAATAGAACCTTGTGGGACTCCTCTGCTGACTTGACTGCATTTTAATGTAACTTTGCTACCATCTTCTTTTGTTACTTCAACCATTTGTGTTCTAATAATCAAATAACTGTCAAACCATTGTATAGCCTCAGGACAAAATCCATAATAATGTAGTTTTGCTAATAGTAAAGACAGATTGATGGAGTTGAATGCTCTAGAATAGTCCAACAAAACTAGTATGGTATCCTCGCCTCTATCCTGTGCACCCAGTACATTGTCAACAACATCGGATAGGACCGTAATTATACTCCAGTGTTTTCGGAATCCCGATTGCACTTTAGGTAATAAGTTCGTCGGTTTAGAGTACGTTTGACCTGGCCCTTATTTTGTTTTGGATTTTGGATTCAAAACTACATTTTGAGCCTACTTGAACGAATTTTTTATATAAAAATGGACTCTTGGTGACTTAGGAAGATGTTTGCAATATTTTTGATCCCAAAAATAAAAAGTCGAATTGATAGAAGTTTTAGTAAAAGATTAAAAATTTCGCTACTTTACGATTAAAGAACAGTGCAGTAATTTTATGCATGCCTTTCTACAGATATATTCCTAGATTATGCTAGTATTAATTGGCTTCACCATATTATGATAATGTACTATATATTAAGATGCACAAAGAAACGATTTCAAAATTTGGACAAGTAGAGAGAGTGAATGAAAGGAGACTAACAAAAAGGATTTATGAGTCAAGAGTGAATAAGAAAGTTGGAAGGGGAAGACCAAGGCGAACGTTCTTGCCCCAAATCCAGAATATTTTAAATGAAGGCCAGGTCAAGAGTACTCTAAACCGACGAACTTGTATGAAAGGTTTAATGAGAATTAAAGAAGCAAAGGAGGTATGCAAGGATCATGGCAAGTGGAAGGGCGTGGTCTTTGCCTACCCCTATGCAAATTTGGCGTGATGCAATGTGTGTATGTAAACGTTTTCAATTAAATGAAATAAAATTTTAAGGTACTTATCAATTTTATTGTGTATATTAACGCGTAAAACTGATTACATTTAAGCACGACACCCACATCCGGCACGGCCAAAAGGTACAGCCTCTAAACCTAAGGTACGAGTTCCCAAACCGAGTGGGCCAATGGCAGCGTCATAGGCGAGGGGACCAGCGATACCAGCAGCACCAATCTCCTCGGTCAACATAGCGACGGCTCCGTTACCACAAGCGTAGTTGACAGCAGCAGCACCAGCAGTTGGCAGAGCACCTTCCAGACCAACGGTTCCCAAAAAGGGTAACGCACCGCGGACAGCGAGCTCTCCAGCATAAGCGTTTTCAGATGCAACAGCCACACCACTTGGTGGGATAGCGGAACCACTGGCAATGGGCAGGGCACCACCATTAGAAGCAGCAGCTGCTCCAGGGTTTATTAAAGCCGCTTCATAGATACCAGCGGTAGCGTATGGAGATGCCCAAGCACCAGCACAAGGGGCGGCAGCCAAAGGAGCAGCAGCTAATGGAGCAGCGGCCCAACCACAGCACTGTCCGGCGATAGACTGCAACAATAAATTTTCGTATTTAGAGAAATTATATTTGAAATTTTATATTTATTTAGATACAATAACTTAAAAAATGTCTGAAGCGGCCTACTTTTACTTACTTGGATCATGAGCGCTTGAGCGCAGAAAAGGAGTACTGCCTTAGCAACCATGGTTTGTTTGTTTGTTGGAGGTGAAAGTTAGAATGGCTTTCGCTGTAATTTGGTTAGCATTTATACTAAAGAAAATCCTTATCAATCAATTCGAATGATGATGTCAAGTTATGAAGTAATTTCCACTTGTGAAAGTCTACGTGACCGAATATGTATTGTAAAAATGTGTTACATGTACCCTTTATGTGTCAATAGGTTATTGGAGTTTTGTGCAGTCTTTAACTAAAATATTTTGTGTATAATGAAATTAAATTTCACAATTCCTCAAAATCTGATAGACTGTTCTAACTTGACTATATGGAGCAAACGTTGATGAAAAGTTTTCTGGTAATTATATAAATATATATGTCTGCCAAACCTGATCCCTTACGAAAGAACATGTTCGGAAACTCGAAGTCTGCCAGAGATCTATGGAGAGGAGTATGTTAAACGTAAGGAAGCTAGAAAGACTCAGGACCGCAGTAATCAGAAAAGAAACCAAAATTGAAAACGTTACTTACACAATAACAAAACAATTATGGAGATGGTCAGGACATATAGCACGAGGAGCAAATAAATGGTACCCAAAATATGGAACACGCAATCGAGGCCGACCATATCTTAGATAGGAAGACGATTTGAAAGCAGTGGGTGGGGGAACGTGGTCAAGACTAGCAAGGGATAGACAGAATTGGAAGAAGTTGGAAGAGGCCTTTGCCAAGATAGGGCAAACAGACACGTAGCAAAATATTATGTTCGGCTTGTATATTTAAAATATTATTATGTGTAAGTAATCTTCGATGACCATGATTTCCCTTTCACCCAAACGGTGGTTGTTAACCTTAAAAACTTGAAAGCCATTTCACCGAATGATTCAATGTTCCACCACAATATATTCAAAGGCATTGATAGACACGTTCATGATTATTGCAAAAGAATGTTCTAGTTGCTTCAATTAGCTATAAAAGCTTATAGATTTCTGAAGTAAAACATTGTATTCCTCGACGTTGTCAAATACATATCCTACATAATGAACACCTTCGCCATTCTTTTACTCTGCGCCCAAGCTTGCTTGGTACAGGTGCGTAATTCTTCTATTTTCTGTGCTGGATAATTAACTACAGAAATCGTATCACAGGAGGATCTTGCTATGGAGAATCTCTCAATAGCATCTAGTTGAGAACTTAACTATTTTCTCGTTCAAACTTTTAATCTAAAATACCTTCTAATTAAAAATCCATGATGAAGACACGTAATTGTATTCTTAACAGGATGTAATTTGTCTAACTTATCATTTTGTTTATAAAAAGAGATTCATCTTAAATATTCTGTTAGTTATTCAGGAGTATGTGTAATCTTGATTTTTACCTGGGAAATACTTTATGGCACAAACCCCGATCTATGGATCAAGCTCGGTGATTAAGGAGACCTTGCAATACTTACTTAAACCCAGCGGAACCCTTTTTATACATAAGTGAGACACCAGGGGTTCAACTTTCGCATTAATCCATGTGTCGTTGGAAGAGGTGAGCAAACATGCGCCACTTAGTATCCTTCCTATTTCGTCCATCCTCCCAATGGAGAGCGTTGCAGTTATAATGCTCCTCAGCGAGAGGTAGCCGTCAATTAGCGTCTCCCCCAGGTCACACACACTGTGGTGGATGGTTGAGCCTAGGTCAACCATCCACCACAGTGTGATGCGCTGAGTCGATAGCTATACCACACTGATGGCAAGCAATATGTATAATGTACCAAAACGAATTAGAGCAGCGAGTTGGGCATAAACTCGCATGTGAATGTGAAAGAATGTATCTAGAAGTGTTACTACACCTTCTAAGTGATGATGATGAGTCATTTATTTCTTTATTTTCAGAATGTGTACAGCCAATGTCTGCGTGGTGCTGAGATCCTCGCACCAGCTGGCTACGCTCCCGGTTTCGCCGGTGCCTATGGCCTTGGTGCTCCCTTCGGTCTTGAAATCGCTACTCCCGCTTTTGCCTCTCCCCTCGCTTTTGGCGCATACGAGGCAGCTTATGGTGGTGAAGGAGTGGGTGATGTAGCAGTCGCTGGTGAGCTGCCAGTCGCTGGTACCACCCTTGTCGCTGGTCAAGTACCCATCATGGGCGCCGTTGAGTTCGGTGGCATCGTGCCTGCCGGAGGCGAGGTCTCCATCACTGGAAGATGCGGTGGCGCATGCGGCTGCAGAGGTGCTTACATGTACTGATAATTTTCCATAAAAACTGAATTCACCTAAATAAAACTTGCATATGATGTATTCGTTATATATTATTTACCAAACCTATATATAAAAACTATTTGAAAGCGCTCTTGAAACAGCTCCCGTTTTTTTAACCCTACGCTCAAACCTAAGTGAATTTTAGGACTTGCTGTTAATTTATTGAAAATTTCGATTCAGTAATTAATGATAAAGAAAACTTGGCTCAGGCGAAAGGGTCAGAAGACAGAAGGAGCATATAACATACGAAGTGGTTGTTGTTTAATGTATTTCTTCTGTGCCACACCATTTATTTCGCCAGTACCGCGTGGAAATAGAACCCCTTTTATAATAATAATAATATTTCTTTATTAGGTGGACTGCCTCATTGGTCTAGTGGTTAGCATGTTCTACTACAGACATGAGGTCCTGGGTTCGATTCCCAGGTCGGGCCTATATGAAATCATATTGAGTTTTCTATTAAGATTTTCTCAATATTTGCCCGAAGTTGGGAAGTTGGCGGTGTGATCCACCCCCGTGCCTCGGAGAGCACGTTAAGCCGTCGGTCCTGCGCCTGATCTCTCTCCGGTCGTGTCGGATTTCCGCCACACCGGACTATGAGAGTGAAGGAATAGAGAGTGCACTTGTATACTATGCCTGCCAATCCGCAGTGGAGCAGCGTGGTGGGTCTATGCACTAAAAACCCTCTCTCATATGAGGGAGGAGGCCTGTGCCCAGCAGTGGGACGATAATGGGCTGCTACTTACTTACTTTTACTATTAGGTGCAACAAAGGCCCATTCGTTAGTTACAATTTTACTTAAAAACTATGTTAGTGGAAAAAAAATAACAACAAATTATACACATATTTAAATTTAAAAAACTATCTAACTAACTATTTACAAGATATATACAGAAACTATCTCACCGCACCAAAACAGATATAAATTTCTGCTGGATGGGAGAGTGTAGTTTTCCCGCTAGCATTTTCAGGATACTTTTGGAGCTCGAGCGCAGACTTGCCAGGAGGGTTGACGTCCTCTTTCTTATGATGGCATAGAAGTCATCCGTTCTCTCCTGCGCAAACATGCTTGAAGCTGAGAAAAACCGCGGAAAAACCCAACAGCATCCTGAAACCATTATTGTATTGAACCCTCAATGTGTCTAGCGACTTCAAAGTGTAGTTTACCCACAGACTCCCGGTGTTAAAGGTTTGACAATTATTTTTACTTAAGTCCAAGTTCTTTATTGGTAAAAACATATTTGCAACCCGCATTTTGTCAAACGCCATATTCTTTAAAATATTGATATCGTCAATAGCACACATTAACAAAGATTACATTAGGGAAGTTACTATGGTCTATGAGTTTCTAAAAACTTATGATGTTCCACGAAACTTTTCTAATTTTTCTGACTATAACAAACATAACAAAAAGGGAATTGGCATTGGCAAAGGAAACATAAAAAAACATTAAAATTCAGTAGTGACACGTTGAATATAACTGTCTCGGTCCTTTAGCCTAAATACCTAAATAACCTAAATTTCCACAAACGTGCGTTACATAGCCGAGCGCGACGGCTTATTCTCATTCAATACCCATAAAAAAACATGCAAAGTGATCCAAAACTTCACTTTGATAAACTGTTACAAGTCAAACCATACCATATATTTAATGAGCAATAAAAGCATATTATAATTAGCAATAAAAAAATATATATTTGACGGCCTCGCTGGTTCGATCCCCGGTAGGACGAATTTAGGAAATTGTACTTTCTAATTTGTCTGAGTCTGGACTGGTGGAAGGCTTCGGCCGTGGCTAGTTACCACCAAACAAAGAGATTTGTGTTCCAGTACAATGCTGTGTAGAAACCGTAAGGGGTATACCTCTTAACAGATTAGCGCGCTTCCATCTTAGACTGTATCATCACTTACCATCAGGTGAGATCACAGTCAAGCGCCAATGTGTCAGTAATAAAAAAAAACTTAAAAAATACTTTCAAGTCTTATTCGAATAGTACTTAGAGTAGTATATTTACGTATTGTCACTTATAGAGGTTTAAAAATATATAAAAAGAGAAAAATGGTAGAGCTTAATAGTCAACCCCTGACTGTAAAAGCTACGTTTCTTAAATAAATGTAAATACCATTATATTTTTTACTAGCTACTTACTTAACTGCTTCATTGGCCTAGTGGCCAACTTGTACCGGCCCCGTGGGAATTACAGGAGGAAGTCCTTGCGGCAACTTACCAGTGCACAGTTGCCGGGAGGACTGGAGGAAATGAGTGTCTTGATTTTGAGGAGATCCGGAGGGTTAGGGCCCATGCCGACAGGGTTCTAATCCAAGTGTGGAAGGAGGATCTCGAATCCCCAATTGCGGGTGTGAACACGGTGGAGGCCATTCGTCCTCGCCTAAAACAATGGCTATCTAGGCAGCACGGATCGCTTTCTTTCAGACTAGTGCAGGTGCTGACTGGACATGGATGTTTCGGTAAGTACTTGCACCAGATAGCGCGGCGTAAAGAATCACCTGTCTGCCATCAGTGTGGTGCATCCGTCGAAACGGCGGATCACACTGTGGCATGGGAACCGCAACGTCATCCTCTGGTGTCGCTGATTGGAGAGGATCTCTCATTGCCAAGTATAATTAACTCAATGCTTGGCAGTGAGGCAGGATGGAATGCAGTTGCCTCCTTTTGCGAAGGTGGCATCACGTTGAAGGAGGCAATGGAAAGAGAAAGGGAATGTGCTGCTATGCACTGCCCCTACGAAGGCGGAGGCCGGGTGGTAGAAGGCGTCTTTTTGAACGTCTTTTACCTACTCCTTAAACCACCCTTTGCCGGTTGCAACCGGAAGTGTCAGAGTGAATGCGTAAGGGAGCCTCTGAAACTTTCAATTCAGGTTGATGAGGGTGTCGCTGAGTTTTAGTGGGTATTCTAGCTAAGGTACCGAGTCCCGAACTCCCTGACCTCGTGGTAGGGATGTGTAAAAGCATTTCCCAGCGGAAAAAAGGCTCGAGTACCGAGTTGGGCAAATTCAAAAATGGATATTGAGTTTCCTGTTAACGTAATTCTCAGTAACTTCCCAAAGTTGTACTTTGATGGTCTCGCTGGCGCAGTGGTGCGAGTACTCGTCTTGCTATCAGAAATCCCCGGGCGAATTTAGAAGATTGTATTTTCTAATTTGTCTGTTCTGATGATAGACTTTAGTCGTACCACCTTACCCGCAAAGACGTACCGGAGATCTAGTATTAAACTTTGGGGATGTACCAAACCTGGCAATAGCAAAATTATACAAAAACAAAGTACTTAGGGACAATGTTAATGCACCTTGGTACATAAGAAATAGCGATCTTCACAAGGACCTAAATATAAAGCTCGTTAATAATTGCCAAAGCTCATCACCAAATACCTCGCCATCACGTGAATCCCGAAGCTGCTAGACTTCTGGATATCACACGGACCACGAGAAGACTTAAAAGAACAAAACCTTTTGAGATATCGAAAGAGCAGTGCCACAATATAGTGTGGTGTAGTGTTTTTAAGCAAGAACTCAAGGAAAAATCAAATCAAATCAAAATATCTTTATTCGAGTAGGCATATTACAGCACTTTTGAATCGTCAAATAATATATTTTCTTTTCCACACTCTAATTCTAACGTACGTCTGATGATGATACTCCAGAACGACTTAAAATCTTAAGTTACGAGGGTTCCTTCGCGCCCTGATCCGAGAGTCCACAACAAACTCAGTCGGGTATTTTGTTTTTTTGTTATCATCATCATTACAATATCATATTAGTTTAATATATTTCAATTCAAATTAAAGCAGTTCGTTCACTCCCAGGCGTTTCTATCGTCTAAGTACTCTTACAACTTATAATACGATTTTTCTATCAACTTTCTCTTAACAAAGACTATGAATTTATTAATTGACATCTTTAAAACGTCTTGTGGGAGTTTATTATAGAAACGTATACAGTTACCCTTAAATGAGTTGTTAATCTTATGCAGCCTACTAGAATTTACAACAAGTTTGTTTTTTTTTTCGTAAGTTATATGATATACATTCACTCTTTTTATTAAAAGAGTCAATGTTTTTGTGTACGTACAACAAGTTTTCTAATATGTATACGCAGTGAACTGTCATTATGTTAACTGCCTTGAATTTGTTTCTTAGCGACTCTCTTGGACCCATATTGTCAATCGCACGAACGGCTCTTTTCTGCAGCACAAATTTTGCATCTATATCAGCAGCATTACCCCAAAGTAGAATACCTTATGACATTATGCTGTGAAAATAGCTGAAATATACCAGTCTGGCAGTATCAACGTCTGTCAGATGACGATTTTTTTTAATAGCGTAAGCCGCGGAGCTGAGCCTATTCGATAGACCACTTATATGGGGCCCCCAATGTAATTTATTATCTAATGTTATACCTAACAAAGCGGTACTATCCACAAGGTCTAGTTCCTCATTATTAAGTTTAACAATGGTTTGCGTTTGCTTCA
Source organism: Elymnias hypermnestra (assembly GCA_015832385.1). NCBI lineage: Eukaryota > Metazoa > Arthropoda > Insecta > Lepidoptera > Nymphalidae > Elymnias > Elymnias hypermnestra. The sequence goes on along the minus strand of JACTOM010000924.1, from coordinate 2,191,769 downwards.
CATTAGGCGGAGTAAACTTTACACATTTTGTTTTCTTTCCGTTGAGCAATAAATTATTAGCTTCAAACCATTGAACTACTTTTTCGAGAGAGCTGTTTACATCGTCATAATTTGTGAGTCAATGTCAATAGACATTATAGTAAACTAAGCATAATCGTTGGACTCCAGACTTAGATAATACGAGTACATATTAGGTAAATTAAATCAAAGTATTATTACTAACTAGTCTGTAAAGCTAGATTGCAATCTTATATTATTAAACAACCAAAGTAAGTAGCAGCCCATTAACGTCCCACTGCTGGGCACAGGCCTCCTCACTCCGAGAAGAGAGCATAGACCAACCACGCTGCTCCACTGTGGATTGGCAGGCATAGTACACAAATGCACTCTCTATTCCTTCAGTCTCATAGTCCGATGTGACGGGAATCTGACACGACCGGAGAGAGACCAGGCGCAGGACCGACGGCTTAACGTGCTCTCCGAGACACGGGGGTGGATCACACCGCCAACTTCCCAACTTCGGGTAAATATTGAGAAAATCTTAATAGAAAACTCAATATTGATTTTTGAATCGGCCCGACCCGGGACTCGAACCCAGGACCTCATGTCTGTAGTCGAATATGCTAACCACTAGACCAATGAGGCAGTTCAACAAACAACCAAAGGTTGGTTTTAATAATAAAAAATTTTAATAACGCGCCAGACATTTTTTTAGAATGGGCATATAATGCCCTCTAGGATGTTTTTTAAATCTATAAAAGAGGGATATCACACTAAACATCATTTTGTTATATATCCAAGGGATAAGACAGCGTTATCGATGAGACGACCCTCGGTCATTATGTTTCAATTAATATATATGTCGGAGAATATGAAAGAACGGAGAAGCATAAAGCACAGGGGCGTAGGGTTCTCCGCCGACATCGTTATTAATTGGATCCATTATTTAATTTCTTATTCTGTGGGCGTTCGTGGGTAATGTTGGTGCAATCAAACACTTTATTAATTAACTCGGATTATAATGTTCAATCACTTAATGTTCCCGATATCAATTTACACAAACTCATTAACACTAATAGCTAGGAACGCGACAGTTTCAATAGTCGACCACTCCGGCCGACCGCCGCTCGAGGACTGCCGAGAGATGGGCCGGACTGCCACTTATTGACTCTGCCCCCACGTCGATACAAAGATGGCGCCAGCGTTCCACAGACTCTTGCACTCCGACATATATAAAATCTTGATAAATAATATACTTTAAACGTTCCTCGTAAATCATTTTGTTTATTGTTGAAAGCCGCATGAAAATCTATTGTTGAGTTTATCGCGAGCAGATAGACTCGGAATATGTTTTACTAGAACAAAGTCCGTATTAGGCTTAAATATAATTAACCATGTGGTATCCTGGAAAAGGAAAATATTGAGTCCCAACTTGTTTAAACAACGAACAAATTGAAATTAACAAATTGGTTACATCTATGTCGACCAGTCTGGTCGACATGGTGTGTTTCGCCTATCGCTGACAATTCCGTTCGTATCTTCATCTAGAGGATATAATAAACGCAGGAACTATCGAAGGAGTGAGCCGCTAGCCGTGTAAGAATAGTGATAGTATTCACCGCTGCCGCATCCAAGCTCGTGCACAACCCTACTTCGGGAAGGAGCAGGAGAGCCTGACACTCCAGGTACGTTCACGCGATTCCTTTCTTCCCTCCCACTCATATCATCTCTTACGCGGACATCTCACTAAATTCTAAATGCTCTTCTTTCAACTTCTAACCGCTGTATACAGTCCACTCAATTTCAACCACCCGCTCACATAGACGGTGGCATCCTCTGCACTGCAAATAAAGGATTTTGAAATGATGGCAAAAAAATAAAATTATTTGTTTATATATAGATTAATTTTATTGGTAACTTTGTCATTAAAACCACTTAGCGTGATATCTAAATTTAAGCGCGACATCCGCATCCAGCACGAGCAAATGGACGAGCGATACCAGTCTCCAAACCTAAGCCACGGGTTCCCAAACCCAGGGGAGAGATGGCAGCATCATAGGCCAGGGGACCAGCGATACCAGCGGCACCAATCTCCTCGGTCAACATGGCGACGGCTCCGTTACCACAAGCGTAGTTGACAGCAGCAGCACCAGCAGTTGGGAGGGCACCTTCGAGACCAACTGTTCCCAAGAAGGGTAAGGCACCGCGGACAGCGAGTTCTCCAGCATAAGCATTCTCAGATGCAACAGCGACTCCACTTGGTGGGATAGCGGATCCACTGGCAATGGGGAGAGCACCGCCTTTAGAGGCGGTAACCGCTGCTGGGTTTATTAGGGCGGCTTCATAGAGACCAGCAGCACAAGGAGCAGCAGCCCATGGAGCAGCGGCTAATGGTGCGGCAGCCCATCCAGCTCCAATGCATTGTCCGGCAATGGACTGAAACAAATTATACACCCTAAATTTAAGAATTGTTATAAAGTATGTACAGCGTTGTTACTAGACATTCTGAAATTTATCAGATAAATTTTAAAAACATAAAACTTCTAAAATATTACTAAGGCACCAGGATATAAGAAGTATCAAGAGCTTAGGGTAAGTAGCAGCCCATTANAAACGTTACGCTCTCAATAAACGTATTATTGTAAAGCATTTAATATACGAATCATTTAAACGTATTTTACCATTTATTCGTCCAAATCATCAACTCCACAAACGAGACCAGCACCACAACCTCAACAATCAGATAAATTTTAAAAACATAAAACTTCTAAAATATTACTAAGGCACCAGGATATAAGAAGTATCAAGGGCTTAGGGTAAGTAGCAGCCCATTAACGTCCCACTGCTGGGCACAGGCCTAGTCATTAATAGGAGAGAGGGTTTTAAGAGCACAGAACCACCACATTGCTTCATTGCGGATTGTCATAGACATGGCATGTGACGGGAATCCCACACGATCAAAGAGAGATTAGGTACATGACTGACGGCTTAACGTGCTCTCCGAGGCACGGGGGTGGAGCACATCGCCAACATCCCAACTACGAGCAAATATTGAGAAAATCTTAATTGAAAGGTCAATATCCATTTTAGTCATGGTAACCACTAGACCATTGAGGCAGTTTGGGTACTATAGCTTAACAGATTTATTTCAGAAGTTAAGGATCTTTGTACAAGCCCTATTCTCACTTTAGTTAATGTAATGCTCAACATAGACTGCAAGGATGAAGCCAAAATCAAAGAGCAACAAATGCTGGGCATCCCTGACGTAGGCGATGATGGAGATGAAGCGGTGGCAGTGGCGACACCCGGACTGGATGACTGAATGGATTAGCTAAGAACGTTGGCGGAATCCAGCCGGTTTCAGGACAATGAAGCTAAGCTCTCCCTTACTTCACAACGAATTTGAGAATTCAGAGTTATTTTAAATATCACTGCTTACTTGGATCACCAGCGCTTGAGCGCAGAAAAGGAGTACAGTTTTGGCAACCATGTTGTCTGTTCTTTGAATGTTTAGTTGTCATTGAGTTCAAATACTTGGCTTTTATAGTAAGGAAAGTCTTTTGTAACGTAATTTATTAACAATTGCGAAAAGAACGTGACACTTCTAAAGAGTATGTGATTAATGTTATTATAATTTGTCAATTACTTTGTGGGTGTTTCAAAATCGCAGTGGTGCGAGAGAAGAGGTCCCGAGTTAGGTTCCTGTTAGGGCGAATATAGGAAGCTGTATCAAATCAAATCAATCAATAATATCTTTATTCAANAAATGAGTTGTTAATTTTATGCAGACTACTAGAATTTATAACAAGTTCGTTTTGGTTTCGTAAGTTATATGATGTACATTCACTCTTTTTATTAAAGGAGTCAATGTTTTCTGTGTGTATCTTGGAATATGTCTGTATACGAACTGGGGAGAGGCTTCAGCCATGGCTAGTTACTGCCTTACCAGTAAAGCCCATACCTATAGAAACCGTAAGGCGTAAATTGCTTCTACCAGATTAGCGTGTGTGATAACCGTCAAGCACTAAGGCTTACAAGACCCTTTTATATCATTAATCCGTTGGCAACTAATTTGTATTAAATTGAAATAGCGTTTGCATCACATAAGCTGACCAGGGAACTTCGTCTGGGTACAGTTAAATGTGCAAAATAATAATTTTAAATTAAAATGTACTACTCTATGCCCTGAGGGATATTTGGGACGAAAGTATCTGCTGGAGTTTCGTCTGATATCCCTCAGTGCCTGAAGACAAAGCTCTTCGAACAGTGCATGTTGCCAGGCTCCGAAACGTGGTCGCTGACTATGGGCCTCATACGAAAGCTCAGAGTTACTCAGCGTGCTATGGAGAGGAGAGTGCAAATCGTAAATGAGATCCGTAGCAGAACCAACGGACCGACGGACGTTGGGGCCCGAAGGTGCTGAAGTGGCGACCTCGCACCAGGCGTCGCAGTGTAGGGAGACCCCCCACAAGGTGGACCGTCGACATAAAGAGGGTGGCTGGAGCCAGGCGGCACAAGATTAGGCCTTGTGGACATCATTACGTGAGACCTATGTCCAGCAGTGGATGCCCATCGGTGGAAGCGACGACTCTAAGCCCTAAATTGGAGTAAATCCAGCAAAAATGTAAAAGAATGATTTCGGCGTCCATTGACGACAAAGATCATGACATGATAATACGTGGTGTTTTGAATATGAGGAAAACAGAGTCGAAAACACACAAATAAAATTAAAAGTGCGTGCGTACAAAGTACACATGTCAGAAGTGAAACTTCTTTGGCAAACGAATTTTAAGTCCTATTTGTATTTATACAAATCTAAACGAGGAGGGAAAAAGGAATTTAATTGATAAAAATGCCACGTGTTTTTTGTTCCTATTAAAAATATTAATCAAATTTTGTTTTTTAATTAAAAATTTAGAAAAGAGAATTTATGAAATTTTTAAATGACGAGTGGCAAATTGGAATGCCACATGTTATTTGTAAATATTAAAACTACTTAACCTTGAAAGGAATTGGCATAAAAAACGCTGCACATCTTCGTGACGAGTTTCATACGAACTTTACCCTCATGAGCCTAAAGAAGTTTCACTACAAAATTTCTTACGAAATTTCCAAATCCAGTCGTTTATGAAGAGTTCACCGACATACACACGCACATAATAATTATACATACACAAATACTAGCTGCCTCATTGGTCTAGTGGTTAGCATGTTCGACTACAGACATGAGGTCCTGTGTTCGAGTCACAGGTCGGGCCAATCCAAAAATGGCTATTGAGCTTTCTATTAAGATTTTCTCAATATTTGCCCGAAGTTGGGAAGTTGGCGGTGTGATCCACCCCCGTGCCTCGGTGAGCACGTTAAGCCGTTGGTCTTGCGCCCGATCTCTCTCCGGTTGTGTCGGATTACCGTCACATCGGACTATGAGAGTGAAGGAATAAAGAGTGCACTTGTGTACTATGCCTGCCAATCTGCAGTGAAGCAACGTGGTGGGTCTATGCTCTAGAAACCCTCTCCCATATGAGTGAGGAGGCCTGTGCCCAGAAGTGTCACTCGCGAAGTTCCCGATCCTGGGGAAATTCAAATCGAATACTAATCTAAACCATTCCCTTGAATTGAAATTAATTCGTCGTCGTTGTCTCAACCAATGGACGTCCACTGCTGGACAAAGGTCTCTCTTAATGAATTCCAATGGGCCCGATCTTGCGCCGCTTGTATTCAGCGGCTGCCAGCGATCCGCCTGATGTCATCGGTCCACCTGGTGGGGGGTTAGGTTAGGTTAGGTTAGGTTAGGTTAGCTCGTCAGTAAAAGCAGTAAAAGCAGGGTGAAATTAATTATACATCTTTAAAGATATATAGGGAGACGCCTATTACAATGGACACGCACAGCTCTCTCCCACGCAATTACAGGAGCGCAGGCACAATCTGGTGGCAGAGGTTGAGGCGACACTCACACAAGTCTCTGCTTGGGGTGCAAAGAATATTGTACAATTTAATCCAACAAAGACTCAAGTGTGCGCTTTTACAGCCAAAAAAACTCCCTTCAGCCACGCACCACGTTTCCAGAACATTTCCCTCACCACCTCTAAACACATCGGGATCCTCGGTGTCGACATTTCGAGTGAAGTCCAATTCCGTGCTCACTTGGAAGGCAAAGCCAAATTGGCTTCAAAAAAACTTGGGGTGCTCAATAGGGCCAAGCGGTACTTTGTGCCCGAGCATAGGATGCTTTTATATAAGGCCCAAATCCGACCGCACCTCGAGTACTGCTCTCATCTGTGGGCTGGAGCACCCCAATACCAACTCCTTCCATTTGACCGAATACAGAGACGAACCATTCGAATTGTTGACAATTCCCAGTTATCAAGTCAGCTGGAAACGTTAGAACACCGTAGAAACGTTGGTTCTCTATGTGTGTTCTATCGTATCTATCACGGGGAATGTTCTGAGGAGCTATTTAACTTGGTGCCACCATCTCGCTTCTATGACCGGACAACTCGACGAAAGAATAAATTCCATCCGCACAACCTGGATGCGTGGCCTTCAAGCACGGTTCGATTTCGTCGATCCTTTTTCCCGCGTACGTGCAAGATGTGGAACGAACTCCCGCCAACGGTGTTCCCGCAAGGCTATGATCTAGATACTTTTAAGAGGCGTATAAACTCCTATCTCTTAGGTCGGCAACGCATCGGTGGTCCCTATGGTGCTGCAGGTGTCCATGGGCGGCGGTGATCACTCAACATCAGGTGACCCGCAAGCTCGTTTGCCTGCCAAGGCTATAAAAAAAAAAAAAATATATAAGTATAATGTCTGAACTCTCTCTTTTTTCTGTTATGTGACAATATTTTCCCAACATACATACATTTCTTGTGTTATTGTGTCCGCTGAATATAACATTGAACTAATTATCATAAAAAGAGCACGTTTGTGAAAATTACACAAGAATAGTTTGTTTTAACAACGTTTTAGTATAAAAAGACATGTTATTTTAAACGAAATCATTGTTTACATCAAGTAGTCAAACACAATTATTTAAAAATGAACACCTTCGCCGTCCTTCTGTTGTGCTTCCAAGCTTGCTTGGTTCAGGTATGATAAAATTTGTATGAATTTTAATGATCACGACAAGTTACGAGTTTCTCAAACTTTGTAGAAGCTTTTTATGGACGGATAAGTAAGCCCTTTTACGTCCCACTGCTGGGCACAGGCCTTTTTTTCTTCTTCTTTCTTCACTAACCCTGTAGCTCGGGAGTGTGGGACTCTGCGAGGGAGAAGACTCCCAATACCCACTAAAGTTTGCGCATTCCTACCTGGTTTCTCGGATGAGTCCAACTGAGTATTCACGGTAGCGGGAGCAGGTGCGCAAACATGCGCCGCCTAGAATCCAGCTTTTTTCGGCGGTGAGAGGGGGTATCTCCTGTATTTTCCCTCGCTCGTTTGCGGGCCTCCTTTAGCGAGACTACGGTCTCACAGAAGAAGGTCATTCCCGCCCAACATCTCTCACTGGAGAGCATTATAGGCCTCCTCACTCCGAGGGGCGAGGGTTTTAGAGCATAGACCAACCGCGCTGCTCCACAAGTGCACTCTCTAATTCTTCACTCTCATAGTGTGACGGGAATCCGACACGACCGGAGAGAGATCAGGCGCAGGACCGACGGCTTAACGTGCTCTCCGAGGCACGGCGGTAGATCACACCGCCAACTTCCCAACTTCGGGCAAATATTGGGAAAATCTTAACAGAAAACTCAATATTGATTTTTGAAGTTTCCCAACCTGGGACTCGAACCCAGGACCTCATGTCTGTAGTCATACATGCTAACCATTAGACAAATGAGGCAATTAAATCAAGAAAATTCCAAAAATTATTGAACTACTATTAACGTCACTAAAACGTGTATATTATTTATAGATAAAATAAGACAATGTCGCAACAGACATGAACCAACATTCAGCTACTTTTGCAGTGACTGAGTTTTTTGTGGGCCCTTCTCATGATAGGTACCCTCCTAACTTTAAATTCTAAACCATTTTGAAGTCACGTCATCAGTAGAAAATTGAAAATAATACATAAAAAAACTGTATTAGACGATTCAGATGTGCTGTAAAAGCCTACTTGACTTGAAATTAGTGGTTTGTTTTGATTCAAATAACATTTTAGAGGCCATGAATATTTGTAGTGGAATTACTAACACTTTATCGGTTTTAAAAAACTGTTCAGAGACCTAGGATTCTTTTCATTCCCTGACCCAGGGTCTCTGTTAATAAAACTAGTACTTGTACTATTCGAGGGAGTCGAATATATGTAAAGTTTATATTAAAATATATTTCTTTATTTTCAGAATGTGTACAGCCAGTGTCTCCGTGGTGCTGAGATCCTCGCACCGGCGGCTTACGCTCCTAGAGGCTGCGGTCTTGGTGCTCCCTTCGGTCTTGAACTCGCCACCCCTGCTTTCGCCGCTCCCCTTGCTTTTGGCGCATACGAAGCAGCTTATGGTGGTGAAGGAGTGGGTGATGTAGCCGTCGCTGGTGAGCTGCCAGTCGCTGGTACCACCCTTGTCGCTGGACAAGTACCCATAATGGGCGCTGTGGAATTCGGAGGTATCGTTCCCGCCGGAGGAGAGGTCTCCATCGCTGGCAGATGCGGCGGCGCTTGCGGCTGCAGAGGTCCTTACATGTACTGAAAAGCATCCTAGAACCTACATCGACTAAATAAAAATACTTTACTCAACTTATATTGGATTTATTTTAATTTTTGCTCCTGCGCTTTTAGAAGGTAACACTAAATAACCGAATCAAGATCAAACAAGATGACATTCTAAGTCCGATAACGCTATGTCGATCGACTACAGCACTACAAATTGCTCATGTCATTACGTGACATATCGATATGATACGTCATTCACATAAGCGTTCTTTCTACAGGCGCTCTAATAAGTCTTCGAGTTCTAAAAATGTTATATCTGGTCCACTCTTTTTTATGGTTGCGAGACAAAGGTCTTTAAAAAGCAAAGCAGTAAGCGGCTCCAAAACTGTCTCATTGGTCTAGTGGTTAGCATTTTCGACTACAGACATGAGGTCCTGGGTTCGAGTCCCGGGTCGGGCCGATTCAAAAATCAATATTGAGTTTTCTGTTAAGATTTTCTCAATATTTGCCCGAAGTTGGGAAGATGGCGGTGTGATCCACCCCCGTGCCTCGGAGAGCACGTTAAGTCGTCGGTCCTGCGCCTGATCTCTCTCCGGTCGTGTCGGATTTCCGTCACATCGAACTATGAGACTGAAGGAATAGAGAGTGCATTTGTGTACTATGCCTGCCAATCTACAGTGGAGCAGCGTGGTTGGTCTATGCTCTCTTCTCGGAGTGAGGAGGCCTGTGCCCAGCAGTGGGACGTTAATGGGCTTCTCTTACTAGGCGGCTCCAAGCTATTGAGATGTAGGCTCTAAGAAATTTTTTTTAAATTTCTTGGAACCAGTGCGCCACAAATGCTGAAGTACTCAAACCAGCGCAAATCAGCTTATGACAACCATCGTGCAGAGAAAGGTGGCTTTTTCGGACATCTTCAAAGAGGGTCCTTATTTGAGTACCCACGGCTGTTCCTAGAGAGTAGGATGTCCGGAAAAAGAGCACCTGGTAAACCGAGGCAGCATTGGATGGCCAATACACGGGAGTGAACCAGTCATAATCATCACACCAGGATCTACTCCGCTCGGGAGTCGAAGGCGAATGTGTCCGATCGATTCTTTTTTCGAACTGTGTAGTTGCTATTAGCCCTACTGGCTTTGGAAGCGTAACCGAGAGGGGTGGCGCAGAAGCTCCGTCGAGGGGTGGACCCGTCGAAGGTCCCAGCTGCGTTGTGGGCGAAACGTTGCTCTAAGGGCGCCGCCTGCGAGGCTCGGACCTAGGCTTAGAGCAACGTTTGCTGCTGTAGAAAAGGACAATCGGACAGGTGTCCGATCGAGCCATGGGGGTAACCTTTTATATAAATCTCTTACCCGGCAACTACATACGACCGGGTGAGCGAGAGAGAGAGGGCGATTCCGGGTCCGGAGAAAGGTACAGAGGGGGTTATCGCCGGCGGTTGACCAATCAGAACTAGTCACTGCTGTGACGCAATAGTCTCGCAGCTCCCGTCCGCAACAGTACGAGTAAATGAAGTGAACAATCCATATCCATCGCTACCAATTTTTGTCTGCCTCAATGGCACAATGGTATGAGCACTCGCTTCGTGATAAGTCCCAGTTTCAATTCCCTGTAGGGCAGATTTAGGAAATAACGTTTATCTAATATGGGTTCGTAGGAGTCTTTGGCTGTTGCTAGTTACCATCCTACGACCAAAAACGGTTGGGCAGCGTTCGGGAAATTCCGGAAGACTTCTTCGTTCAATATCCCTCAGTGCCTGAAGACTAAAGTCTTCGAACAGTGCGTGTTGCCAGAGCGCAAATTTCGTCGTCGTCGTGGCTTCAACCGATGGACATCCACTGCTGGACATAGGTCTCACGTAATGACATTCACAAGGCCCGATCTTGCGCCGCCTGGCTCCAGCGGCTACCAGCGACCCTCTTTATGTCGTCGATCCACCTTGTGGGGGGTCTCCCTACACTGAGCCGCCCGGTGCGGGGTCGCCACTCCAGCACCTTCGGCCCCCAACGTCCATCGGTCGTTCGGACTATGTGCCCCGCCCATTGCCACTTCAGGTTCGCCATTCGTAGGACTTTGTCGGTGACTCTGGTTCTACTACGCATCTCTTCATTTCTGATTCGATCACGTTGAGAAACTCCGAGGATAGCCCTGTCATCAAACGCTGAGTGACTCTGAGCTTCCGCATGAGGCACATAGGCATCATTTACATGGAATATACTATATTAGCAAATTTAAAAATACTCTACAGGGCCCGAAGACAAGTCGCTTTCGAAGACTGCTAACGCTTAAAAATTGTATGGTAATGACGTTTCATATCGAAAATTATCGAAAAATGAAACGTCATTCCCATACATTATTCAAGCGTTAGCAATCTTTGAAAGTGACTTATCCACTGGCCCAGGTATTGAAAGATTTTTTTAATCGCTCCAGTAATTTTTAGCTTGATTATCATATACTGTTGAAAAACAAAAACAAATATTCAAAATGCAAAACCTTCTTCTATAATATTAGAGAAAGAGATTTATTGTCCCAGAATTTCCCTATACACGACAATCGACACTGTAGCTCGACTCGGGATACATTATTTTCTTTAGGTTGAGATTTTTACATACATACATAGCATCACGCCTCATTCCCATAGGGGTAGGCAGAGACCACGTCCTTCCACTTGCCACGATCCTTGCATATCTCCTTCGCTTCTTTCATTCTCATTAAACCTTTCATACAAGTTCGTCGGTTTAGAGTACTCTTGACCTGGCCGTTATTTAAAATGTCCTGGATTTGGTCCAGGAACGTTCGCCTTGGTCTTCCCCTTCCAACTTTCGCATTCACTCTTGACTCATAAATCCTTTTTGTCAGTCTCCTTTCATTCATTCTCTCTACATACCCAAACCATCTAAGTATACCTTTCTCAATTTTAGTCACTACACCTTCTTTTATACCACAACGTTCTCTTATCACACCATTTCTTACTCTGTCACTCAGCTTCAATCCACACATACTTCTCAACGCTCTCATCTCTACCGCATTTATTTTACTTTTGTGATTCTGCCATACCCAACTTTCACTACCATACATAAGCGTTGGCACCAACACTCCTGCATGCACAACCAGTCTAGCCCTTTGAGACAACATCTGGCTATTCACAAAGGCGTGCAGAGCACCATTTACCATATTCCCTGCATATGTTCACATGTTCCATCTTGCTATGCTCTAAAAACCCTCGCTCCTCGGAGTGAGGAGGCCTGTGCCCAGCAGTGGGCCATTAATGGGCTGCTACATACTACTTTAAAAAGAATTTTGATAACTATATATAGTTATTGCTAAACTTGAATAAAAGTTACTGAAACACTTGTGAAAGTTGTGATAGCAAATAATTGTGAAAATGCTAAAATGATAACATAATTGCAATTTTTTTTTGCAATAAAATATTCGTATAAAAGAGGTTACGGTTCTAATAAAAAACATTCTGAGAACTGTATTGAATGCATATAGACCTAAAATGTCCTTCAAAGCCTTATTTCTTTGTGCTCAGGCGATGTTCTTTGGAGTAAGTACGACTTTTATACAATTTTGTTATATTTTCTTTCAAGTTACATTACGACTTTGACTCAAAGTACATTTTAAAATAACTAGTAAGTAGCTGATATATTCGTTATTTTCAGAAGTATTGTAAACCTCTTCCCTGTTTAGTCAGCTTCCATCTTAGACTTAACCTCAGATGAGATGATAGTCTAAACTATCAGCAATAAAAATACAATAGACACATGTTTCTGGTCCCAGTGCATAATCTCCGAGTAACTTATGGTTATGGGAGTATGTTTTTATTTCAGAATGCTTTCAGTCAGTGCATTGGAAGCTTCAACAGAGGATATCCCATTGAAACTGGGACCGCAAGCTATGGCAGTCCAGGATTGGTAAATTATGGACATCCTTCAGGATATGAAACTGCATGTTCCCCTCAATGGCCAGCGAGACCAATGACGCTGAACTATGGGATTGTTACAGCATCCAATGGAGGATATTTTGGTGTAGAAAGTATGTCACCTTATGCAGTTGAAGGAGTTTCTTTACAATCTGAAAACACCATGCAAGGACCTCTATCTCTCAGAGGAGCTCTACCATTTTTAAGTACCATATCTTTGGAGGGTAATGTTCCAAGTGGTGGTGCTGGTGCTGTACTATACAGGTGTGGTAATGGGGAAGTGGTTATATTAGAAGAGAATCTCGGTAATCCTGAAATAAACACTTTGGAGCTTGGTCATAACATTAATGGAATTGGAGGTGCTTTTGTTGAATCGTCAGCCCCAATTGGATTGGCCAGCGGTTGTGCGTGTAATAGGTTTTAGTATTAAAATATTTGAATAAAGTATTACAATCTATAATGTTTTTTTTAATTGGTAAGTTTTCGAGGTCTAGAAATTAAGAGCCGTAGCAACTTCCGTAATATTTCTGGTTTCATTAAAACCATTAAGATAAGAAATGGATTTAAACTTTCTAAACTCATTCATTCCCACTAATTGTAATATAATCTGATCAGCTATTTGAAATCACATTTCGAACAATGTTAGACAAAATAAATTTGAAATGAATTCTTATAATTGAGTAGAACCCGTTACCTGTTGAGCTTTAAACGAACTTGTTGATTGATATTCCAGCTTTGGTGAAGAAAACGTGAACGATCCGACAGTTTGATATGATTTTAAGTGACAAAAGAGTGTCTTCACTTCAATTTAACATATCATGATACAATTAACCATGATAACATTATATCGAACCTTAACATTAATACAGACAAAATAAAAGTAACTAAAATGCGCCATCAGAAGCAAATGGATGGGTGGCCATAAGGCTGGCAGCGTTACCTCTTTGGACAGCGATACTTATACGCTGTCCGAAGTACCACCCGGCCTTAGGGTCACGGGTGACATCAACTAAGTGAGATGAAATTTCTTTCAAAAAGCTTTTAGTCTCAGGATCCCACGGTCCCAATGTCTCCACGCCAAAAGGCACAAATATGTATTCTAAAGCAAGGCTCTCATATCTGCGCCTCTTGGCGTTTTCAGCTAATGACGCCGCCGCTCCCGCTGATTTGGAGGTAGCGTCAATGTGAGATGGTGCAAGCGTATCAACACATGTAGCATCCCACACCAACGACCTTCCTTTTTTCCAAGGCATCAAC
>JACTOM010000924.1:2122848-2176154 GCA_015832385.1 Elymnias hypermnestra | reverse complement strand
AGAGAACGTTGTGGTATAAAAGAAGACGTAGTGACTAAAATTGAAAAAGGTATGCTTAGATGGTTTGGGCATGTAGAGAGAATGAATGAAAGGAGACTGACAAAAAGGATTTATGAGTCAAGAGTGAATGCGAAAGTTGGAAGGGGAAGACCGAGGCGAACGTTCCTGGACCAAATCCAGGACATTTTAAATAGCGGCCAGGTCAAGAGTACTCTAAACCGACGAACTTGTATGAAAGGTTTAATGAGATTGAAAGAAGCGAAGGAGATATGCAAGGATCGTGGCAAGTGGAAGGATGTTTTCTCTGCCTACCCCTATGGGAATGAGGCGTGATGCTATGTATGTATGTATGTAATTCAACTAACATATAAACTCTACGAACCTGTAACAAAAGTGCTTGAGCACAGACGAAAAGTGCAGCTTTAATGGCCATTTTGACTTGTGTATACTTCAAGTGTTTGCTTGTGAGTAATTCGGAGAAAAAATAAAATCCTTTTATACAAAAACAAACAGTATAATAACCTTATCTATTGAAAGTATGATGCAAATTATTAACACTAGTTGTACGTACGTGACTTTACGATGTATGTCAGTAATACCAGTTGTTTCTATATGATATTACGTTTATTAAGTAATCATTGTTGCTAAGGACGTTCTTTTCTTATATTTTATTATTACAGTAAAAATTGACGAGCAATTCATTAATTCGATGAGTTTTAAAGGTGAAATTTTACGGACGATTCACTTTTAAACATTTTGAGTAATATAATTAGAAATTTTTACAAAATAGTAACCGCCTTCAAAACGATCTTCCAAATATATTAATATACTCTAAAGAGTAAGAAATAATTGCGTATTCTTTTATAGTGTTCTTAGTATTCTTATATTCGGAGTCGGTGTCAGCCAAGGTAGGTTTTCCCCGCGTGTCTACTTGGCAGCTCCCGCGTCTCTCCCACCTGTAGCTATATATGTAGCCATCTCGGTTGACACCGACTAAATGAATCAACTTTACGAAGTTAAATTTACATTAATATCGCCACACCCGGGTTCGAAACCGCAACCTTATACCGCTTCACACATAATTCACCTTTCAAATATTGCAATGCAGCAATAAACGTAAGGTCATTGCCATTTGATTACAGACAGTTATATATTCTGCCATAAATCGCACCCTTACTGTAAGCCGTTAAGGAGTTCCATTGCTCTTCATATTTAACTACGACTAGCACTTGACCATACCGAAGTTACGGTAGGCAACTCAAATATCTGGATAGCCTATAGAAGATTCTGCCGAGTATCGTTGATTTGCTCCTAAGAATTGAAGAGTTCCGTCTACTATCACAAAACAACCCTTGAAGTATATCCTTTCTAATTAAAAAAGACTCATCGAAATCGGTTGGCGTGAGTTATTCGTCCATTTGTAGCGTACATGCTTACGCAGATTTAAGACTTATCCGGTTTTCTCATGGATGCCATCATCAGAACCGGATTTAAAGAAAATGGGAACCTTTCATATAAAAAAAAAATCATCAATATCGGTCCACCCAGTCGGAAGACATGAGGTAAAAAAAAATACAGACGAATTGATAACCTCCTCCTTTTTTTGAAGTCGGTTAATAAAAGAGAGGAAATGTACAGCTTATCTTCTTCTATTGTCGTCTTATCTTCTCTTATCTTATTCGTTCTATATATTAATATTCTTATTGTGTTATTTATATCCTTGAGATATAAAATAAATTATAACTGATTTTATTTTCTTTATTTTTAAGTTGTGTTTCATTTCCTTTAAGTTAGTTTTCTGATCCAACTTTAAGTAAAGCAATCGTATCAAATTCCGGAATGTTTCCTTCTGGATATATCTGAGAATTCTCAAATACATTCAAATATATATCTATTAACAAAAAAAATACTATTTAGACAGTAGTCAGGTGATATATTGAAAAAAAGAAATTATTTTACAGTGTCCATTTTTTAAGTAAAGCATAAAAATGTGTTAAAATATTCAATGTCGCTTGCGTCCAATGCGTAAGGTAACCTAGTTCAAAATGGTGCACCCCCTTCTCCCGCGCTGCCCCTCTCTCATCGGTACAGTACTTTTATTTTAATTTCATCATATCTTTTGAATGGAAGATCCGATTTCAATAATTCAAAAAGTAATCATCAGGTATTGAGACAGTCTTCAATATTAAATTATATATTTGGATAAAAATTTATAAATGGTATGGATAACACGGTCTGATTTTGATCGGCATTACTATCAATTTGTTAAATGTAAAAAGTAGTTATAGTGACGTAACTACAATAGTTAGAAATATGGTCTCGTGAAGTTTTTTGTAGATATTGATATATTCTATAATATTGTCGAACATTGTTTTGTCCTATCATTAATACTCTTCACAGCGTATGCCATGAAAGACATTTTATGGCTAATTTTTTTACACCTTCGGTTGGTTTTAATAGGAATTTCTAAAGATCTCTATAGTAATCTAGTACTAAATATAGTCTATGTTACTCAGTGATAATGTAGCTTTCTAATGAAAAAAGTATTATTAAAATCGGTCCAGTACTTTTTGAGTTTATTCGTTACATACGTGTAGATTTCTACAATTCAGCGTCCAAATTATATGTATACCAAAAAAATATATATTTATACGCATAAAACCGAACATCACGTATCTAAATATTGTTATTTAAAGAAAGCCTAAATGGAAACAAACTCTTTGATACGCACGTTTTAAATAGTTTCGAAATTGAAACATTCTTCATACTATAGCTTGAAATAGGTTTGGTATATAAGTATAGACTTTGTGTATACTATCATTGTACTCGTCTTTGCACAATACAAACACTACAACATGTCCACTTTTGCCTTCTTGTTGCTTTGCGCCCAGGCCTGTTTGGTCCAGGTAAGAAATATGATAGGTGTTCTTTACTAATTCTACAAATAGGATGAAATAAAGAACACTTTCCACTTTTCTATCCAACTGTAATGCAATACTAGGATAGGAATTAGTACCTTGGGAATCTTCTCCTAATTGTCAAACCATCTATTGTACAAGGATATAGTAAGTAAGTAGCAGCCCATTAACGTCCCACTGCTGGGCACAGGCCTCCTCACTCCGAGGAGCGAGGGTTTTCAGAGCATAGACCCACCACGCTGCTCCAGTGCGGATTGGCTGGCATAGTACACAAGTGCACTCTCTATTCCTTCACTCTCAAAGTCCGATGTGACAGGAATCCGACACGACCGGAGAGAGATCAGGCGCAGGATCGACGGCTTAACGTGCTCTCCGAGGCACGGGGGTGGATCACACCGCCAACTTCCCAACTTCAGGCAAATATTGAGAAAATCTGAACAGATAACTCAATATAGTCGAACATACTAACCACTAGACCAATGAGGCAGTCAGGATATAGTGCACAGTCTTAACCATGTACAAGGATTTATGAGTCGTGAAGCTCGCTTTCTTCCAAGACGTACCCTTCTTTGAAGCTTCTCTATATACATAAATAGCATCACGTCTCGTTCCCATAGGGGTAGGCAGTGACCACGTCCTTCCACTTGCCAAGATCCTTGCATATCTCCTTCGCTTCTTTCATTCTCATTAAACCTTTCATACAAGGTCGTCGGTTTAGAGTACTCTGGACCTTAAGATGTCCTAGATTAGATCCAGGAATGTTCACCTTGGTCTTCTGCTTCTAACTTTCCCATTCACTCTAGATTCTCTATATTATGCTTAAATTACCAATTATTGACTGCCTTATTAGTCTATTGATCAGCTTGATCCACTATAAACATGAGGCCATGAGTTAAAGCCCCGGATCAGGTGAATCCAACTATTGAAATTCAGTTTTCTGATATCGTATTCTTAGTATTTGAGTTTTGAAATTGGCAGAGTGCTCCAATCTCGTGCCTCGGAGAGCACGTTAAACCCTTGGTTATGGGCTTGATCGCACTCCAGTAGTATCGGGTTGCCGTCACTACGGACTATGAGAGTGTAGTAATAGAGAGTGCACTTGTATTAGCGCATACACTTGTGTATTATAGCTATTAACACCCAGTAGAGCAGGATGGTAGGTTTATGCTCTAAAAATCCTCTCTCCTATTAGTGACGAAGCCTGTGCGCAGCAGTGGGACATTATTAGGCTGCTACTCACCTTACCTTTTATTATATGACCCAAGTATTTACATTTCTTAAGATGTCTGCTTCTTTACAAAAGATGGAACATGTGAAAGTGATATTGAAAGGAGAGTGAATGCAGGGAATATGGTAAATGGTGCTCTGCATGCTTTTATGAATAGCCAGATGGTGTCTCAAAGGGCTAGACTGGCAGTGCATGCTGGAGTGTTGGTGCCAACACTTATGTATGGTAGTGAAAGTTGGGTATGGCAGAAGAATCACAAAAGTAAAATAAATGCGGTAGAGATGAGAGCGTTGAGAAGCATGAGTGGATTAAAACTGAGTGACAGAGTAAGAAATAGTGTGATAAGAGAACGTTGTGGTATAAAAGAAGACGTAGTGACTAAAATTGAGAAAGGTATGCTTAGATGGTTTGGGCATGTAGAGAGAATGAATGAAAGGAGACTGACAAAAAGGATTTATGAGTCAAGAGTGAATGCGAAAGTTGGAAGGGGAAGACCAAGGCGAACGTTCCTGGATCAAATCCAGGACATTTTAATTAAGGGCCAAGTCAAGAATACTCTAAACCGACGAACTTGTATGAAAGGTTTAATGAGAATGAAAGAAGCGAAGAAGATATGCAAGGAACGTGGCAAGTGGAAGGATGTTGTCTCTGCCTACCCCTGTGGGAATGAGGCGTGATGCTATGTATGTATGTCTCCTTCCTCATTCATATATATAAGAGATATCCAGGTATCTATTAACTGATGACGATATCTCTGGAACCATAAGGCGTACAGACTCGAAATTTGGTAGGAATATTCCTGTTGCCGAGTAGAATAAGAAACATGACCATGTTTCTTATTTGTAAAACAATTTGCCTCAATTACGCAGACGAAGTCGCAGGTTCAGCTAGTTAATCATATGTAAAACCTTTTCATAGGAAACTCTAACCGTCTATTGTACCCTGAAAGTTCTGTAAAGACTTGTGATTCAATATAATATAAAGGAACCGATACGTATCAACTTTCCAAACACAAATATATTATAATTTAGCAATTTTTTTTATTATGCTCGCTAAGCGCCTTTATTTTGTGCTGAAGTGTAAAATGTCGCAAACAATATGAGCTAAGCAAAATGCTGATATTGTCCGTTTTCTATAAGTCACGAAGGTCACAGTTAATAATTCTGTGTCTTGCTTTGTTAGAACGTGTACGGACAGTGTCTCCGTGGTGCTGAGCTCATCGGAACAGCCGCCTATGCTCCAGCTTACGCTGGTGCCTTCGCCCCCGCCTTCGCCCCAGCCTTCGCCGCTCCCCTCGCCGCTCCCCTCGCTTTTGGCGCTTACGAAGCAGCTTATGGTGGTGAAGGAGTGGGTGATGTAGCCGTCGCTGGTGAGCTGCCAGTCGCTGGTACCACCCTTGTCGCCGGACAAGTACCCATCATGGGCGCTGTGGAATTCGGAGGCATCGTTCCCGCCGGAGGAGAGGTCTCCATCGCTGGCAGATGCGGTGGTGCTTGCGGGTGCAGAGGAGCATACATGTACTGAGAACGAAATATAAAATGATTTGAAGAAATAAAACCATTAACTGACAATTGCCGCATTTTCAATTACTTATATCGCCATTAAACCCATAAACTTATTCAAATGAAATTAAATTGAAATGAAATGAATTATATTTGAATTGAATTTGAATAATGAATTCATTAAGGCGCAAAACGCGTGATTGTCGTCACGAAGATGTGCAGCGTTTTTTATGCTAATTCGTTTTTCTTTTAATATTTCAATGAAAAATAAATTCTTAACATATCTTCATTTTTCTCTCCCTCTAAATCTTGAAATCTAAAGTTTTGTATAAATATAAACAACACTTAAAAATTATTTTACCAAAGAAGTTTCACTTCTTACTTTGTAAAAGTACGTACTTTCGGCGCTATTATGACCGACGAAAGTGCCACTTTGCTCCCCGATTAAATAAATGCGTATTACTCAAATATGATACAGTTAAATTAAAATGTTTAAAGATTTATTTTCTGTGATTGTATATCCAATCTTATTTTTAAGATATAAAATAGTTTTCGTTTGTAAATTGTCATAAATAAATGAGTAAACAACTCGTTGCTTAGTAACGTAGAAAACATGAGAGCTCTTAATTTGATATCTAACTTTAGTTACATATTATTTTAAACTTTATTATTTACATTTTCATTAAAATAGATAATGAAGAAGTCGTATTTTCAATTCGTGTATTCTGCCATGTATGATTGCCAGACGTGGTCTCTAACAAGACGAGATTAAAAAATACTGGAAATTTGTCAATATAATATAGAGAGTTGGATCTCTCTCTCTTGGATCCAACTCGGTTGGGCAGCGTTCGGGAAACTACGCCAGATATTTTCGTCCGATACTCCTCAGTGCTTGAAGACAAAGCTCTTCGAACAGTGCGTGTTGCCAGTGATGACCTACGGCTCCGAAACGTGGTCGCTGACTATGGGCCTCATACGAAAGCTCAGAGTCGCTCAGCGTGCGATGGAGAGGGCTATGCTCGGAATTTCTCTACGTGATCAAATCAGAAATGAGGAGATCCGTAGCAGAACCAAAGTCATCGACATAGCCCTACGAATCGCGAACCTGAAGTGGCAATGGGCGGGGCACATAGTCCGACGGACCGATGGACGTTGGGGCCCGAAGGTGCTGGAGTGGCGACCCCGCACCGGGCGGCGCAGTGTAGGGAGACCCCCCACAAGGTGGACCGACGACATAAAGAGGGTCGCCGGTAGCCGCTGGAGCCAGGCGGCGCAAGATCGGGCCTTGTGGACATCATTACGTGAGACCTATGTCCAGCAGTGGACGTCCATCGGTTGAAGCGACGACGACGACGAATATAGAGAGAAGCATGTTGAACGTCAAAAAAACAGACAAATTGACACTCGACTACATTAGAAAGAAGACGAACACCACAGATGTCAGTTATTTTATACGAAAACAGAAGTGGAAAGGGGCAGGGCAAGTAGCGAGAAATCTTTTTCTTCTTCTCGTTCCTCTCCAATTACTGGAGGTTGGATCTCGGGCGAGGTGAAACAGTTTGGCAGCGCTCGTAACACCAGTCCACTCACCAGAATGTTGCGGAGCCACGATTTCTTGCGGAGGCCAACACCGCGTTTTCCAGCAATCTTGCCCATCATTATGAGCTGCAGGAGGTCATATCTTTGGTGTCTGAGTACATGACCAAGGTAGGCAACTTTCCTGGTTTTGATGGCCTGCAATAGCCTGCGGTTTTACCAACTCGTTTTAAAACTTCTGCTGACTTTTTGCGAGAAATAGCAATGATAATTGGGCTAGTGAGTTACCCAAGAGAAGGTAAGAGGAGGAGACCCGTCTATAGATGGGAAGACGAAATAAAGCTCGCAGCCGGAGTAGACCGAAAAAAACTTGTCTATTTTGGGGGAGACCTACGCGAAAACGCAAGACAACCGGTGTCACCTATAAAAACATATTTTGTAATCTCTCTAAATTGTTTTGGTATGTAGAGAGAATGAATGAAAGAAGATTGACAAAAAGGATTTATGAGTCAAAAGTGAATGCGAAAGTTGGAAGGGGAAGACCAAGGCGAACATTCCTGGATCAAATCCACAACATTTTAATTAAGGCCCAAACCAAGAGTACTCTAAACCGACGAACTTGTATGAAAGGTTTAATGAGAATGAAAGAAGCGAAGGAGATATGCAAGGATCGTGGCAAGTGGAAGGATGTTGTCTCTGCCTACCCCTATGGGAATGAGGCGTGATGCTATGTACGTAATTTTATTCATTAATTCCTTTGTCCCTCTTTGTTTTAAAACTATAAATATAAACAAGCATTACAAATTAGTTTGCAAAGATGTTTCACTTCTGACATGTGTACTTTGTACGCACGCACTTTTGATATTTTCTTTCAAATTACGTTCCACTCACATGAATTTAACAGAAGTTAAACTCAGCTAGAGTATGTAAATGATAACTACTTCTTCTTAAGCTGACTAGAACGGTTAAATATCACATCGTTTTTGGGTGTAGTTATAGTAGAAAAATGAATTCAAAAATACTTTTCATTGTACTTTTATTGGACACAATAAATTTATTACATCCTCTTTAGACTCACGCCTTACCATCCGCAGCCACATCCGCCACCGATACCGTATCCGTAGATACCGGCACCATAGCCAAGACCGCCATAGCCAATGGGTCCTGCGATACCATATGCACCAATATCTTCAGCCACCATGCCCACAGTACCGTCGCCGCAACCGTAGTTGACAGCAGCTGCACCAGCAGTTGGCAGACAGCCTTCCAAGCCAACAGTTCCCAGGAATGGCAGAGCACCGCGTACAGCGAGGTCTCCGCAGTAGGAGTTCTCAGATTGAATGGCAATTCCAGTGGGAGCGTAAGGAGAAGCACTGGCCACTGGGAGACCACCGCCGGAGGAAGCGGGAACAGCTATACCAGCACCACAACCTCCCCATCCTGCAGCGTAAGGAACGGCTCCCCATGTAGCAGCTCCCCAGCCACCACCGCATCCAGAGATGGACTGGAAACATAGAATTTAATGAAATCAAATTCAAAATTTTATATTCAAGTTGATTTTCAAAACAAATGAGGTTCAATACCCGATTACAAAAGAATTAAAAGTGCGTGCGTACGAAGTACACATGTCAGAAGTAATACTTCTTTGGTATAGTATAAGTAATACTTCTAATGTAAAACTTTACATTTCCGAGACTTAGAGGGTGGGAAAAAGGAATTAATGAATTTAATTGTCATTGAAATATTAAAACTGTCGAAAATTAATACAAATAATTTATTGAAATCTCAAATGACGAATTGTTAATAAAAATGCCACGTGTTTTTTGGTCAATATTAGAAATTATTAATTCAATTTTATTTGTGATTTTTTTTTTGCGCTGGGAAATGTCTTTACGCACCCCGATGAAGGATTAATTCCATCGGGAGTGTGGGACTTACTGATAACAGAATACCCACTAAAACCCAACGGATCCCTCCCCACCCAATGAGTGAGATCATTGTAGGAAACAGGAGGCGGAGGTTCATGCAACTCCTCCCCCTGTAGAATATCTGTGAGCCGAATACAACCGAGGGGTCAGAGAGGAATGCCTCAACGAGCCTCTGGCTCTCCATTCATGGTTGACGACGGTCCCGCTGGGTTTTAGCTTCCCCCTCGCCGAGTCCCACACCCTCGACCCCACAGTCGGGGTGCGTAAATGCATTTCCCAGCGTCAAAAAAAAAATGAGTGAGATCACTAAAGGTTCCCTAACTGCATTCCACTCTAGTGACCCTAATGGTACCGACTACGAATATCTACCACTCAATAGAGTGAGGCATGAAATGCATAAATGCGACTTCTGCCACCAAGCCTCCTCCGACGGCGAGGGAGAGCTCCAGCCTCTTGCTCCCTTATCCTCTCATTTTCCTCCTTCAGCGAGATGACGGTCTCGCAAAAGAAGGCAACCGCCCTCTTTTCTTTTTTGATATTTTATGAAAAATAGTATATTAAATTAATAAATGACGAATGGTAAATTAAAATGCCACATGTTATTTGTAAATATTAAAACAGCCTAACCTACATTCGAATTGGCATAAAAAAAACTCATCTTCGTGACGTTAATAAGGTGTTTCATCCGTAAAAAAATTACCCTCATGCATCTAAAGAAGTTTCACTTCAATAAGTGTCAATTTTTTCGTTACGTATAAACTGAAAAAAAGCTCTGTACTGTATAAAAGCTCTTTTATCAGTAATTTCCACGGGAATGAGAAAATAGGATTTCTTATTAAACACCAAAACAACGAAGTTTCTCTCTCGAAAAGAAGCCACTTTCTCTCTCGAAATTCAAACATGAAACAATAGTTAATATCAGATTTAACCACACGAAATCATTGTCAAGTTTATCTAGGATCCAATAAGAAATATAAATTAATTCTAACCTGCAACACGAGAGCTTGCACACAAATTAAAAGCACAACTTTGGCGGTCATCTTGGATTGTTTATTCTTTGAAGTTGTACTTGAAAGTAAATACACTACCAAATATATCCCTTTTATATTCAATTAAAAGGCATTATCAACTGTGTTTATCGTATTTATTCAATTATTTTAGTTTTTAAAAGACGTGACGATATAACTATTCAATATACTATTGGGACTTCTCGGTAATTATAAAAGAAAAATTAACTTTAACAATATAACAGATAAAAAAAACCTAGAAAAACAGACAGGCTTAGTTTTCTCACAAAACTTGAAAGGAAAGGGGTAAATAGAAGATGATGTGTATAGAAATGCATCACATCTATTTTATAAATAGGAATTTTTGTCCAATAAAATAGAAGTGAAAATCAAAATCAGCACATACTCAGTTTCGTGGCAAAACATGGAGAATAATTGATAGATATACATATGTAGATACTATATACAAATATATGTATGTACGTATTTATTCAAGACCTCTGGAAGATCTCAATGCAGTGCTCGATGAACATGGATAAGACGAAAGTTATGTCCAATATCCATGTTCCGCTCCACCCGTCACTCCAGTCATCGTTGAGAACACGTACCTAGGACACATAGTAGCTAGGTAGGTCCCATTTCGAGAAAGAGGTCAACCGCCGAATCCAACTCGGTTGGGCAGCGTTCGGGAAATTCCGGAAGACGTTTTCGTCCAATATCCCTCAGTGCCTGAAGACTAAAATCTTCGAACAGTGCGTGTTGCCAGTGCTTACCTACGGATCGGAAACGTGGTCGCTGACTATGGGCCTCATTCGGAAGCTCAGAGTCACTCAGCGTGCGATGGAGAGGGCTATGCTTGGAGTTTCTTTACGCGATCAAATCAGAAATGAGGAGATCCATAGCAGAACCAAAGTCACCGACATAGCCCTACGAATCGCGAACCTGAAGTGGCAATGGGCTGGGCACATAGTCCGACGAACCGATGGACGTTGGGGCCGGAAGGTGCTGGAATGGCGACCCCGCACTGGTCGACGCAGTGTAGGAAGACACAAGGTGGACCGACCATATAAGGAGGGTCGCTGGCAGCCGCTGTAGCCAGGCGGTGCAAGATCGGGCCTTGTGAGCATCATTTGTCCATTGTCATATGTCCAGTAGTGGACGTCCATGGGTTGAAACGACGACGTATCTATTTCGTATATAATAATAGCAGACCGTACTAATTTTTTAAAGAATCTAATCAAAAAGGTCTACCAGGTGCGTGAGATTAACAACATTACATTTGAACACACACTATCAAACACGCTTCTTATTACAATATTTCGTAATAATCAATAAACTAAAAGTATAAAAGAGAAGTCGATTTTGATAACATTATTGTATTTTTGTCCCTGTACAATACAAGACCTACATCATGTCCTCTTTCGCTTTCTTGTTGCTCTGCGTCCAGGCCTGCTTGGTCCAGGTAAGGAGAGACATTTAAAAACAATTTTTAGTGCTTATATATTAGCCATGACTTGACTGCAATCTCACCTAATGGTAAGTGATGATACAGTTTAAGATGTAGGCTTAACCTGGTAATTTACTTCTTAATGGTTTCTACGTTCATTAAAATCTTGCTCAGTGCTAAGTCTTTCGTCATCTAAAAGGGGAGTACGTCAGAGATGCCTTCTATCACCTTTACTGTTCGATTTATACTCTGAAATAGTAATAGAAGCCATCGGTGATCTGGTCTGGTATGCTGATGACGCAGTTCTTATAGCCTCATCTCTTGATAGGCTTTAGCATAAATACTTCCAAAACAAAGGTCACGGCCATTACGAAAATATTCTAAGCAGTGTGTGACATCGTAGTCGACGGCCAAATGCTGGAGAGAGTAAATATAAATACCTAGGCTTGATGACTTTTGGACCAGAGACCAGGAAGTTAAGCCACATCTTGAGATTGCTCGAAATACCTTTGTAAAAATGAAGAAGGTACTCTGCAATCGTAGCAATTAATTGTCTTTGCGTACGACTACTCCAATGATACGTCTGGCCGATTCTTTTATGCAAAGCGTGGTCGATTAAAGAAGACCTTAGGAAGCGGATTGATGCTTTTGAGATGTGGATATTTCGACGAATGTGGGCCATTAGCTGGATGGACAAAGTGTCAAATGTGGAAGTTCTGAGACCAAAACCGAAACTTTTGTAAAACGTCAAGATGAGAAAAGAGGATACGCATAACTGACTGCCAACCTTCGCTAGTCGCAGAGGCACTATAAGAAGATGATCAAGCTACGTCTTCGTTTTTAAGCAAGTGCTACTGTGATTACACCTGATAGTAATTGATAATAGAGTCTAAGATGGAAGCACAGCATTGCGCCAGCGAGACCATGGAATCTATGTATACAAAGACCACTGTTATTGTTAAAAAAGTGCTGTTTAAGTTAATATAGTTATTACTGAATTCGATTCACATTATTTACGCGCCTAGAATTAGCTGTTTCGAATAAATATGAAGAAGAAACATAGGCTTTAGGTGATGCCTTTAATCCATCTGCTAGAGAAGGTGGCATCAATATCGATTCAACTGTTACGGAGATGACCAGGAGCAAACAGGCAGTTAAATTATCAGTCTTTCTTATATGGAAAACCTATTACTTTGACACTAATGAAGCATGGATATTATGTTGTTTAAATAATACATCTACATTAATATTATAAAGAGGAAACATTTGTGTGTATGTATGTTTGTAACGTCTTCACACAAAAACTACTGGACTGATTTGAAAAAATAATTCACCATTAGAAAGCTGCTTTTTCACTGAGCGACATAGGCTTCATTACTTTTTTTTTTAAATTAGGGATCTCTAAATAAAATGTATGAAAGTAATCCAAGGTGTGAAATTACTTTGAAGGTATACAAATTACACATTTAAATGTGGTGTTTCAGAATGTATACAGCTGTGGGTGTGGTGGAATTGGTGGTTACGGATTAGGCGGTGCCTACGGCTATGACTTTGCTGGACCCATCGGCTACGGCTACGGAGCAGCCTACGCAGGATATGGAGCAGCTTACGGTGGAGAAGGAGTGGGAGATGTAGCCGTCGCCGGTGAATTGCCAGTGGCTGGTACCACAGTGGTCGCCGGACAAGTACCCATCATGGGCGCTGTAAACTTCGGGGGCATCGTGCCCGCTGGTGGCCAAGTGTCCATCAGTGGAAGATGTGGCGGTGGATGTGGATGTGGCTGCGGAGGTGGCTACCTATACTAACCAAATATAAAATAACTTACAAAAGACCTCCATCATTTCTCGCAGTTTTGTTACCTCATTCAAAAAAGATCCTGAAAATCTATATGAAATAAAAACTTGTATTTATAGCAAAATTTATATTTTTATTGACTCTCTTGTCGTCACTTATTTGGGCTCGTAGACAAGTCACTTTCAAAGATTGCTAACGCTTAAAAAATGTATGAGAATGACGTTGCATATAGAAAATTATCGAAAACATTAATCGTCATTCCCATACATTTTTTAAGCGTTAACAATCTTAGAAAGTGATTTGTCTATAGGACAAGATACTTTAATGAATGTACCCTATTTGATTTTCTTTTTATAGAGAATTTTAAAATTATACCACGTACGTGTTAATGAAATTAAACAGAAAATGTTTCGAATTAATACATATAAAGAAAAGTGTGATATTCCAAGAAATAAAAACATATTTGTAGTAAGTATAAAAATTGGGTGTCTGTCTGAGGCCGACAGCGCGTCTCTATCGCTTGTTCTGCGCTCTCGCTTGCACGCTCGGCTAGGGCGAAACGTGACTAGAGTCATGCTTTGCAATGCGTGGCTTCATCGATTTATAAGACGTTATAACGTTAAAAATATATAAATGCTGTAAAAATGCATAACAGATCTATATCTGGCCTTACGCAGAATGCGAAACAGTACGTATTATCGTTGTGTAACTGAAAAGTGTACATTAGAAATAACAAATTTAACACAGCTCCTTTTTAATATTTTATTACAATTAAACATGATAACATTATAACGAAGCTTAACATTAATACAGAAAAAATAAAAGTAATTAAAAAGCGCCATCAGAAGCAAATGGATGGGTGCCCATAAGGCTGGGCGTCCCCTGCCTCGTGAGCTTCTGCTGTCACCGCCTCCTGATGTAGGCGATGATGACGGCGAAGACGACGCAATATCAGTGGCAATACCCAGAAATACCAGGCATCAAATTGATGTCTGAGGAAGATACCCGGGCAAGGAGGCATTGCCTTGAGGCCCGCAACCCTCAACTAAAGTTGAGAAGAACCCAGGAGAGTTTGAACAGCGATACTTATACGCTGTCCGAAGTACCACCCGGCCTTAGGGTCAGGGGTGACATCAACTAAGTGAGATGTAATTTCTTTCAAAAAGCTTTTAGCCTCAGGACCCCACGGTCAAAATATATCCACGCCAAAAGGCACAAATATGTATTCTAAAGCAAGGTTCTCATATTTGCGCCTCCTGGCGTTTTCAGCTAATGACTCCGCCGCTCCCGCTGATTTGGAAGTAGAAATATATTAATGAGCTCTAAAAAGTTAAAAAAAAAATGCGTATTCTTTCATAGAGTTCTTTGTATTCTTATATTCAGAGTCGGTGTCAGCCCAACATTCAGGACTACCACTTCACACATAATATAACTTATAAACATTGCAATGCAGCAATAAAATTAAACTCATTGCCATTTGATTACACACAGTTACATATTCTTCTATAAATCGCACCCTTACTGTAAGCCGTTGAAGAGTTCCATTGATCTTCATATTTAACTACGACTATCACTTGACTATTCCGACGTTACGGTAGAACACTCAAATATCTGGATAGCCTATCAAACATTCTGCCACGTATTGTAAGTTTGCTCTTAACAATTGAAGAGTTCCCTTTGTCAGGGATCCCATGATCAAAATCAAACTATCATCAAACAACTCTTGAAGTATATCCTCTTAAAATAAAAAACGAATCATCGAAATCGGTTGGTGTGATATTGAGTTATTTGTCCATTTGTCGCGCACATGCATGCAAACTTAAGATCTATACGGTTTTCTCACGGACGCCATCATCAGAACTGGACTTAATATAAATGGTACCCTACGAGAAGCCCCACCTTTCATATAAAAAAAGGTTCATCAAGATCGGTTTGGTCAAAAGTCATAGCGGCTGCCAAGAGTACATGCGGGACACACCTACCTTGTAGGCTGTATTGACATATTCCATATATATCACGAGGAAATATATGCAAACATAATATAAGACAAGCCTGTGTCTTGTAAAATCTGTTATCTATATATATAAAAGCAACTGTTTTTTTCTTTGTATCGATAAACTTGACTAAACTACTGGACCGGCATGAGATCATGACTATTCAACGCGAAATTAATTGAAGGTTTTAGGCTATTCATTTTTTGAATTCCATCAACTCTTTACCATTTTTTTCAAATTTATGTGGACAATCATTTGTTTCTGGTACGAAAACTCGAGCGCACAAAGACCGGCAAAATGTCTAACGTCACTTCAATGCTTATAAACGCGTTTCCACACATCCACCCACGCACTCCCACGCATCTACCCTCGCACTCCCATGCATCCACTCACGCATCCACCCACGCATCCACCCACGCACTCCCACGCATCAACCCTCGCATCCACCCACGCACTCCCACGCATCCACAAGGTTGTGACATGAATTATTAGACCGTTGTCTATAGCAACGGTTTTGTTAATTCATTTCTAGGTTATGTAAATGTGGCATTCATTTATGCTACTATCATTTGTTTAAAAATTATTCATCTTTCATAGGTTATGTAAAGATCTTTTGTTTCAAAACAAAAAAGATTCTGTGTGTCATTTAATCGATTGTGTTTTGTTTAGTAATTGTAAAACTGAAAGTTGCCACATTCCAAATCTTTTTGACAGAACAAAGTCTGTCGGGTCCGCTAGTCGATTAAAATAAACAGACTATAGTCATCTTCCCCAGTGGGGCGGCGATCCGATCTCATCCCTAAAGGAAGCCCATGAGTGAGAGAGGGAGAATGCAGCGGATGCTCCTCCTCACCGAAGGAGGCAGGATACCAGGTGGCCCGTGTTTGCGCGTCTCCTCCCACCTCCTTGAATCCTCAGTTGGACTCATCTGAGGTACCAGGGACGAATGCAAAAGTTGAACACCTGATGCCTCACTTATGGATGAAGAGGGTACCAATGGGTTTTAGTGGGTATTGCGAGGGCTCCTCCTTCGCCGGCTCCCACACTCCTGACCAAAAGGGGTTCGTGCCTAAATGCATTCCCCAGCGAAAAAAAAATAAAAAACTATAGTCATCTTCTTGATCGGCATTGTTATTAGGTTTAGGACCTCCGTTTTAGGACCGCTGTTATTTGTTATTTATTGCGCGGATATTATTACTCAAATTAAACACTGTAAGTATCACATATATGCAGATGACTTGCAATTATATTATTCATGCGCACCGGAGGACGTTGGTAAAGCTGTAAGTTTAATTAATGAGGACCTCAACCGAATCGCAGACTGGTCAGATCGGAATTCACTAGAGCTTAACCCCACCAAGTCAAAATACATATTGATTGGCACGATTAAACTTCTGACTAAAGTTAGTTTTGAGTTGGTAAACTTATCAATTAGAGGCGCCAAATTGGAACGAGTATTTCAAATACGTAATTTGGGTTTGTTAATGGATTCCGGTCTTAAGTTCGAGGATCATGTAGCGGAGGTTGTCCGTAATTGTTTCTACAGGCTGAAAATAATTTATAAAATTCGTAATTACCTCTCGCAAGAAATACGCATTCAGCTTGTAGAAGCATTAGTCCTTTCAAAAATCAATTATGCGGATGCCGTCTACGGTCCTCGACTTCTGTGCAGAACCAAACGTCTAATTCAACGTGTACAAAATGCATGTGCACGATTTTGTTTTAATATCCCTCCGAGAACGCACGTTACTCCTTTTTTGAACCGTTATCATTTATTAAAAATGAGGTCGAGAAGAAAATTACATCTTGCTGGGTTGCTCTTTGGGATTTTAAAGCAGGGAAAACCATTATACCTTCTCAATAAATTAAACTGGGCAGGTGACGGTGAGATGGAACGTCGAAGTTGCCGTAGTCAATTTCGAATACCATTTCACCGCACTGCCGCCTTCAGAGGTTCATTCACTTACTCCGCCACTAAATGTTGGAATAATATCCCCCCTCCAATTAAACAAACGAAATCAAAAATTACCTTCAAAAGACTATTGAAACGATTTCTTCTTGAAAAACAAAAAGAATTCCAACATCACGTGTCGGAGCTTTCTTTTCTATAAGCCATATATTCTAGTGTTAATGTGTATATATCAAATATATCTATGTTTATGTATGTGGCAGTATATATAATATAGTCTTTAGTTTAATTATTATTATATTTAATTAGTATATATTATTATTAATTTTGCAACATTTTTATCAGGTCCTGTAGCTTTAGATAGTATATAAGGATAGATTAAGTTATATCGGGCTGCGTTCGTGATGGCACCTGGACAAGGGATCCAGCTGAAAATCAGCGCTACATGGTCTTCAGACTGTGTAGCATAAATGCTGAGCTGGGTCCATTTTCTAGGTTATGCCACACATCGCAGGGTATTATAAAATGTACTAAAATATATTGTGATGTGTGGCATAATTTATAAATAAAGATATTTCTTCTTTCTTATTGTTACCAAAAACGTAAGCAAAAGTAAGTTGCTCGTAATACCTGCATTCCATCCCATGAAGAAGGCTGGATATTAATTATGTTGTAAGTGCAGCCAACCAACCCTCAACGATCTTTCAACTATGAAATCGAAGATATCTGCCTCACAATGACACGTTAATATAGTCTTACTTTATATTAAAGGTAATCTTTAAGTCCCATTCATGATTAATCAAGTACAATAAAACGAAATCATACGTTTTTGCCAAATTTATTAGATGCAACAATTTTATTACATCTAAGAGACGTATGCCTCAATATCCGCATCCGCATCCACCGCCGATGCCGTACCCATAGAAGCCGGCACCATAGCCAAGCCCACCATAACCAACACCACCATAGCCAATTCCACCGTAGGCGACACCGTATCCACCAATATCTTCAGCCACCATTCCCACAGAACCATCACCGCAACCGTAATTGACAGCAGCAGCACCAGATGTTGGCAGACAACCTTCCAAGCCAACAGTTCCCAGGAATGGCAAAGCGCCGCGGACCGCGAGGTCTCCACAGTAGGAATTTTCAGATTGAACAGCAATTCCAGTGGGAGCGTAAGGGGAGGCACTGACCACTGCCAAACCACCACCAGAAGATGCGGGAACAGCTATGCCAGCACCACAACCTCCACATCCTCCATAGCCTCCCCATCCTCCATAACCTCCCCATCCTCCATACCCTCCCCATCCTTCATAACCTCCCCATCCTCCGTAACCTCCCCATCCACCTGCGTAAGGTGCACCTCCCCATGTACCCGCTCCGTATCCGCAACCGCATCCATAGATGGACTAGAAAAGAAACATAAATCAAGAACCGCAGCAATGGATACTTTTTTACATATATACATATAAATAGCATCAACCCTCATTCCCATAGGGTTAGGCGGAGACCAAGTCCTTCCACTTGCCACGATCCTGGCATATCTCCTTCACTTCTTTCATTCTTATTAAACCTTTCATACAAGTTTTTCTGTTTAGAGTACACTTGTCCTGGCCGTTATTTAAAATGTCCTGAATTTGCTCCGGGAACGTTCGCCTTGGTCTTCCCCGTCCAACGTTTCCATTCGTTCTTGGCGCATATATCCTTTTAGTCAGTCTCCTTTCATTCATTCTCTCTACGTGCCCAAACCTTCTCAAATTTAGTCACTAATTCTTTTTTTATCCCATAACGTTATCTTATCACGCCATTTCTTACTTTGTCACTTAGTTTCAATCCACTCAAACTCCTCAATGCTCTCATCTCTACTGCATTTATTTTACTTCTATGCTTCTTCTGCCATACCCAACTTTCACTACCATACATTAGTGTATACGTTTTTACCCTACAGATGTTATCATGCTTGACTTTTGCTTAATCACATAAAACGTTAACATCTAATTCTCTAGTATTGTTGACGTTACTTTTTTAAGCATAAATAAAATAACAGTTACTTTTAAATATTGCTTAGTAATAAAGAGTAATTTAACTTTACAAAAGTAGACCTTATTCTTACTAACCTGTAACAAAAGCACTTGAGCGCAAATGAAGAGAAGAGCTTTGGTCATCTTGGACTGTTTATTCCTCGAGTTTGTACTTGAGAATAATTTGACTGAAATCTATTCGTCTTTTATAGAACCTTAAAAACTATTTATCAGTTCCGTCTATTACATAATTATAACGTTTATAGGTACGTGACAAAACTAGGTATTGTCCTACAACTACACTTATGTTATGCGTACAAAAACATACATTTTTATATAATCAATTATTATTATATTACAGAAATTAAATCTGAAGCAGGTGCACTTGATCTCAAAATAACTCACGTATCCATAACTATATTAGAACATAACAGAGATTAAAGGGAACAAAAGAATCTTCCGTTTTCGTGTAAAATTGGGGATAAAGATAAGCCTCTTTTATTTCTTATAATCTATTTGCCAATGAAAATCTCATCATCATTATCAATCCAGCCGAATTTTAAAGTAACAATAATGAAGAGGCAGAATTTTTGTATTTGAAACGTAGTTATTATTCACAAACGTTTAGATAAACTGATGACCGCCTCATTGGTCTAGTGATTAGCATGTTCGACTACAGACATGAGGTCCTGGGTTCGAGTCACGGGTCGGGCCAATTCAAAAATCGATACTGAGTTTTCTATTAAGCTTTTCTTAATATTTGCCCGAAGTTGGGAAGTTGGCGGTGTGATCCACCCCCGTACCTCGGACAGGCACGTTAAGCCGTCGGTCCTGCGCCTGATCTCTCTCCGCGAGTGTCGGATTGTCGTCACGTCGGACTATGAGAGTGAAGGAATAGAGAGTGCACTTGTGTACTATACCTGACAATCCGCAGTGGAGCAGTGTGGGACCGCACCGCTGTGCCCAGCAGTGGGACGTTATTGGGCTGCTACTTACTTTCTTATTTATTTAGATAAACTAAATATTCTTTTTTATATCTGTTCCTCGGTAAAGAAATAAAAATTGTTGATTAAATTTTCGTAAGATTTAGTTTGATCAGACATATAAATAATTTATTGACCCGTGCTATTTAGTCTTCATCACACAAGAGAGATCGAACAGATTTCATCGGTATAGAAAAGGATTAAAGAGGAATAGTTAGTATGCAAATTAGATTAAAGAACACGACCAAGAAGGGCCCTTTATTCTAGGTATCTAGATGAATGAGAAAGCTCTCATATTACTTTTAACTTAATTAAGAATTCGAAGTTAACCAGAGTACATAATTCATCACACAAAAGAGCTAAGATATTATGATTCACGTATGTAACATAAACATAAGTAAAACAAAAAATACAATAAATGTCACGTTGTCGATGATTTCGAAATTTTGTTTGTTATCAAATATGAGATTAAACTATAAGCAGTATAAAATTAAAACCCAGTTCGATAGCTCATCATTGTATTCTCGTCTCTATACCATACAAACACTACAACATGTCTACTTTCGCCTTCTTGATGCTCTGCTTCCAAGCCTGCTTGGTCCAGGTAAAATTGATAATGTCCAAGTTGATAAATGGGGTGTATCATCATCTGTATTATACAATGCCTATTCATAATTTCAAGATGAATCTTTTCCCTTTAATGACTAATGGGATCGAATTCGACGGCTCTTTCATTGTCACGTAGCTCTTGTCTCTGAAAGATGTCGTTACTACATTTGCCACCATTTGCATGGAAATAAACGTTGTCAGTATACGATTTAACTGAATATCTGTGAATTAATCTGTACTAAAAGCGATCTGACTTTATGTTTCAGAATGTATATAGCTGTGGGTGTGGTGGAATTGGTGGTTACGGATTAGGCGGTGCCTAAGGCTATGACTTTGCTGGACCCATCGGCTACGGCTACGGAGCAGCCTACGGCGGGGAAGGAGTGGGAGACGTAGCCGTCGCCGGAGAGCTCCCAGTGGCTGGTACCACAGTGGTCGCTGGACAAGTGCCTATTATGGGCGCTGTAAACTTCGGGGGCATCGTACCCGCTGGTGGCCAGGTGTCCATCAGTGGAAGATGTGGCGGTGGATGTGGCTGCGGAAGCGGCTACCTATACTGAGAAACAAATGAATTTACCACTTGCAAAAATTATGGTTCAATAATTTGGAAAAAATAAAATAATATTTTTTCATCGCAAAAATTTGTTTTTTTTAATAAGTGTATTTTTGTATGTAACGAATAAACTCAAAAAGTACTGGACCGATTTTAATAATTCTTTTTTCATTAGAAAGCTACATTATCACTGAGGCTATATTTAGTACTAGATTACTATAGAAATCTTTAGAAATTCCTATTAAAACCAACCGAAGGTGTAAAAAAATTAGCCACAAAATGTCTTTCATCGCATACGCTGTGAA
This sequence comes from Elymnias hypermnestra, assembly GCA_015832385.1. NCBI lineage: Eukaryota > Metazoa > Arthropoda > Insecta > Lepidoptera > Nymphalidae > Elymnias > Elymnias hypermnestra. The sequence continues at coordinate 2,154,417 of JACTOM010000924.1, read as the reverse complement.
GAGTATTAACGATAGGACAAAACAATATTCGACAATATTATAGAATATATCAATATCTACAAAAAACTTCCCGAGACTATATGTCTAACTATGGTAGTTACGTCACTATAACTACTTTTTTACATTTAACAAATTGATAGAAATGCCTATCAAAATCAGACCGTGTTATCCATACCATTTGTAAATTTTTATCCAAATAAATAATTTAATATTCAAGACTGTCTCAATACCTAATGATTACTTTTTGAATTATTGAAATCGGATATTCGAAAGATATCATGAAATTAAAATAAAAATACTAACTCGACGAGAGAGGGGCAGTGCGGGAGAAGGGGGTGCACCATTAAGAACTAGGTAACCGGTCGGCTCCTTACGCATTGGACGCAAGCGACATTGAATATTTCCAGTTTTTTTAACATATTTTTATGTTTACTTTAAAAAGTTATTTTCAGAGCTACTTAGTTTCAGTATTAGGAATCACACTTTTTCATAATACTTGTCAATTCGTGGTCGTTTTAATTATCATGCTTAAAACTTAAATATATCTACCTATTTATGTCTATCCGTGCGAAGCCGGGGCGGGGCGCTAGTAATCTATATATTAGTACAGGAAGCAACAAAGTTCATACATTCCCCAAAAGGTTATATTGAAAAAGTTTATATTGTCTAAAGCACTAAGGAGGTTACATTGGAAACTATTTTATTATTAAATACTTTATACGATTATATCTCTTACGTGCGTTGTAAAAGAGATAGTAGATTTTTGAAGTGAAACTTCTTTAGACGCATATGAGTAAAATTTTTACGGATGAAACGCTTGATTAGCGTCACGAAAATGTGTATCGTTTTTTATGCAAATTCGTTTGAAGGTTAGGTAGTTTTAATATTTACAATTAATGCGGCATTTCAATTCGAATGCCACTCGTCATTTAATATACTATTTTTATTTAAAAACAAGATTTTATTAATAATTACGAATATTGACAAAAAATACGTGGTATTTTTGTTTTGTTTTAACTTGTATTTTGTATTCCATTACAAGGAGAATTGTCAAGATCATTATTTTTAAATGCTAACTTTGTCGTAGCATCAAAATGGGGGTGCTGTTAAAGGAACCGAGAGCGCAGGTTCGGTACGCAGTTCTTATTGACTGCGTCGGAGCACGGACCGTTGTCATGTGATAACCAGTACTTCTATAATAAATCCACCCGACTTCTGCCTCTGTCATACAAGCAAACTCATTATCATTTATTAATTATATTGTGTAGACAATTATTGTCATATTCAAGTTTAATTAATTGTTAAGTTTCAAGTTTCACGGAATTATTTCGAATTCCACCTGCGCATAGAAACTACTATCAAAATTCTGTAACTTATCCTAAATAGTTGTAACAAACACCTTAACACCATTGATATCTTTTCTAAATCCAATAATAGATAACTTATTTCTCTAAAATTTAATAACACACACAAACACACACACAAATACGCACGGAATATCAGCTTTCGTTTTTCTACATGTTACTTAGTTAAGATGCTGTAGATTTTTGATAATAAATAAATAAAGATTAAAATCCATAACAATGACACCAATGTGTTGTATCATGTTCATGTTAAACTACTTCAAAAATAAGGGTATGCAATGTAAATAAATTACGACATAAATAAAGTAAAACGCAATCGTATATGTTGATCAAATTTATTAGACGTAACAATTTTATTACATCTCAGAATCATTTGCCTTACCATCCGCATCCACATCCGCCACCAACACCGTAGCCGTAGATACCGGCACCGTAGCCAAGACCTCCATAGCCAATTGGTCCTGCTACACCATATGCACCAATATCTTCAGCCACCATGCCCACTGTACCGTCGCCGCAACCGTAGTTGACAGCAGCAGCACCCGCAGTTGGTAGACAGCCTTCCAAGCCAACAGTTCCCAGAAATGGCAGAGCACCGCGGACAGCGAGGTCTCCGCAGTAGGAGTTCTCAGATTGAACAGCAATTCCAGTGGGAGCGTAAGGGGAAGCACTGGCCACTGGTAGACCACCGCCGGAGGAAGCGGGAACCGCTATACCAGCACCACAACCTCCCCATCCTGCAGCATAAGGAGCGGCTCCCCACGTAGCAGATCCCCAGCCACAACCACATCCAGAGATGGACTGTAAAAAAATGATGACAATGAGACACCATAAAAACTATAAGAAATATTTATTTAGTTTATAAATCTCAGGAGTTTTATTGAATGTTATCTGTGTAGACAAGGCACTTTCGAAGGTTGCTAACGCTTAAAAATATATGAGATTGACGTTTCATTTTTCGATAAGTTGCGATATGAAACGTCATTCCCATACATTTTTTAAGCGTTAGCAATCTTCGAAAGCGACTAATCTACAGGCCTAGGTATTCTTACTGAATAAGTTTTAACATGTCAAACTTGTTTCCCGGATTAGTTCTTTGATGATTTTGGCGTGAATACGTCTTTAAAATCGCATACATATGGAGGTAATAAAAAAAAATGCATGATAATAAAATCGGAGGATACAGTTTGGTGTTATTATAACATTATAAACAAAACTTTAGAGAGACGCGGACTTAACATTTTCAAAATGTTTTTCTATTGTATAGTAATTCTAATTTGTTTCTTTTGTCTATTCTGAGTTCTTTTGAAATCTTGTATTATAAATATGTAGAGAATAATTATTAAGATAGGTTATATTATAAGATCTACCGCACGCGAGAAATGGGTCAGATGACGCGCTTTCCGTGACAGGGCTGCAGCTAAAAATCGGCGCTGTGTGTCAGGTCTATGGCATATGCCGAGCTGTCCTGCCTTTTTGGAGCCGTGTGGGGGTTGCACAGCATTTCGATCACTTAAGTAAGTAGCAGCCCATTAACGGCCCACTGCTGGGCACAGCCCTCCTCACTCATATGAGAGAGGGTTTTACATAGTACACAAGTGCACTCTCTATTCCTTCACTCTCATAGTCCGATGTGGCGGGAATCCGACACGTCCGGAGAGAGATCAGGCGCAGGACCGACGGCTTAACGTGCTCTCCGAGGCACGGAGGTAGATCACACCGCCAACTTCCCAACTTCGGGCAAATATTGAGAAAATCTTAATAGAAAACTCAATATCGATTTCGAATTGGCCCGACCCGGGACTCGAACCCAGGACTTCATGTCTGTAGTCGAATATGCTAACCACTAGACCAATGAGGCAGTCTTCGATCACTTGCTATGGCTTAAATGCTGTGCAATCAATCAAAATTAATTACGAGTATTTTAACTATTTCTACAAGGCATCACACTGCTGTGAATAAAGTTTTCTTTCTTTCTTATATATATCACCATCTGAAATTCGATTACGCCACTGGATAGCTAAAGGATCAAAGAATTTATTACGCTAAGGACTGTAACACATCGCACGCGGCTGAGGGGGAAGCCCCGCCATTTTAAAGCCATTACCCGTTACGACTTTGAAAGTTGTCCAAATTTATTTTCACCGAAAAAACCTTTTAGTTTTACTAACTTGTAATAAAAGAGCCTGAGCGCAGACGAAGAGTACAGCTCTGGCAGTCATCTTGGATTGTTTATGCTTCGAGTTTTATTTCAGAATGATTTGGAAAAAACTTCCCAGCCTTTTATAGCACCTGGAAAATTCTTTATCACTTCAATTCATACTACAATTAATAAAAAGCCGTATTTCTTAAAGGGCACGTGATTTAAATACAATTATTAGTATTTATTTTGGTAATAATAATCGTTACATTACTATCATTATTTGGTATACAGTCTGTGAGAATTCAAACAGCTGTTGTTAAATTCCAAATAACTATATTTTTTTAAAGTAAAGCTTCTTAACGCAAGTCTGACCTGCGGAGTAAGCTGATAAAGGCGTGGCGAGAACGTTACGAAAAGTGTGATAATAATAAATGGTACTGAAACTGTCGTCTTTCAGATGTTAAATAAAGGAACAATTTGCAGGAATATATATATATACTGAATAGCATTTTATATATTCGTAATAATATTCTCTTAAACAGCAAGAAAAGTAAAATACACAATTTTAATACATTAAATAGAAACAAACTTGTAATGCCATGTTTTAGAGCGAAGAAGTTTCAGTAAACATTTGTCGGGTTAAGCATAAGTATTTTTAATAAGATACCTCAATCAGTTCTGGATTTTCCTCTACATAATATTAACAAATATTTCAAAGACATCCTTTGACAAAAGGCACATTATATTTAAGCGTAATACATAGTGTAATATACAAAACTATGTTTAAAAGAGTAACTAAGTTTCTTGCTGCTTTCTTCTTAGTGGATTTAACTATTAACTTCCCAAATGGGTGACAGATTATATATTTATTTTGATTTTCTGCAAGATTGAGTCATTGTCAATGTCGATAAGTAAATTCGATGTAAATTTAATAAAACTTTATTACAATAAAGTTAATAAACGAATGAAACACGTTAAGGACCCGTAGACATGTCAATTTCGAAATTTGCTAACGCTTAAAAAGTCTATGGGAATGACGTTTCATATCGAAAGTTATCGAAAAAGGAAACGTCATTCCCATATATTTTTTAGGCGTTAGCAATCTTCGAAAGTGACTTGTCTACGAGCCAATTTTTTTTTTGATCGGAGTGTGTTTAGCTGTTAGCCCAACTGGCTTTTACAGCGTAACCAGAGGACTGGACGGTTCTTAAGCAGACCGCAACTTTGGAGTTCGAGCCCTGAAAAGGGCTCGCTCTCATGGGAAACGGCGCTCCAAGGGCGTCTCCTGCGAGACCGAGCCTCGGCTTGGAGCGACGGTATCGTTTTGATACCTGAAACGGACTTAAATTAGAAGCGTCCCCGGGTGTGTGGATTGAATCCACGTCCGGCTGACGTCTGGTAACGAGGGCCTCGACTCCGCCGGCGGAGTCACCGTGTATCGTTTGTATGTGTGTTGGGCCCTACCTAATAAGGGAGGTTGTCTCTCGTAGTCGAGTCACCTGAGTCGTAAAGGACGTGTTTTGGACGTCTCTTCCTAGGCGGAATGTTAAGATAGGCCACGTTAACCACTAGTGGGTTACTATGTTTAATGGCTCTCTCGAATTAATTTTCGGAGAGCGTTTTGAAATATCGCCTAATCGTGGGGAGTTCTAAATCCCTATGTAGGTCTTGGTTACGGACATACCAGGGGCATCCCGTAGACGGTTCAGATATCCTGGCACGTGTGCGAATACGACACTAGCGTAGGTCATGATAAGTGGGATGCAAGTTTTGTAAAGTAAAGGGGCCCAAGATACGTAATGGGACAATGGCCTGTTGGAAGCCTTTGCTGAATCTTACAGTGCACTAAATTTTTTTTGCAGAATCTCAAAAAATCGTTTTAAGTTATTTCACTTATCAGCACTACATGAACGTAGGATTAACATTTATAATTAATTCTACAAAATATTGTTTGGCACGTCGCTTACAGTTTCGAAATTTGTTTGTCTTATCAAATTTGAGGTTAAACGTAATTAGTATAAAAGAAAAATATTCGATACTTTAATTGTATTCTCATATCTTGTATAATACAAACACTACAACATGTCTAATTACGCTTTCCTACTGCTTTGTCTCCAGGTTTGCTTGGTTCAGGTAAAAGCCTTTACATAACTTTGAATATTCAAATACATTACTCACACGCACAGATGTCAACACAATCACGCCCAAAGACACACATTCACATGCTTTAAACATTTATAACAAATGATACATTTTAGAGAATACCTGTTAATAAAATAAGCAAACGTCACATATCTTTGATCCCTATAAAAGCAACACATAGTAACCATAAATAGATAGAGGTTTTTTTTGTTACTTAAAGGTTAGGTTAATAATAAACGATGATACAGTCTAAGATGAAAGCTCGCTAACCTGGTAAAAGAATCTACCTTTTATGTTTATTACACGGTATCGCAACGAAAACTGAATTTTTGTTTGGCGACAGGTCTTTAATGGTAGAGCTGTAACTACCCAAAGCCAAACCTCAAACGAAGCCCTACTCAGACAAATTAGAAAAGGCAATTTCCATTTGAACCCAGCCTCTGCTGCCGAAGACTTCGAGCAGTGAGGCTTACCAGTGAGGCTGTGGAAATGTCTCTTTCCAAGTTTTAACTAAGATTAAGAATACGTTCCCTAACAAGCCAAGAATCCCTTATAAATAAAAATGTTTGATGGTTTCAGAATGTATACAGCTGTGGATATGGTGGTATTGGCGGTTACGGATTAGGAGGCGCCTACGGCTATGACTTTGCCGGCCCCATCGGCTACGGCTACGGAGCAGCCTACGGCGGGGAAGGAGTGGGAGACGTAGCCGTAGCCGGAGAGCTGCCAGTGGCCGGTACCACTGTGGCCGCCGGACAAGTGCCCATCATGGGCGCTGTAAACTTCGGAGGTATCGTGCCCGCTGGTGGCCAGGTGTCCATCGCTGGAAAATGCGGCGGCGGATGTGGATGCGGCGGTGGCTACCTGTACTAAGAACCAAATGTGAAAAGACCATAAAATAGATTCTCACTCAGAAATCTACGTTACCACTTCCGAAAATCCAAATATTTGCGCGCCCTAAAGAAATATATACACGCAGTATTTTCAAACACTGTATTTTTATTTAAAACTGGTAAGACTCCTAGGTATAATAGCGATCTATCCAATGATGGTCCCGTTTGTGTTAGGGCATTATAGAAGCAGCAGCATTAAAGGAGCCTTTCAAATAGTTAAAATAAATCATGTTCTTAAAATGAAAAGTTAAATCGATGGATATTTACTGACCTAAGACCCGCAACTGGATTGCAGCCAATTTAGTTATATGGTTTCGGAAATTTAAAAGCAAGTTACAGCAACAGCAGCTAAACAGATTTGGCTAGAATTTGTTATTCGTATACTTTCTAACCTGGATTAACATGTGAGATGCCGTTTAACGCGGTAAATAATACGAATGTTCTTGTCACATCGTCGTCGGTGTAGTCTCAACCGATGGACGCCCACAGCTGGACATAGGTCTCACGTAATGACGTCCACAAGGCCCGATCTTGCCCCGCCTGGCTCCAGCGACTACCGGCGACCCTCTTTATGTCAACGGTCCACCTTGTGAGGGGTCTGCCTACCATACGCCATCCGGTGCGGGATCGCCATTTCAGCACCATCGGGCCGCAATGACCATCGGTCCTTTGGACCATGTGCCCCCATTTCCACATATTGACGGCCTCGCTGGCTGGCTGGCTGGCCTTCTTAGCATAGGCCTTGGGTTCGAATTCTGGTAGGGCGAATTTAGAGATTTGTATTTTCTGATTTGTCTGAGTCTGGTCTGGTGGGAGGCTTCGCCCGTGGCTAGTTACCAGCCTTATCAGCAAAGACGTATAGAAACCGTAAGTGGTCGCCTCTTACCAGAGTAGCGCGTGTCAGAAATAACACGATAAAGGGTACTAATAATTATTAATTTAAACTCTTTTTGTCAATGACTCTACCACCGCTTCACAACCTACAGACTAGATGAAGAAGAATCCGGCAAGAAACTATATAGTCTTTTACTCTTTTGTTTTTATCCATGTTATATTTAATATAAATTACAGTAAAATACATCATCAACATCCATTATCATTAAATATAAAAACAAATATCACACAATTATCATTATTACATATTAAAAGATATCAGTTTTAATTTAAAGAAATACACTTGGCTTTGTATCGCAGAGCAGCCCTTTTTGGGACACAACTAACTTAAAAAAACGTAATTCGTAGCTAACGTTGATTAAAAACTGCCACTCAACTAACTTCGACGGCTATAAATAGCTTTCCAACTAATGAGGCTTTTACGCTAATTTCTTATTTATCTTTTTTATCGAGAAACGACTGCTCCCTGTTATTTTTAATAGTTACAATTAAAATATTTTAAGTAATTCTAATCGTTTATAAAGCATTATAATAATAATATCCCAAATTGGCATCATTTACAAATTCACCAATGGGAACGATATTGTGAAGGCCATTCTTTTCGTGAAGGTCATTTTTTCTAAGAATACGATATAGTCAAATGACAAACCGTATCCTTTATTTAAAATGTTATTCTATTTGAAATATATAGACTGTATCATCACTTACCATCAGGTGAGATCACAGTCAAGCGCTAAACTGTCAGCAATAAAAAAAACTTCAGGTTCGCGATTCTTAGGACTATGTGGGTGACTTTGGGTCTGCTACGGAACTCCTCCATCCATCCATCCAAATCTAAAATCCACAAATTCGCGGGCACAAGCAAGCTATAAAATATAATTAATTTCAAAAATTATATCCTCACTTATAACTAGTACTATGTAAAACATTAGATTACTTGCTACGATTTAAATTTCCGTCCCCATTTGCAGATAATGAATCGGCTAATCTAGAAGTACCTTCTAAAATAGAATACTAATTGGATAGTAAAATATCTTTTTTTATTATTGGCGATAGGTTTGCACTCATAGAAGTGCGTTGATCTGGTAAGAGGCAATTTACCTCTAATGGTTTCTACATAACATCGTAAGGTAGAGATAGCAAGCTTTACACATACTCCCAAATAGAAATAAATATTGCAAAGTTACGAATACTTAAGTACAAGAACTCTTAGTTTCATATAAAGCAACTTAATTATGACTAGTTTCTATCTTACAGACAAAGCTATAAAATGTTTTAACATTTTTGGGTCGTGTGGTGAGGAATGAGCTGTGGTCAACGTTATCTACGTATGGGGTGAGCGGTTGTCTGATCCAAGCATTGAAGTCTCTCTATGAGGGTTCTAGTGCCTGTGTCAGAATAAACGGAGCGTACACGGAGTGGTTTCCTGTCGAAAGAGGTGTTCGACAGGGATGTGTTGCGTCACCATGGCTGTTCAACCTATTCATGGATAACTGTTTGACAGATTTAAAAGAAAGTATGTATGGGTTAAGAATGAATGAATTACTCATCAAATGTTTACTCTACGCTGATGATCAATTAATACTTACGTCATCCGCTAATGAGTTACAGGAGATTGTAAATATTATGAATAAAGCTTTGTAAGAGAAAGGAATGAAAGTGAATGTAAACAAAACGATAATTATGCTTTTTGAAAGAGATGAATCTATGATGAATGGCAATATTTTGGTAGACGGGGAACAAGTGGAAGGGATGAAAGAACATGTGAAAGTGATATTGAAAGGAGAATTAATGCAGGGAATATAGTAAATGGTGTCCCTGTGCGCCTTTATGAATAGCCAGATGGTGTCTCATAGGTAGTGAAGGTTGGGTATGGCAGAAGAATCACAAAAATAAAATAAATGCGGTAGAGATGAGAGCGTTGAGAAGTATGTGTGGATTGAAGCTGAGTGACAGAGTAAGAAATGGTGTGATAAGAGAACGTTGTGGTATAAAAGAAGATGTAGTGACTAAAATTGAGAAAGGTATGCTTAGATGGTTTGGGCATGTAGAGAGAATGAATGAAAGGAGACTGACAAAAAGGATTTATGAGTCAAGAGTGAATGCGAAAGTTGGAAGGGGAAGACCAAGGCGAACGTTCCTGGACCAAATCCAGGACATTTTAAATAAGGGCCAGGTCAAGAGTACTCTAAACCGACGAACTTGTATGAAAGGTTTGATGAGAATGAAAGAAGCGAAGGAGATATGCAAGGATCGTGGTAAGTGGAAGAATGTTGTCTCTGCCTACCCCTATGGGAATGAGGCATGATGCTATGTATGTATGTATTTTTGGGTCCTTGCTTCGCTTATAGAGGCTCGAGTTCGCTTCACAGACAAATATAAAATCTATATTTCAATATTTGTAGTATGCTAACGTCTAGATATGTATGGATAGCCGTGTACCTACATGTTTTATTTCAACTAAAATTATTCTAATGGTCAAAATTCGACCATAATTAGTTAAATTTATTAGTTCGAATATTAATAGAGTTCTACAGTCAAAGACAATACTTCTATAGTCACAGAGTTCCCAAAGGCTCCACTGTTCATTTTTCGATTTTTTTTCTCTATATCCAATGATTAAAAAAGAATAACTAACGTAATAAATATTTTTTATTAAAACAAAAAGCCATGCGATAAAATAATTAGTGAACTTCTATGCCAACAATGATTTTTATTAAATATCTTTCATCGTTTGCTAAATGGCGGCAATAAACAATATTAATTTATTGTCAATTTGACATTAACTATAGACAAAAGAGTGTATGTGCGTGTATGACAAATACGAGGTAGTATGTGTAATGCTTTTTCATTTGACTTATATTTTTGCATAATTAAAGTGATATTACTATTGTGCAATATAACACTTCCCCGTCCGCGCAATTTTCGTAAAAAGGTGTACGAGTATAAAGTTATTAATATAGATGATATAAGTCGAGTTAGATGATATCATTAAATAGATTTGTTCACGCCGGCCGTGACCGTGTCATGGACACGACCCTGGACCCGGCCCATGAAGGTGCAGGTCGAACCGGTCCCCGAGCCGGCGGGAGGAGAAAGTTAAGGGGAGAATCCACCTAGGTGTTGAACAGATATGAATGAATTGTACACCTACCTGGCGCCGATCTCCTCGACGGCGACGAGCCCTAGCAGATGAATGATCACGTGAGATGTTTAATTGTATGTGTGTGTGTTTTTGGAATGTGTCTTTGCCAAGCCGTCGCGGAAAGCAGTTGTAGGCGACGCCGTACTTCTATTCTACTCCAAAATCCACAGGAAAGTCCTACTGCGGCCACCGCGTGGGCGAAATAACCTAGCCGCGCTATGACCCGTCGCACTTCGTCGTGGGCTACGATATGGGCCTACAAAACACGACGAACTGCTTTACTAGCCCCACAAAACCAATCAACGCATGGAATTGCCGCACTTTTCCGACAAAACCATACAAAATCACGGGGCGGGTTTATTTTTGCCCGTTTGATACGCCTCGAGTTAGCAACTCGATCTTTGTACTATCTTTGACTTTGATCTTCGACTACCGATAATCTATAAACTATATTGGTCTATGCTCATCGAGCAGCGCGGAGGCGCCCTCTCGTGACATATATTCACGCCTCCCGATAACCAGTGAAGTAGTAGTACGTCGGAAAGCTTGCAGATGGCGCGAGTACGCTCCTTCCGAGGTACCAATGGTTAGCGCCAGATTAGGTGAAAAAGATTCAAATGGCGAAGACCATTGCGACAGCGAGCCAGATTATATGCTTGTATTTACTTAAAAAAATATTTTTGAACTTTTTGCACTCTAAAATCATGGTACTGGTTTAAACAACATAGACAGTACATATATTGGTAAGGTCGTAAACTGAACAATAAAATAAAGTGATATTTGCATTTTATTTCATTTATTAAGTGTAATTTTCATTACATCTTTTAATTACCAGATGCCACCACATCCGCATCCACAGCCGCCTCCAACACCATAGCCGATACCATAACCAAGACCGCCATAGCCATAGCCTGCGACACCAACATCTTCAGCCACCATGCCTACTGCACCATTACCACAGCCGTAGTTGACAGCGGCAGCGCCAGCAGTTGGAAGACAGCCTTCCAAGCCTACGGTTCCCAGGAATGGTAGAGCACCGCGGACTGCAAGTTCTCCACAGTAGGAGTTCTCAGATTGAACAGCAATTCCAGTGGGAGCGTAAGGGGAAGCGCTAGCAACTGGGAAACCGCCGCCAAAAGTCGCAGGGGCAGCTATACCAGCACCACAACCTCCCCATCCTCCATAACCACCCCATCCTCCATAACCACCCCAACCACCGACGTAAGGAGCGGCTCCCCATGTAGCAGCTCCCCAGCCACCACCACATCCAGAGATGGACTGTAAGATACAATATATTTTAATAAGAATATACTAAAATAAGCAAAGACGTTTTTGGATGTAATAAAACTATAATATGCAAGCTTTCTAACATTCACTGACTTTTAATGACTTCTTTTGCTATATAGATATTCACTGAGACAAGAACTACACAGGTAAGTCTGCTGTACTAGCTTTTACCAGCGACTTTGCTCATGTTGCCACGAAAAGTTTCACACAAAATTAAGGCAAATCCCACAGCCGGTATATTCCTTCTTTAAATCTTTTCTAACCTGATATTTACTATCTATCAAGTGCCTATATTCCATATATCAGTATCAAGAATATGATTGCATTATATAATCTTTACAGTCCCATTTTACACATAATGAAGTCCAAGGTTTTTACGACGAGAAAAGTTCGAATAATTGCAGGGGAAAACCATGAAAACTGCCCTTTTCTGTTGCCCATANCGCTTTACACGTTATAAAACTATAATATGCAAGCTTTCTAACATTCACTGACTATTAATGACTTCTTTTGCTATATAGATATTCACTAAGACAAGAACTACACAGGTAAGTCTGCTGTACTAGCTTTTACCAGCGACTTTGCTCATGTTGCCACGAAAAGTTTCACACAAAATTAAGGCAAATCCCACAGCCGGTATATTCCTTCTTTAAATCCTTTCTAACCTGATATTTACTATCTTTCGAGTGCCTATATTCCATATATCAGTATCAAGAATACACTACATAATCTGATACATTATATAATCTGTACAGTCCCATTTTGTCCCCTTTTACACACAATGAAGTCCAAGGTTTTTACGACGAGAAAAGTTCGAATAATTGGAGGGGAAACCCTAAAAACACCCCTTTTCTGTTCCCCATACAGACTTTTTCTAACCAAATTGTAGAGTCAATTTGACCTTTATTGCTATTCGATAAAGTTTATAATAAATTACAAGTACTCACTGTTGTCTAAGCAATGTAGGTGTGTGACTAACGTCAAAGAGTCAATTTGCACTTTATTACCGCTGCACAGAGTTCAAAATCAATTGAATAGCAAAAATTGAATAGTCACAAAAATGTAAGAGCTATAGATATATAGTATTGCTGTGATTTTATTTCGAAACTCATTCGTAAAACTGAAATCTGCCACATTCTGGGTCTGCTAGCAATATTTATAAAAACGAGTCGCCATTTATTTCAACACAAAAACCTAATATCTACTAACCTGCACCAAAAGCACTTGAGCACAAACGTATAGAAGAGCTTTGGCAGCCATCCTGGATTGTTTCTTCTTCGTGGTATACCTGAGAATGATTTGAAAAACTTATTCTTGCCTTTTATAGCACTAAATTTCATTATCAATTTAGTTTATGGTATAATTAAACAAAGGCCCGTATTTGTTTAAAGGGACGTGACTTAACATTAAGTTTTTCCTTAAATATATTTAGCCATGGCCATCCAATAGATATGTTATTTTTATTAATTTACTAGCAATTACCCACGGTTTTACCCGCGTAGATACCGATCTCGTGGCAGTAGAAAGTCTAAGTCAGACTATAAATTAATTTTTGTTAACATGAAAGTTTTATTTCGTTTAGTTTTTAATTACTTTCTTTCGGATTATTAGATACACACTTATATTCATAATCTAATTAATACACAGATTCTACTTTTCAACGAATATATACCTAACTAGTGGCCCTTCCCGGCTTCGCACGGGTAGACATAAGTAAGTAAGTAAGTAGCAGCCCTTTAACGTCCCACTGCTGGGCACAGGCCTCCTCACTCCGAGGAGCGAGGGTTTTTAGAGCATAGACCCACCAAGCTGCTCCACTGCGGATTGATAGGCATAATATCATAGTCCGATTTGACGGGAATCCGACACGACCGGAGAGAGATCAGGCGCAGGACCGACGGCTTAACGTGCTCTCCGAGACACGGGGGTGGATCACACCGCCAACTTCCCAACTTCGGGCAAATATTGAGAAAATCTTAATAGAAAACTCAATATTGATTTTTGAATTGGCCCGACCCGGGACTCGAACCCAGGACCTCATGTCTTTAGTCGAACATACTAACCACTAGACCAATGAGGCAGTCAAACATAAGTAGGTACAGATATTTAAGTTATAAGCATGATAATCATTGGGTATTGAGACAATCTTGAATATTAAATTATTTATTTGGATAAAAATCTATAAATGGTATGGATAACACGGTACACGGTACACGGTTCATTGTACACCATAAATAATACCTACAATATATACCATAACTTAATAATAGGGTACAAAAAGGCAGTCATATCGCTAAGTAGCGATTTCTGCCAGGCAACCTTAGGGTTAGACAAAATTTATTACGGAAATGGGAAGGTGGTGTATAAAAGGTGTAGTTTTTAGATACATATAAAACAAACATGAGTACATAAACAGATACATACAAAAATACATACTAAGAAATATATATTTACATACGAACCCAAAAATACATATTATAATAAAGTTATGTATATAAAAAGTAAAGTAAGTAGCAGCCCTTTAACGTCCCTCTGCTGGGCACAGGCCTCCTCACTCCGACGAGCGAGGGTTTTTAGAGCATAGACCCACCACGCTGCTCCACTGATAGGCGTAGTACACAAGTGCACTCTCATAGTCCGATTTGACGGGACGCGACCGGAGAGAGATCAGGCGCAGGACCGACGGCTTAACGGCGAATATTGAGAAAATCTTAATAGAAAACTCAATATCGATTTTTGAATTGGCCCGACCCGGGACTCGAACCCAGGACCTCATGTCTGTAGTCGAACATGCTAACCACTAGACCAATGAGGCAGTAATATATATAATTATATATAAATATACTCGTCGTCTAAGTGCACAGGGAGAGGTAGTGAACCTTGACGAGGTTTTTAAAAACATAGAAAGAATTGGCCTCTCTGATCGTCAGAAGTAGCTCATTCCATAATTCGATCCCCTGTACTGCAAAGGATTGCCCAAAGAACATAGTTTTATTGGGAATAATATTTTTTTAAGGCTCCGGGATGGCCTTCTTTTTCTCTTCTATCCGAATCGTTAAAACTAAAATGTTCCTTGAGATAAGCTGGAGCACCAGGATTAAATAACACACAGTACAGAAGGGACGTTTTTGTAAATATTGATATATTTTATAATACTCTTCACAGCATATGCGATGAAAGACATTTTATGGCTAATTTTTTTACACCTTCGGTTGGTTTTAATAGGAATTTCTAAAGATTTCTATAGTAATCTAGTACTAAATATAGCCTATGTTACTCAGTGATAATGTAGCTTTCTAATAAAAAAAGAATTATTAAAATCGGTCCAGTACTTCTTGAGTTTATTCGTTACATACAAAAATACAAATCTTTCCTCTTTATAATGTTAGTGTACGAGTAGATACATTTTTAAATTCGTTATATCATTTACTTAGAATGTCCGACTTTAATTAAAAATATTCTACAGGTATTGAAAGAATTCTTTAAATCGGTCCAGCATATAAATAAAAACAAAAATTGGAAATGCAAAACTTTCTTCTATAATATTAGAGAAGAGATTTATTTATGTTTTGGAGTTCGAGTCGGGATACGTTATTCTCTTAAGATTGAGATTTTTAAATTCGTTATATCTTTTGAATGGAATGTCCGATTTTAATAATTTTAAAAGTATTTTACAGGTATTGAAACGGTCTTTAATAAAATAGCTAATTAATACAGAGATATAAATAATATGGTTTGATTAATGTCGGCACTTTTATTAAATTTTAAAATGTAAAAAAGTAGTTATAGTGGAATAACTATAGCAGTTAGACATTAGGTGTTCGGGACTTTTTTGTAGATATTAATACGTTCTATAATATTGTAAAACATTTTTTTGTTCTATCTTCAATAGTTTTCGCAGCGGATACATTAATGTATTTTTCTTTGGCATCAAGTGTTTCCTCTTTATAATATTAATTTAGATAGCTTTGACTTCATAATAATCTTTTGGTCAAATTAGGTATATTTTTTAAATCAAAAACAGCTTATTACTTAGGTGATTAGTATAGATATTGACACAAAATATTTATGCATATGCCAAGTGTTATACTCCTATAAATAAAGAATTAAATAATAAATAAATAAAGATTTTTTCCACATTTAATCCGGTGTATTTGGCCCTAAAATAGATAATTAGGACCATTAGTAGCTGATGTAGTAGGGTTTTTAGAGCATAGACCCACCACGCTGCTCCACTGCGGATTGGCAGGCATAGTACACAAGTGCACTCTGTATTCCTTCACTCTCATTGTCCGATGTGACGGGGTTATTAATAAATACGTAATAGTTCTTCACTCCCAATTAACATGTAATGTATCATATTTTAATCTACATAATCCGCTAATGAGCTACAGGAAGTGCTAAATATTATGAATGAAGCTTTGAAAGGTAAAGGAATGAAAGTGAATGTAAACAAAACGAAAGTTATGCTTTTTGAAAGAGATGAATCTATGATGAATGGCAATATTTTGATAGATGGGGAACAAGTGGAAGAGGTGAAAGAATTTGTATACTTGGGATCTAAATTTACAAAAGATGGAACATGTGAAAGTGATATCGAAAGGAGAGTGAATGCAGGGAATATGGTAAATGGTGCTCTGCATGCTTTTATGAATAGCCAGATGGTGTCTCAAAGGGCTAGACTGGCAGTGCATGCTGGAGTGTTGGTGCCAACACTTATGTATGGTAGTGAAAGTTGGGTATGGCAGAAGAATCACAAAAGTAAAATAAATGCGGTAGAGATGAGAGCGTTGAGAAGCATGAGTGGATTAAAACTGAGTGACAGAGTGAGAAATAGTGTGATAAGAGAACGTTGTGGTATAAAAGAAGACGTAGTGACTAAAATTGAAAAAGGTATGCTTAGATGGTTTGGGCATGTAGAGAGAATGAATGAAAGGAGACTGACAAAAAGGATTTATGAGTCAAGAGTGAATGCGAAAGTTGGAAGGAGAAGACCAAGGCGAACGTTCCTGGACCAAATCCAGGACATTTTAAATAACGGCCAGGTCAAGAGTACTCTAAACCGACGAACATGTATGAAGGGTTAAATGAGAGTGAAAGAAGCGAGGGCGATATGCAAGGATCGTGTGTATCAATCAATATATTATTTCGCTATTAATACAAAGCCATTATTTCACAGTTTGATGAAACGGTATCTAACTTTCACAATTAATAGCTATATTTTAATCTACCCTGCTTGTATTTGGCCTGGCGGGTATCAAACCCAATTTCTCTACCAGCAAAGCGATATTGTCCGAAGACTATCCGAAGAATCAAGGACTCTACCGAAGCTACCATTATAATCAACAAAGCTAATCAGCACGTGTGTTAACTTCAGGTTAACAATTAATTCAACAAAGAATTCATTGGCTTGTTGTTGATTAGAAAAAAATGTTACTTATCAAATATTGACTTATAAAAGGAACAAACCAGTTCGATAACTCACCACTGTGTCCTCGTCTCCGTACAATACACACTACAATATGTCCACCTTCGCTTTCCTGCTTCTCTGCATCCAAGCCTGCTTGGTTCAGGTACCTTTTTAGCTTTTACATTACTTTACTATCCAAAAACTTGTAAAGCTTAGTGATTATTATGATCAATTATGAGCCACATGCGGAAGCTCAAAGTCACTCAGCGTGCAATGGAGAGGGCTATGCTCGGAGTTTCTCTACGTCATCGAATCAGAAATGAAGAGATCCGTAGTAGAACCAAAGTCACCGGCATAGTACTACGAATGGCGAACCTGAAGTGGCAATGGGCGGAGCCCATAGTCCGAACGACCCATGGACGTTGGGGGCTAAAGGTGCTGGAGTGGCGACCCCGCACCGGACGGCGCAGTGTAGGCAGACACCCCACAAGGTGGACCGATGATATAAAGAGGATCGCTGGTAGCCGCTGGAGTCAGGCGGCGCAAAATCGAGCCTTTTGGACGTCATTACGTGAGACCTATGACAAGCAGTGGAAGTCCATCAGTTGAAGCGACGACGACGATGAGAGATAGTTTATTGGACAACATTTGGCCACAGCTATCTAAACCAAAAACTATTTACTTTATTATAAAAAAGGATCATTTGTGCTTCACTTTTGCATTTCCTCGGTTTAGAGTACTCTTGCCCTAGCCCTTATTTAAAATGTCCTGGATTTGATGCGATGAAGGAACGTTCGCCTTGGTCTTCCCCTTCCAACTTTCCCATATGCTCTTAACTCGTAAATCCTTTTCGTCAGTCTCCTTTCATTCATTCTCTCTACGTGTCCAAACCATCTAAGCATAGCATAGCATTTTTCTTTTAAAACTCTATATTTACCGTTACCAAAGACGATCCCTTAGAAAACGTTACTTTAGAAGTTTGCTAACGCTTAAAAATGTATGGGAATGACGTTTCATATTTCGATATGAAACGTCATTCTCGTATATTTTTTTAAGCGTTAGCGTTCTACGAAAGTTACGTTGTCTTAGGGCCTCCTAACTCAGCGTTTTGCTGCAGTATACTGTGGTGTTGGATTTCAGTAGGAGCTTTAAGCTATTATTTAATTTTGGGTATCTAAATAATTTGACTTTGTTATGTTTCAGAAAGTCTACAGCTGTGGGTGTGGTGGTATTGGTGGTTATGGAATCGGGGGTGCCTACGGTTATGGGTTAGCCGGACCCATCGGCTATGGGGGCTATGGAGCAGCCTACGCAGGATATGGAGCAGCTTACGGAGGGGAAGGAGTAGGAGACGTAGCTGTCGCTGGTGAGCTCCCAGTCGCCGGTACCACTGTGGTCGCAGGACAAGTGCCTATCACGGGCGCCGTTAATTTCGGAGGCATCGTCTCCGCTGGTGGTCAGGTGTCCATCAGTGGAAGATGCAGTGGAGGATGCGGTTGCGGATGCGGAGGTGGCTACTTGTACTAAGAACCAAAGGGGAAGGACAACATAAAACCTACTTTGACAACATGATACCTTTAACACTTTAAAATTACTTCTCCCATAACAACGATACAGTAACCTAATATCAAAAATCTTTGGCTTAAATAATAAAAATGCTTCAATGACAGAAATCATAATTTTATTTATACTAGCTAACACAATATCTGAATATTCATTTCATCAAAATTAAATAATAAAATTATATGCAGATACAAAGTTAATTTTGATGACCAAGCGTTAAAAAAGTATAGACCAGCCATTCTCGCAGTTACTTTATTCATTCTCAATTTACAATGCTGTTACAACTATTACTATAAAATATGCAATTATCGACCCTAAGGCCGAATGGTACTTTGGACAACGTAATGGATTTGCCTTTGATGGCGGGTTTTAATTGCTTTTCTTTTTATTTATTTTAATTTTGAGTTTATATCGTTATCGTCATTGAAGTCGTCATCTTCGCTTCAACCGATAGACGTCTACTATTGTATATAGATGCACCGGCTACTGCTAACCCTCCTTATATTATAAGTCCACCTTGTGGGGGGTCTGCTTACACTCTTCCGTCTGGAGTGGGGTCGTAATTCCAGCACCTTCGGGCCCCAATTACCATCCGTTCGTCGAACCCATTGCCACTTCAGGTTCACGATTCGTAGGGATATGTCAGTGACTTTGCTTGCTATGGGTTTCCTCATTGCTGACTGGATTATGTAGAGTAACTTCGAGCATAAACCCTCTCCATCGCACGATAAGTGAATCAGAGCTTTCGATAGCCAGTGATAGCCCACGTTTCCGAGGCGTAGGTAAACACGCACTGAGGGATATTGGACAAAAACATCTTCCATAGTTTCCCGAACGTTGCCCAACCGAATTGGATCTAGTAGTTGACGTCCTTTTCGAAATTGGGCCTACCTGGCTGGACTATGTGGCCCAGGTATGTGTACTTATCAACAATTTCGAGTGATGATTGGCTGGCGCAGAACATGGGTATTGGACATAACTTTCGTCTTATGCATGTTCATTTTAAACCATCAATAGACTTAGCAAACCACGTAAATAGTAGTCTTACTGAGAATAAAACACAATTATAGATAGCAGCACACAGCCAACGTTTTATTCAAGAAAGTATGGTACTGTGCCAACTGGCAAGTTTCAAATTACACAGTGTCAGGTTCGTTGAAACAGTGATTATACAGATAATAGATTATTAAATGTGATTTGTCGCATCATTTATGTAAGAAAGAATGAATGAATTACTCATCAAATGTTTACTCTACGCTGATGATCAAGTAATATCTTGCGTCATCCGCTAATGAGCTACAGGAGATGCTAAATATTATGAATGAAGCTTTGAGAGGGAAAGGAGTGAATGTGAATGTAAACAAAACGAAAGTTATGCTTTTTGAACGAGATGAATCTATGATGAATGGCAATATTTTGATAGATGGGGAACAAGTGGAAGAGGTGAAAGAATTTGTATACTTGGGATCTAAATTTACAAAAGATGGAACATGTGAAAGTGATATCGAAAGGAGAGTGAATGCAGGGAATATGGTAAATGGTGCTCTGCATGCTTTTATGAATAGCCAGATGGTGTCTCAAAGGGCTAGACTGGCAGTGCATGCTGGAGTGTTGGTGCCAACACTTATGTATGGTAGTGAAAGTTGGGTATGGCAGAAGAATCACAAAAGTAAAATAAATGCGGTAGAGATGAGAGCGTTGAGAAGCATGAGTGGATTAAAACTGAGTGACAGAGTAAGAAATAGTGTGATAAGAGAACGTTGTGGTATAAAAGAAGACGTAGTGACTAAAATTGAGAAAGGTATGCTTAGATGGTTTGGGCATGTAGAGAGAATGAATGAAAGGAGACTGACAAAAAGGATTTATGAGTCAAGAGTGAATGCGAAAGTTGGAAGGGGAAGACCGAGGCGAACGTTCCTGGACCAAATCCAGGACATTTTAAATAACGGCCAGGTCAAGAGTACTCTAAACCGACGAACTTGTATGAAAGGTTTAATGAGATTGAAAGAAGCGAAGGAGATATGCAAGGATCGTGGCAAGTGGAAGGATGTTGTCTCTGCCTACCCCTATGGGAATGAGGCGTGATGCTATGTATGTATGTTTATGTAACAATTTTAACCCTTAACTAATTTAGCAACAAATTACTATTTAATAAGAACATATTATGTGATCCGTGACGTTATTGTGAAGTATTCAGATTCTCGGAGCTAGTGTTGTGAAATCATCATTCATCACCAAAAAAGCCTTACACCCGTATTGTAGAATATAAGAATGGTCTTTGTATTTTCCAAACAAATCAATATTAAAAAATAGCTAGACGGAAAAAATTAAGACCAAAAGTTGAAATGTCACTTTATATATTAGGTCAACAATTCCGAAGTGGCGCAAGTGCGATTTTCTATGTTTTCGGTTAACAATACTGAAGTGGCGCAAGTGCGATTTTCTATGTTATCGGTTAACAATACCGAAGTGGCATAATTGCGATTTTCTATATTTTAAGTCAACAATACCGAAGTGGCGCAAGTCCGATTTTCTATATTTTCGGTGAACAATACCGAAGTGGCGCAAGTGCAATTTTCTATACTTTAAGGCAAGAATACCAAGACGGTGTAAATGCGATTTTCTATATTTTCTGTTAACAATACCGAAGTGGCGCAAGTGCAATTTTCTATACTTTAAGGCATGAATACCAAGACGGTGTAAGTGCGATTTTCTATATTTTCTGTTAACAATAACGAAGTGGCGCAACTGCGATTTTCTATGTTTTCGGTTAACATAACCAAAGTGGCGTAAGTGCGTTTTTTTTAATTATCACGTCAACAATACCGATGTGGCATAAGTGCGATTTTCTATATTTTAAGTCAACAATACCGCAGTGGCGCAAGTCCGATTTTATATATTTTCGGTTAACAAAATCGAAGTGGTGTAAGTGCGGTTTTTTATCTATCAGGTCAACAATACCGAAGTGATGTAAATGCGATTTTTTATTTATCAGGTCAACAGTACCGAAGTGGCGTAAATGCGATTTTCTATATTTTCGTTTAACAATACCAAAGTGGCGTAAGTGCAATTTTGTATATTTTGGAACGATTTTTATTATTTATGTATAGTCTTTTGTATTATGGGTATACAGTATCTAAAGTCTACGTGACGACGGGTATTACAATGGTTTGTAAATGAAATATAGTTGATTACTTTGTAAATTAGATTTTTGTATCAATAAAAAATCATAATAAAAATACCCGAGCCTTTGTACCTCGAATAGAGGCTAAAATCAATATTTTTATAATAAGGAACTTGGTTCCTAGTTATAAAAATATGATAGCCCACGACACCACACGTTTTTTTTTTGTATCATTGAATATCCTTTTTGCTGACGGTCAACGACCTCTAGCTGCCCGCGTGCTCGCACCTCGCAGAGGCCGTTGACCCGGGTTGAGACGTCAGCTGTTTTATATTTCTGTTTCAGTAAGTAAGTAGCAGCCCATTAACGTCCCACTTCTGGGCACAGCCCTCCTCACTCCGAAGAGCGAGGGTTTTTAGAGCATAGACCCACGACGCTGCTCCACTGCGGATTGGCAGGTATAGTATACAAGTGCACTCTCTATTCCTTTACTCTCATAGTCCGACGTGACGGCAATCCGACACGACCGGAGAGAGATCAGGCGCAGGACTGCCGGCTTAACGTGCTCTCAGAGGCACGGGGGTGGATCACAACGCCAACTTCCCAACTTCGTCCAAATATTGAGAAAATCATAATAGAAAACTCAATTTTGATTTTTGAACTGGCCCGACCCGGGACTCAAACCCAGGACCTCATGTCTGTAGTCGAACATGCTAACCACTACACCAATGAGGCAGTCTGTGTGTTTCAGTGCTGGTTGTTAATAAAATAATATTTGTATCGCATTCTGGTGTTCCATCGTTTAAATAAAAACAACCACAGTCAATTTTCACAGTGATTATTTATTACTTTAAAGTAAATTATGAAATATATTTCTAATTTAATGATAAAAACCAATAATTTTTGGGTGCAAGGTGTGTACCGGGCAGCACTTCGAGTAAGAATGCCTGCCAGCCTTATGCAAGCCCTTTTATACGAGTTTCTGCGAGTGGTAGTTTGAATGTTGGCAGATGTTTGTTGCTAGCTCGCTGCACATCTTGTTACCAACATTAAAAAACGTTGCCGCCGTCATATATTTTATGAAAGTTCGGTTTCTTATGGCAATACTGACACTCATCAAAAGTGTCATTAGCACTATCATCTGCCTTCGTTTTCGGGAGCTATCTCTTAACAACTTGTATAAACTTAAAATTTTGTTCGTACTTAATATTAATTGTGAAAATCGCAGAAGTTTCCTTGGGAATTAAAACTTATCACTGTACTTTACTTTACGCTGTAGATGCCTTTAAAAGGTAAATGACTGTTTACCTTGTACCAGGTTATCATCACAGGCTGTATTGTCTATTTCAATTACCATCAGGTGCAATCACATTAAAGTATTTCTTTAATGTGTTTAGATAAATATGTCTTCGTCATTAACATTTCAAATTGCTATTTGCCGTAATATTTGTAAATATGCTTAGCATTGCTTTCATCGGAGGTAATTTTCAGAGAACAATAAAATATCAAATGGAGGTGAAATTTACTTTATTGAAAAGGTAACTCTTTACATGTCAGAGATTGCCATCCGCATCCACAGCCGCCACCGTATCCGTAGATACCGGCACCGTAGCCAAGACCGCCATAGCCAATGGCTCTAGCGACGCCAATATCATCAGTCACCATGCCTACGGCACCGTTACCACAACCGTTTTTGACAGTGAAGGTATTTACCAAAGCAACCGTGGCCGGTAAGCATCTACACCAACCTGTAAGAGAGCGACCCATGTCTCCTACATAGCCAGATTCTAGGACACCAAGGTCGTCTTTCCATCTATGGATCATTCATCATTCTCTGTTGATTCTCACAGATGCCCTGTACTGGTAGATGGCAGCAAGAACCTCTGCCCGCAGTGCCCATGGGGGATCGCCCGCTAGAAGGGTCGCCGCCGTCCAAGAAAAATACAATTTTGATGAAAGTAGTCGAAAAAAATATTGACACGAAAATATATAACAATAACAAAAGCAACATTTCGTTTTAACGCATTATTTTCGGAAAAATCTCGAAATTGTAAGTAATAATTTGAAAGACTTTTAAGTAGTCCAATATTTTTCATTTCATACGCAATTATTTTTTACTTTTTACATAGATACGTAGCATGACGCCTCATTCCCATAGCAGACAACACGTTCTTCCACTTGCCACAATCCTTTCATATCTCCTTCTTTTCTTTTATTTTCATTAAACCTTTCATACAAGTTCGTCGGTTTAGAGCGCTCTTGACCTGGCCCTTATTTAAAATATCCTGGATTTGGTTCAGGAACGTTCGCCTTGGTCTTCTCCATCCAACTTTCTCATTCGATCTTGGCTCATAAATCTTCTTTCAGTCATTCTCTCGACATGCCCAAACCATCTAAGCATACCTTTCTCAATTTTAGACACTACATCTTCTTTTATACCACAACGTTCTCTTATCTGTTTCTTACTTTGTCACTCAAAAGCAATCCACTCATACTTCTCAAGGCTCACATCTCTAATGCAATCATTTTAATATTTTGTTTTGAAGGCGGTTCCTTTTTTGTTAAAAATTTTTATTAAATCGAGTCGCTATATATAGAATTGTACTAATATTTTGTAAGTTAATACATAAAGTCAAGATTCTTTACATATAAATAGAATAAAACGAAATTAGTTGTAATATATTTTTGTTTATTGACAAAAGAGTCAATTTTCAAAGTAGTACGTCTTCTTCCTACCATATGCCACCACATCCACAGCCGCCTCCGATACCATAGCCGATACCGGGACCGATGCCATAGCCGAGACCGCCATAGCCAATGGCTCCAGCGACACCAATGTCTTCAGTCACCATGCCTACGGCACCGTTACCACAGCCGTAATTAACAGCAGCAGCACCAGCAGTTGGCAGCGCACCCTCCAAGCCAACAGTTCCCAGGAATGGCAGAGCACCGCGGACAGCGAGGTCTCCACAGTAGGAGTTTTCAGATTGAACGGCAATTCCAGTTGGAGCATAAGGGGAGGCGCTGGCAATTGGGAGACCACCACCAGAGGAAGCGGGAACAGCTATACCAGCACCACAACCTCCCCAACCAGCAGCGTAAGGAGCGGCACCCCATGTAGCAGCTCCCCAGCCACCACCACATCCAGAGATAGTCTGGAAATAATACAATAACTTTAATTTATCGTTGAAAAAGAATTTGAAAGGCTTTCTCATAGCAAAGATATATTAAAGACATTTCTACAAATCCCAGTCATAAAAAGTAATCCAAAATATGATATTTACTAACCTGGAACAAAAGTGCTTGAGCACAGACGAAAAGTACAGTCTTTGCGATCATCTTGGATTGTTTATTCCTTGAGTTCGTACTTGAGAATACTTTGAATTAAGTAAACTCGCCTTTTATAGGACATAAAAACACTTAATCAATATAAGTTGTTATATAATTTAATTAAATCACAATATGTTTGAAAGGACGTGACTTAAATGATTTTTTTTAATATCGTGCATNAACTCTCTTCATTCATGTACGAGACACCAGGAGTTCAACTTTCTCATTCGACCCTGGTGTTCCTGATGAATCCTACTGAATATTCATGGAGGCAGGAGGAATTTCGCAAACAGATGTTGTATTTTTATCGCCGTATGAGGCGGAGAAGATATTTAGGCACTGACAAAGTGGATAAGAAGGCTGAGCCCTCTTCATCGACACATTATTGGGCACCAGGGTTCCACTTGACATACACCCCGAACTCGTTCGACTCACGAGAGTGCACGGAGACTCTTACAAAATAGACTTAGTTAACATTACAACTTCTGCATTAAACCAAGTCAAAGTTAAGTAATTTCTTTTTCATCTGCCCCAGCTTTTGATACAAGTAATTGAAATGATTTCGGAAGATCACTACAGAAGATGAACATCAGTAGTATCAAATGATAGAAATCTTTGGACTCGGATGGACTGGATCTTGGTTCCAGTTTCACACGTTAGCAAACTACTACATATTGTAAGCAACAAAAACTATATTTAAAGGAGCAACTGCTGAGTTTCTTGCTGGTTTCTTCTCAGCGGAATCTTTCCGAACCGGTGATACATTTGTATCCAACGGACAGACTACTGACAATTCAAAACTGCTGTTTTAAGCCTACTTGATTAAAGAATATTTTCGTTATACATAAAAATATAAATACTTGATAGAAGATAAGTTACAGATTTCCAATTGCTCGAGGTATGAGTTGCTGGGAGGCTTCGGTCGTTGATAATTAAATACCTTAAAAGAAAAATCATGCCACCAAGGAAAAAATCATTCCAATTCTATCTAGAACTCATTCATATCAAAATATTTAATAGTTTACCGAGTTAGACTGTATCAGCATTTAAAATACACGCAATAAAATTTATCATTACGTATTGATAGTTAAAAAAAATAGTTCAAAGTCAAGGACAGGCTTCAACAGCTACCTTAATCAACATTGTCTTCCACGTGTGTCTTATTAAGATAAAATTCATTTGAAACTAGTTCCTTGACACGTTTTTTATGATTTCGTAATATAATTTTCTGTTAAATGTAAACTTGAACGCATTTGGTATATAAATAAAAAAATAGGCCGATAGGATTATTGTATTCTCGTCCCTGTACAATAGAAGCACTGCAACATGTCTACTTTCGCTTTCCTGTTGCTCTGCATCCAAGCCTGCTTAATCCAGGTAAGAAAAAACTCTTATCAACATCTGCGATGGCAAATAAGAAGTATATTTACCATGCTTATAAGGTTGATAGTTGATTTTGCAGCTAACGCATGGTAAATGGGTCTGCAGACTCATATAGCAACGTGTTAATGGGATTTAGCTTTTGTGATGGTAGATAGAGCACTAAGCTACTTTTCCTTTTCATCCTTGCTGGTAGAATATTAAGTAGGGCTAAGGCTTCCATCAGTTCTCCCAGGCGTTGAGTCTTAATATAGAGTCTTCTGTCAGTTTCATTCAGGACAACAAGGATGAATTCGAAAGTTGAACCCTTGGTGTCTCACTCATGGATGAAGAGGGATTCGCTGATTTTAGTGGGTATACGAGGCCTCCTCCATCGCCAACTCCCAGCCTCCAAAACCATGGGTTGGGTTTTGTGCCTAACAACATTTCCCAGATAAATAAAAAGGACTTCTTTCGTACAAAGCTATAGTAATTTGATGTTTTTTCAGAATGTGTACAGCTGTGCGTGTGGTGGAATTGGAGGTTATGGACTCGGTGGTGCCTACGGCTATGAGTTAGCTGGACCCATTGGCTATGGGGGCTACGGGGCAGCCTACGCAGGATATGGAGCAGCGTACGGTGGAGAAGGAGTGGGGGATGTAGCCGTCGCCGGAGAGCTGCCAGTGGCCGGTACCACCGTGGTCGCCGGACAAGTGCCCATCATGGGAGCTGTGCAATTCGGCGGCATCGTGCCCGCTGGTGGCCAGGTGTCCATCAGTGGAAGATGCGGCGGCGGATGTGGATGTGGCTGCGGAGGTGGCTACCTGTATTGAGGCAAAATGAAATAACTTGACATAATTTAAACTTCCCAGCAAACTTAACCCATCTATAAACCTTCTTAGAACTCTAATCGAAATTCATAAATTCCATATTCCAAACAAATAAAGAACTGAAACAGTGTACGTATTTTTTACTTTTTTTCGTTCAGGAACAGCCCCTCCTACCAAGTTGATATTCTAAGTAAGATACGTTGAATAACTAGAATTCTACAATTAGTTCATGTGATCACGTGAAATATCGATATGATACGTCATTCCCTTACATTTTTTAAGCGTTCTACTCTCGTTAGCGTACATAGAAGGTCATGTTATCTACTGACCATTGTCATTTTACGCCCACGATTAAGTGAAACTACTTCTTCCTTACAAGCCCGCCTCGATTTCATACGTAAATAATAAATAGAATTTAAAAACAACGACTATATTGAAAAAAAGCATTGCTTCCAAATGAGCGAAATTCTAAGGCAGCTGTTATTATTCTTTGAAAATAGACTATAAAAATCGATGGTCTCTACGTAAAAAAAGATTATATAAAATCCTAGTTTTGTAAGACAGTGTTTCAATGGTAAAAAAAATGATGTTCTGGCAATTGGATTTTTTTTATCGCTTGGAAATGCTTTAACGTACGCTGGATGGAGTATACAAGTCCATCCAGGAGTGTGGGACTCACTGTAACTAGAATACCCACTAAAACCCAGCGAAACCCTCTTCATCCGTATGGTGGAGGCCAAATACTCGCTAATGCATTCATCTTTGGCGCCCTGGATGCGCCCGACTCAAGGGTTCAAAAAAGGGGAAGCAGGCGCGCATAATTGCGCCGTCTTATACCTCCCCGTCTCCATCGGGAGATCAACCGCTCTCTCCCATTGTCTCTTTAATACCTCATTCTGCAAAATCACGGCCTCACAGAAGGAGACAACTGCCCTCCAGCCGGTCATGCTACCGAGCATAGCGCCCACTATGCTGGGCAGAGAGAGATTACGTCCAACCAGCGACATTAAGATGTGGCGCTGAGGGCCCCAGGACGGGTGCTCTCCCAATGTTTGGTGCGCCAAATCAATAGCCGCATCACATTCTCGGCACGCAAGGGTCTCCTCACATCCCAGAATCTGGTGCAAGTACTTACCATAACAACCATGTCCAGTAAGCACCTGCACCAACCTGTATGTCAACACACCATACCCCCTTGAGATCCAATCTTCGAAGTGAGGGCGAAAAGCCGCTACAGTGACTGCGTCCGCTTAATTGGAATGATATAATCTTCAGAACTTCAGAACAAAATGGCAGTTGCTCTTTATGCGTAAGGGCTGGCGTCATATTAAATCAAGTAGAAAGATCTTCAAGTATACTTTTACACCACTTATCATGAGTGCGTTGTTGCTGCTGACACAGCACAACGTACGTTTGACACCTGTCCATATTGGGCAGAGACTCACGCCACACTTAAGAGGGCAACTGGCAGTGATCTCTCCTTGCAGGTCTGGCTAGCGATGGTCTACTTCTGCGAATCAGTCATGACGCAAATGGAGTCGACGCAGAGGCAGCGAGAGCAGGACGCTATTGGAAGCCGGAGGCTTGTGGGAAGACGCCCTGCGACCCTTAACGGCCGGATGCCCCTTTAACGGTGTCTGCTGTCCCGCAGAGACAGCTCCCGTGAGGTTGTAGGTGGCCTAGCATGCGCTCCGGGCTTGCCGCCTTTAGAGAGGAGAAGGGTCATGGAACCCACAAGGATGGGTCCACTTGATGAGCTTTCATTAGCGAGGATCCAATATCGTCAACAGTGGAAAGTTATCTTTCACTTTCAGCCGAAGCACGAAGTATTCCTAAATAATTAGCCATTAGTGATAATTGGAGAAATTTATCTTTTTCTTGTCGCCACCAAATGAATGGATCTTGTTGAGGAGTTATTAAACCACAGTTCAAATACCACCACACCATTTCCTGCGATATTTCATTACGCAGGCTCTAAGTTTTTTCTCGGGCGTTAACTGTTGGTTTTTTTATGAAACTTCAAAATCCCGAATACTGGTTCCCAGTCGAATATTTCGATTCATGATTTAAATTACTTAAATTGAAACGATTGAATTTTTTCGAATTATTCGTGGAATCTCGATTAATTCGAATTCGAATTATTGATATTCGATTCGACTATAGGCGCAACACTTCCCCGTGGTGTTGCGGTTATCCATAAGTATTTCCCAGCGATAAAAAAAAGGTTTTTGTAACTAAAACTAATAATTGATAAATATAGTTATTCTATCTCATTATTTCCTATGCACAACTGATGTCGATATTTAATAACTACTTAAGACCACAAGTTTACGAGAGCTCCTGCGCCGTTTGTTTTGAGAAGAAGTTTCGATACAAGGCTGTGTTTATATATTTTACCAGGTCATCATCTGGGATTATATCATCGATTATTTTCAGATGGGATTACGGGCGGGTGTTTTTGATGTGAATCACCTATAGCGGCGCAAGAGACAGACGCATGCCATGGTGAAGCGTCGTCACGTCGCCTCCATTCCGACTCGGATAGGGAAATCGCCCTTTCTCACCTTTACAGTGTATTGAGTGCTTAGTTTAATACGGTACACGTGACCGGTGTTTGACCTAAAAAAAAACGATGTTTCACATGTAGCAGACGTCCCGAAATATGGATTAGTTTTGAGTATTTTTAAACAGAAGGAATTGGCAAATTTATTTAACACTAGTCGCATGCTCAGTTATAAGGGTCGCTACAATTTTCTTTAGATTGACATTTTTAAATTCGTTATATCTTTTGAATGGAATGTCCGATTTTAATTTTTTCAATAGTATTATACAGATATTAAAACGGCCTTTAATAAAATATTTAGTATGAATAATATGGTTTGATTATAGTCGGAACTTTTATGTGGCATAACTACAGTAGTAGGACATATAGTGTTGTGGACTATTTTGTATACATTAATACGTTCTATAATACTGTAGAATCTTTTTCTGTTCTATCTTCAATACTTTCCGCAGTGCACGCGACGACAGATTTTTTGTACCCAATTTTTTCACACCTTGGGTTACATTAATGTATTTTTATTAGGGATCCTTATTATTTTTGAGAAAGTAACACAACCTATGTCGCTGAGTGAATATGCAGCTTTCTAACAGTGAAATTTTTTTCAAATCGGTCCAGTAGTTTTTGTGTAAAAACGTTACAAACATGCGTACAAAAACACAAATGTTTCTTGTTTATAATATTAGTTTAGATTAATTAATTTACGGAACTGTATTTTGGAGAGTTGGTCCAATTTCGACAAAGAGGTTAGCCGCCGAATCCAACTCGGTTGGGCAGCGTTCGGGAATATACGGCATCTCTTTTCGTCCAATATCCCTCAGTGCCTACGTCCATCGGTTGAAGCGACGACGACGACGACGATTTTGAAAATTGTTAACTGTATAACAAGTGTAAGCTGTAAAGTATATCTTGTGGAATTAAAAACTCATAAACATAATGAGGAGTGTCTTTTTGTAATGTATTGAAGGGAGTCAATTTTCACTTAATTCATTTGAAAACTTATACGGTAATAATTAAAAATATTAATTTTTTACTTTAATTTCAATCACTCACTCTGTGCCTTCTTTCCAAGTAATCACTGAAATATTGAACGATTTTGATAGAACTATCACTGGTAGATGATACTTTTATCATCTACCAGTGATAGTACTATTGGTTGCTGGTTGAGCAATTTTTTTGGACATGAGGTATCTACAGTAAAATAAAATATCAAACTAAATTTAAATTTCATTTATTGGATGTAACTCTTTACACGCCAGATTACCATCCGCATCCACAGCCGCCACCGTATCCGTAGATACCGGCACCGTAGCCAAGACCGCCATAGCCAATGGCTCCAGCGACGCCGATATCTTCAGTCACCATACCTACAGCACCGTTACCACAACCGTAATTGACAGCAGCAGCACCAGCAGTTGGCAGCGCACCCTCCAAGCCAACAGTTCCCAGGAATGGCAGAGCACCGCGGACAGCGAGGTCTCCACAGTAAGAGTTCTCAGATTGGACAGCAATTCCAGTTGGAGCA
>JACTOM010000924.1:1966934-2113115 GCA_015832385.1 Elymnias hypermnestra | reverse complement strand
CACTACGTCTTCTTTTATACCACAACGTTCTCTTATCACACTATTTCTCACTCTGTCACTCAGTTTTAATCCACTCATGCTTCTCAACGCTCTCATCTCTACCGCATTTATTTTACTTTTGTGATTCTTCTGCCATACCCAACTTTCACTACCATACATAAGTGTTGGCACCAACACTCCAGCATGCACAGCCAGTCTAGCCCTTTGAGACACCATCTGGCTATTCATAAAGGCGTGCAGAGCACCATTTACCATATTCCCTGCATTTACTCTCCTTTCAATATCACTTTCACATGTTCCATCTTTTGTAAATTTAGATCCCAAGTATACAAATTCTTTCGCCTCTTCCACTTGTTCCCCATCTATCAAAATATTGCCAGGTCAAGAGTACTCTAAACCGACGGACTTGTATGAAGGGATAATGAGAGTGAAAGAAGCGAATGAGATATGCAAGGATCGTAGCAAGTGGAAGGATGTTGTCTCTGCCTACCCCTATGGGAATGAGGCATGATGCTATGTATGTATGTATGTGTATATATATTAATCAATCGTTGTTCCTTAGTCTGGCTAAAACTCGAAAACAGGTGGACTGATTTTGGCTAATTTTGGACGTCCAGGGAAGGTTTAAAGGATGAGTAAATATTTAAAAAAATGCTTGGAATATAGTAAAAACTACAATTTCGCTTTCCCTAAGAAACTCTTCCTACATGTCAAATATTTGATGTAAGTACTGTCGTTCAGAAACGAGATTAAATTTAAAAGTGAAGTTGCTTTTTAATTATTTTTTTTAATTCGAATGTCAAACGTTTGCCGAATTTTAAAAGAATACTTTTGCCTTTCTTTTCATTTGTTTTTGACATTTGACAAGCAACCATTTCTGATCGCAGCTATAATATCCTATTGACTTTGGCGGGAGTCTGTTTGCCTTATTTAATCACGATTCTTTTAGTACATGTTAATGCTGCAATGATCATTCAGCTTTTTTATTTATTGATTCTGAGGCGATGCGAAGTTAGCCAGATCAGGGCCAGTAGACAAGGTACTTTCAAAGATTGCTAACGCTTAAAAAATGACTTTTTCGATTAGTTTCGATAAGAAACGTCATTCCCATACAATTTTGAGCGTTAGCAATCTTCGAAAGTAACTTGTCCAGAGGCCCAGCTAGTATTTAATAAGTCATTGCATTTATTATTTTATTACGCATTGCTCTTTTTAAATTGTGGTCAAGGACAATTGCTCTCAAATATAAGCTTATCATATACCACGTGCGTTTTACAAAGATAATAAATAATTGTAAATAAATGATTGACACGTCTTCATTGATTTCGAAATAATGTTTTGAGACAGATATGAGATTGTATGTAAAAGGTATATAATAAAGATGAAGGGCAGTAGGACCATTGTATCCTTGTGTCTACAATACTGCAACATGTCTACTTTCGCTTTCCTGTTACTCTGCATCCAGGCTTGCTTGGTCCAAGTAAGACATGATTTTTATATTTAACTGTAGTCTCACTTGATAGTAAATGATGACACAATGAGCCTACTGGGAGTGGCCTATCCGCAACCAGACGGCTCCAATCTAAATCCTAACCTCAAACTACTAGAAAGTGTATATGATGGTATCTAGTAATAAATGATGGAGCACGTACCAAAGATCCGCAAATTACGAAGTGCATCCACTACCTAAATGAGCCCCAACGCGAAATAATAATAAGTGATGATACATTCCAAGATATAAGCACGCGAATCTAGAAAGAAGTAATTTACCTCATGATTTCTACACAGCATTGTATCGGAGCACAATTTTATTACTTGGAGGCACAGCCTTGCTGGTAGAGTGGTACCCTGACGGAAACCAGTTCAGACTAATATTGCCCAATTTCCTAACATTGTCTTGCCGAGAATCCCCACAGTAAGAAATTGGCAATTATAATAATAATTATTTCTGGGTATAATAAATGTTTAATAATTAAACTCAAAAGAGTTTTTGTTATTTCAGAATGTATACAGCTGTGTATATGGTGGAATTGGGGGTTACGGATTAGGCGGTGCCTACGGCTACGACTTCGCCGGACCCATCGGCTACGGATATGAAACAGCCTACGGCGGGGAAGGAGTGGGAGACGTAGCCGTCGCCGGAGAGTTGCCAGTGGCCGGTACCACCGTGGTCGCTGGACAAGTGCCCATCATGGGCGCTGTAAACTTCGGGGGTATCGTGCCCGCAGGTGGCCAGGTGTCCATCAGTGGAAGATGCGGCGGTGGATGTGGATGCGGAGGCGGCTACCTGTACTGAACACCAAACGTTATACATACCCGATATTTCTCGCTTCCTCGTTACCTTTGCCTTTCTTCCATCGAAATATATTGTAGAGAATTTTTTTTAATAAACGACGTTTCATGTCAAAAGCGACATTTTTATTTATAACTAGCTGCAAATTCGTATATGTTCACTTAAACTTGTTTGAAGAAATATCGATATTTTTTTTTATGTATCGATGTCTTTGAGCGATATTAAATATTTCGATACATCGATATAAAACTCCAAGTATCGAATGTATCGATGTCTTTTGAACAATAAATGTTAAGATTAAAAATTCCTAAGATTTTTTTATACACGCTTATTTTTTTACAATTTATATTTTATGTATTTTCCATTTTTCGGCTCGGTCGGCTCGATTTGCTATTTTATAATTTTGTTTTTAAGTTGGCAACACAGTCTGTCAATTTCAACTATAAATCCCCGTCGACATATGCCGCCTTCCAGCCAAATGTCCCAAGGCGGCCCTTTTTTTCTTCATAGATATGCAAATCGCTCTGTAACATCACTATCTCACGAATGCGTCTTGGTCATTTGTGCTCTCCTGTCCACTTAGTGAAACTCCTGATCAGGGACAATTCAATTTGTGAATGTGGCCTGGACGAAGTCACTGTTCCCAATATCATGTTCAACTGTCCTAAAATTTCCCATCCCGTCTATGACATTGGTAAATGACTAAAGTGTCAAATATTTGTCAATTATCAACATTTTGGTTTCCAATCATAGAAACCGTACAATCTCCTCCTTCCTCCTTCTCCAATTAACGTGACACTGGCGAAATTGTGTGTGCATTGTCACACTGAAAGCCAGTTATTAAAAGAAGAAGAAGAGTTGACTGATTTATGTATGAAACCTGATCACGCGCGGATTCTGCATTTAATTGAGTTTCTCGTTCCCAGACAAAATAATTTGAGCATTGCAATGGATTTCTAGTTTATATATCATGTCTAGTGTTGTATGGAACTTAACAAAAAATACAAACAAAACGTTTCAGGCCAATTAAATAATCTAATTCAACACAAATATTCTCTGCTAACTCTCAAACTGCTTCATTAGTCACAAGACTAACCACTAGGTTACCAAGTTCGACTACACACATGAGGTCTTGGGTATAAGATTCTCTCGATGTTTGCCCGAATTTGAGAAGTTGGCGGTGTGATCCACCCTCGTAACTCGGAGAGCACATTAAGTCATCGGTCCTGTGCCTGATCTCTCTCCGGACGTGTCGGATTCCCGTCACATTGTTCAATGAGAGTGAAGGAATAGAGAGTGCCCTTGTGCACTATGCCAGCCAATCCGCAGAACAGCATGGTGGGTCTATGATCTAAAAACCCTCACCAGTGCGGAGGCCTGTACACAGCAGTGAGACGCTAATGGGCTGCTACTTACCTTATTCTCTGCTTAAACATACTGATACATCAATATATCGATTTTTTTTATAAAAATATTAATATTGATACTTAACATATCGATATGATACATATCGATGCTTTATTACATTTCCGACATCCCTATGTTCACTTAAAGGCGGCATTTGATGTACGGCACCGTCTATTGCGGATTTTATTAGATTTAATTTTGATCTCACCTAAGTTTTAGCTATCTGCCAGTGAACTATCAAAATCAGTCCAGCCATTTCATAGGTTAGCTGGAAAAAACTGACAGTCAAACTTTCAGATTTATGTTTTTTGATAAAAAAATCGTTTATATTTTGATATATTGTTTTTATATGTTCAAAAGCTTTGAAATTATAAATAATAATAATAATAAGTTTATTCAAAGGCAGTACACCCAGTAAAATTTTACAATAAAATAAAATAAAATTAATAAAGTAAACTAAAATCTAAAATTAAAATACTTAGTTCTAATTAACATTTAAAAGCAGAGAAGAAATACGCGACAGTTTCTTTTTATTTCTGTTTTTATGAACAGATAGCCTATAAGCATATACTCGTATAGGGTTAGTTGTATCGTGACAAACCGTTTCCAGAATACTATTACGTGTTGCTCTAATTCTCTCCCAGAAGGAAGCTACACGTAACCTGATAACGGCATAAAAGTCAGAGACTCTAATTTTATTTTTATATATAAAAACATTAACTCTTTTAATAAAAAGAGTGAATGTACATCATATAACTTACGAAACAAAAACAGACTTGTTGTAAATTCTAGTAGGCTGCATAAGATTAACAACTCATTTAAGGGTAGCTGTATACGTTTCTATAATAAACTCCCACAAAACGTTTGAGAGATGTCAATTGATAAATTCAAAGTCTTTGTTAAAAGAAAGTTGATATAAAAATCGTATTATAAGTTGCAAGATTACTTGGACCATAGAAACGCGTAGGAGTAAACGAACTGCTCCAATTTGAATTGAAATATATTAAACTAATATGATATTGTAATGATGATGGTAACAAAAAAACAAAATACCCGACTGAGTTTGTTGTGGGCTCTCGCATCAGGGCACGAAGGAACCCTCGTAACTTTAGATTTTAAGTCGTTCTGGAGTACCATCATCAGACGTACATTAGAATTAGAGTGTGGAATAGAAAATAAAATATTATTTGACGATTCAAAAGTCCTGCAATATGCCTACTTGTATAAAGATATTTTGGTTTGATTTATACTCGTTTTGTTATAACTAAATACGAGCGAGCGAGCCTTTTAAAAATCAACAAAGATTTTATCAATTTTCCACAAAATTTTCTACCTTATAAATGAAGTCATAATTGTAGACTGATTAAGACAATGTAATGCTATAAATCACATTCAAATTTAAAAACTCTTGAATCGTCAAATACAGATTATTTCGTGTATTATTTCCAATGTGCGACATGTGTGCAAAGAACGTGAAGTGAAACTTCTTTAGGCTCATGAAGATAAAAATTTTACGGATGAAACGCGTTCGAAGGTAGTTTTAATATTTACAAATAACATGTCGCATTTTAATTTGCCACTCGTCATTTATTAACTTAATGTACTATTTTTCATAAATTATAAAATATAATATTTCATAATTTCTCTTTTCTAAATATTAAATTCTAGTATTGATAAAAATATTTGGCATTTTTTCAGTTTTACGAATGAATTTCGAAATGAAATTACAGCAGTACTAAATATCTATAGTCTGGTTTTGACTATTCATTTGTTTCTAAACTTTATGCAGCAGTAATAAAGTGCAAATTGACTCTTTGACGTTAGGAATACACCTACATTGCTTAGACAACAGTGAGCACTTGTAATTTATTATGAACTTTATCGAATAGTAATAAAGGTTAAATTGACTCAACATTTTTGGTTAGAAAACTTCTGTATAGGAAACAGAAAAGGGCTGTTTTTAGGGTTTTCCCCTGCAATTATTCGAACTTTTCTCGCCGTAAAAACCATCCTTGGACTTGAACGAATATTTAAAAAACGAATTGTCAATATTGACCCAGGCGTTGTTTAGTTATACGCTTACCAACACATTTTGCGATCCATTTTTATATTATAGATTCGTCATTTGTAATTTCAATAAATTATTTGTATTAATTTTTAGCACTTTTCATATATTAATGACAATCAATCATTAAATTCCTAACATATCTTCCTTTTTCCTTGTCTTGAAATTCTAGTTTTAGATTTGTATAAATATAAACAAGACTTCAAAATTACTTTCCCAAAGAAGTATTTATTTAATTAGTTTCCGACGTGTGTACTTTGTACGCACACACTTTTTTATATTTTATGCACGTTGTATAAAGCTTATAAGTGTAATATAATGATGATGATCTTTTTTAATAAAATAGTGGATGTTTATAAGGTTATTACAACTCTGAATCT
This sequence comes from Elymnias hypermnestra, assembly GCA_015832385.1. Lineage (NCBI taxonomy): Eukaryota > Metazoa > Arthropoda > Insecta > Lepidoptera > Nymphalidae > Elymnias > Elymnias hypermnestra. The sequence continues at coordinate 2,106,970 of JACTOM010000924.1, read as the reverse complement.
GAAATATAATAAAACTATGTCACATTTGATGTCAAATTCGTTTATTTCACGAAATTATTTACATCTTCTTCCTACCACAGGCCACCACATCCACAGCCGCCTCCGATGCCATAGCCGACACCGGGACCGATACCGTATCCAAGACCGCCATAGCCAATGGCACCAGCAGCACCAATATCTTCAGTTACCATACCTATAGCACCGTTACCACAACCATAATTGACAGCAGCAGCACCAGCAGTTGGTAGTTCTCCTGCCAAGCCAACAGTTCCCAGGAATGGCAGAGCACCGCGGACAGCGAGTTCACCACAATAAGAGTTTTCAGATTGTACGGCAATTCCAGTTGGAGCATAAGGGGAGGCGCTGGCAATTGGGAGACCACCACCAGAGGAAGCGGGAACAGCTATACCAGCACCACAACCTCCCCAACCGGCAGCGTAAGGAGCAGCTCCCCAGTTTGCAGCTCCCCAGCCACAACCACATCCAGATATGGACTGAAAATAAATAACAAGTACTTTAGAACCCTCCTGACTGACTGCCTCATTGGTCTAGTGGTTACCATGTTCGACTACATACATGAGGTCCTGGATTCGAGGCCAATTTGATATTGAGTTTTCTATTAAGATTTTATCAATATTTGCCTAAATTAAGTTGGGATAATTTGGCGGTGTGATCCACCCCCGCGCCTTGGAGAACACGTTAAGCCGTCGGTCCTACGCCTGATCTCTCCCTGTTCGTGTTAGATTGCTGTCACGTCGGACTATAAGAGTGAAGGTATCTAAAAACCCTCTCTCATATGAGTGAGCCTGTGCCCAGCAGTGGGACGTCAATGGGCTACTACTTACTTACATTAGAACCCTTCTCATAATTTAGATGCAAATCGTATATATATAATTAAATAGAAAATCTTAATAGTAGCAAGATGAGATATGTAGCTATGATATAGGAATATAAATTTTAATGGACACAATAAGTTATGGTGTATTAAAGAAGAAACAATAACCAATCTAAGACCTGATGTTAAATATGATACCAAATGTAATCTCAAGAAGGAATTCAACAGAAATGGGAATTAGAAAAATTAATTCTTTTACATCATTCTGTATCACTGGATGAAAGATTCAGGACTGTTAATCCTTTTTACTACTCACAAAACAAATGTTTGTTAAATATTTTACCAATTTACAATTATTCTAATAAAAAAATAAACAATTTTTCCAAATAAACATACTTGTAACAAAAGTGCTTGAGCGCACACGAAAAGTACAGCTTTGGCGACCATCTTGGATTGTTTATTCCTCGAGTTTGTACTTGTGAATGCTTTGAATTAAATCTATCCATCTTTTATAGCACATGAAAAACTATTATCTGTCCCAATTATTATATAATAAAGTTATCTTATTAATAGGGACGTGACTAAATAATGCGTCTATCATACAGTTATGTGATGATGTACGCTAGGCAATTAAAATTGAAAGTGGCTACCTGTTTTTTCAAATAATTTAATCCAAATACCTTAAAATTATTAAATACTAGATTTATTTAGATTATATTCCAATAATTTTAATTCAATATAACTATTAAATAAAATGTTTTAAACAACTGTAAAAGGAGCATTTTATCGGTCTAAACTAATTGATTCCATTTGATTCGCAACACCATATATGTATTAAAATTCAACATCTCCTCTTTCACGTGAGATAAACTAAAAGATCACAGATTATATACAGTTTACGAAACATGTTTTTCCAGTCTCATAAATATAAACTTTAGTAAACTTTAGTAGTTAGACTTATAAAAGTGTTACGAATTCAAATAAACCTTGATTACAAGCAAATACGAATTCGTATTATCTACAACAGATTTTGAATCTTCATATCATTATTATATCCTTTCTTTCACTAATTTGTCCACAGGGTGTTATTAACAACTTAAAACAAAAAAAAAAATGAAATAGAGAATCCAATGTCCATATTTATAAGCTTTTACTTTGTATTCACGGTACTGTCAAAATTTAATGACCTTAGGCCAGGGGTCGACCCTTTGAATCGGAAGAGCCAAAAATTACAATTTACAAAATTTAAAATAATATGTACACCGTATTATTAGATAATTAATCAGATAGACAGATAAAATTCCTGCATTCAACATTGAACGAATTAATTCTGTAAAATCTAAATAAAATAAACATATTTACGTATGGTATTAAAGTGCCGCAGGTGACTGACTTCTGCCTTATGCTAGATGAAGGCAGTTTCTTGCTTTCGTGATTTTACTTCCAAACGATAATCTTTAATATTGATGAGTTTTGTCATTTTACATTATGTTGTTGTTGTTTTAGTTTAATATTAAATTAGTGTTTCTGTTACAATTGTTGCTTCTCAATAAATGAAAATATTGACTTACGTATCCCTGGACTGTAACGTTAAAAAGCAAATGCATATTGAAGCAGCATGGTGGATCTAAGGTCCAAATCCTCCCCCCTACGATTGTGAAAGTCTACCTCGTGTGACTTCTTCTTCTTAGCCGTTACGCTCATGACAGAGCGGTCGTGTTCGTTATGAAGTCACGGAGTGGGCAGATGTTGTGCGCATGACGACGGCTCGCCGTTTCTCCCTGCTCGAGGTCATACAGCATTCGTTCAACGAACTTCCCAGAGCAGATTTGATCTGGTCAGTCCATCGAGTAGGTGACCTCCCACGCGGTCTGTTGCCTTCCCCCTTTCCCTGAAAGACGAGGCGTTCGATGGACTGAATGCCACGCCGAGAGACGTGTCCAAAGAAAGTCAGGATACGAAATTGTACTACAGAAAATAGACGCTGCTTGATGCCGAGTTCTTGAAGTATCGAGACGTTCGTACGAAAGTCTGTCCACGAAACCCCAAGCGTTCTTTTCCAACGCCACATGTCTAGAGCATCTATATAGGTAAGATCAGTGTCCTCACGAGTCTGGATTTCGTGATCTTAGCGATGTTTCGATTCGTCCAGATTTTTTTCATCTTGTCCATAGCTGTTCTTGTAATCGCCATCCGTCTTTTGACTTCGTCAATGCATCCGCCATTGTTAGATATCAGAGCCCCAAGGTAAACGTATGATTGGACTACGTCGCAACATGACCGTGTGACATGATTAACTTATTACTTACCGTACCTTATTTTTGTAATCTTATGGAAACAATTCGTGGTCAAGGACAATCGTTTATCACCATGGCCAACCAGGTGCGTTTTGATTGAGATTTAGAATTAATTTAATAGTATTCTCAGGCACGTCGTTGTTGATTTCGACATATTATCTGTCTAATAACACCATAGGCACTACCGGTATAAAAAGAACGGTTAGTATGATTAAGACATTGTATTCTCGAAACTGTGCAATACAAAACACTGCAACATGTCCACTTTCGCTATCCTGCTGCTCTGCGCCCAGGCCTGCTTGATCCAGGTAAGACTAAGTAGAAAGAAAGAAAGAAGAAAGAAAGAAAAAGCATTTATTCAAAAGTGGTATAACATACAGTATTCTTACTTAATATAACTTCGCAGTATTACTGTCTGTAACACCACCTGGAAAGGGTTTACAGCTCAGCTGTTGTCGTGTGTTTTGGAACACACGACGCTGATTTTCAGCTGAGACCCCTGGTGACGCCACAGAATATTTAAATTGAAATAAACAGCTAAATACAAGAAAAACCTAAGAAATAAAAAAGTGAATGAACATTTATACATAATAACATACAAATACAAAATCCAATCTTAACGAAATATTTACAAATTCAGCATGAGAAATGAAAAAAACAAATTAAAATAATACTTAATTAACAATAAAATAAAAATTAAGCGAATAACAAGTAAATGGCAACATTAAAAAATCATCATAAAGATAGAAATATTTAATTAAAAGAAAAATTATAACAATAATAAAAAGGTAGACTATATTTGGGCAGCTATAAAATAGATAACTCTGCCGCATAATTTTCTATTTCTTTCTGCTTGTTTAACATATATTGTTTTAATTTATTTTTAAATGTATATTTAGTAGCACAGTTTCTAATGGGTGGAGGGATGTTGTTCCAGCAACGGGTAGCAGTAGAAGTCTTCAACATAAATTTAGTATCATAATTGACTAAGGAATTTATCAAGGTGATTCGAGCGCGATGTAGACGTTAACCCATGTCCTCCACGTGGAACAGCTTAATATATAGATAATTTAAAAAATGTTACGTTCTGTTTTATCAAAAAAAGATAGAAGAAGATATTTGAAGGTTAGAGTGTGTTACGCTTCACTACCTTATAATTGTAGACAGCAGTGGGTGGAGTAACGTATACATAAATCTACGTACCAATACGTACACATTAAGGTAAACAGCTTATTAGCGTCCCACTGCTGGGGACAGGACTCCTCATGCATAGGAGAGAGGGTTATCACAGTACAAAATACATATAAAATGCGAAATGAACTGCCTCATTGGTCTTGTGGTTAGCATGTTCGACTACAGACAAGAGGTCCTGGGTTCGAATTGTTGAGATTTTCTCAATATTTGCCCGAAGCTTTTTTATTGCTGACAGTTTAGCGCTTGACTGTGATGTCACCTAATGTTACAGTCTAAGATGGAAGCGCGCTGATTTGGTAAGAGGCAATATAACCCTTATGATTTTTACATAGCATCGTACCGGAACACAAATCCCTTTGTTTGGTGATACGTCTTTGCTGGTAGGTTGGTATTCAGCTGCAGCCGAAGCCTTACACCAGTACAGACTCAGACAAATTAGAAAATTCTAATATCCCAAATTCATCCTACCGGGTATCGAACCAGGAACCAAAGTTGGCCAGTTGGCAGTGGGCTCCACCCATATACTTGGGAGAGCACGTTAAGCCGTCGGTCCTGCGTCTGATCTCTCTCCGGTCATGTCGGATTCCCGTGACATTGGACTATGAGAGTGAAGTAACAGAAAGTACGCTCAGATGCTAGTAGTTCAAGACAAGAATATCTTGTATACTTTAATGTGATGTTTCAGAATGTATACAGCTGTGGGTGTGGTGGAATTGGTGGTTACGGATTAGGCGGTGCCTACGGCTATGACTTTGCTGGACCCATCGGCTACGGCTACGGAGCAGCCTACGGCGGGGAAGGAGTGGGAGACGTAGCCGTCGCCGGAGAGCTGCCAGTCGCCGGTACCACCGTGGTCGCCGGACAGGTGCCCATCATGGGCGCCGTGCAATTCGGTGGTATCGTACCCGCTGGTGGTCAGGTGTCCATCAGTGGAAGATGCGGCGGCGGAAGTGGATGCGGTTGCGGAGGTGGCTACCTGTACTAAAAAGAACAAGTGACATCAGAACATTTACCGGTACTTCCTGCAGTTCTTCACAACAATGGTCAACGTCAAAGCGTTATAATAAAAATATGTACCGCCAATTCTCGCATTATGATTAAATGTATCCTCTATGATAACATGTCAGGCTGTTATGTGGCAGTTAAACAAACTTGTCCTTTTTGTTAAAAACTATTTATTCACTTAACTTTATAATTTAAAATGAAACTAAACAATAACTTAATTACGATTTTAAAAAAAAAACAGAGTAACGAGAAACAAAGTAATGAGAAACAGAGTAACAATATGAGAACTAAGAGTGTTGGATATAGAATGTGTGTGTAATTGGGAATGAGAGAGTATTTATATAGGACGATGTGGTATGGATGAGACATGGAGGGTGTGAGAGGGATGTTAAATTAACTAGCTTGTTTATTGTAACGAACCTTATCTAGTAATTGATGTTTACAATGATAATGAGTGAATACTAGTGAGAATCGTCGTCGTCGCTTCAACCGATGGACGTCCACTGCTGGACATAGGTCTCACGTAATGATGTCCACAAGGCCCGATCTTGCGCCGCCTGGCTCCAGCGGCTACCGGCGACCCTCTTTATGTCGTCGGTCCACCTTGTGGGGGGTCTCCCTACACTGCGCCGCCCGGTGCGGGGTCGCCACTCCAGCACCTTCGGGCCCCAACGTCCATCGGTCCGTCGGACTATGTGCCCCGCCCATTGCCACTTCAGGTTCGCGATTCGTAGGGCTATGTCGGTGACTTTGGTTCTGCTACGGATCTCCTCATTTCTGATTTGATCACGTAGAGAAATTCCGAGCATAGCCCTCTCCATCGCACGCTGAGCGACTCTGAGCTTTCGTATGAGGCCCATAGTCAGCGACCACGTTTCGGAGCCGTAGGTCATCACTGGCAACACGCACTGTTCGAAGAGCTTTGTCTTCAAGCACTGAGGAGTATCGGACGAAAATATCTGGCGTAGTTTCCCGAACGCTGCCCAACCGAGTTGGATTCGGCGGTTGACCTCTTTCTCGAAATTGGACCTACCTAGCTGGACAATGTGTCCCAGGTATGTATATTCGTCTACAATTTCGAGTGCTGAGTTCTCAACGATGACTGGGTGGAGCGGAACATGGATATTGGACATAACTTTCGTCTTATCCATGTTCATTTTTAGGCCCACCTGTCGAGAAGCTCTGCTGAGGTCATCGAGCATTGCATTGAGATCTTCCAGAGTCTCTGCCATAATGACCACGTCGTCGGCAAACCGTAGATGAGTGATGTACTCGCCGTTGATGTTGATGCCCAGTCCGTTCCACTCCATAAGCTTAAAGAGGTCTTCCAACGCCGCAGTAAAGAGCTTCGGGGAGATTACATCTCCCTGTCGCACTCCACGCTGCAGTTGGATAGACTCGGTGCTAAGGTCCTGTATACAGACTGACATGGTGGCGTTTTCGTACAAGCACTTCAACACGCGTATGTACCGGTGGTCAATTCGGCATCTCTGTAAAGATCTCAACACCGCCCAGGTTTCCACTAGTGAGAATATGGAATGACAATACTGAAGGTTACTAAGCTAGGTATTTTATATGTATAGGTATGAGTATTATATAACAAGGCAACGTTATTAACAAGTTCGCTGCATTACGAGATGTATCAGATCTCGTGCAGGACTTTCGTATTGTGCGTTGACTATTGGGTCTAACGTGTAAAGTTCTTAGTATGAGTAAGACAAATATACAGATTTGCTTTCTACGTAAAGGTGAATTCAAGGACATAAAAAAATAGTGATGGATTAGATCCCTAACGCACAGTAGTATAATTATTTTCATTCCTTACGTTAGGGGACATGTCGATACTCTTGGAGGCTTGAAAATAGTATTTTTAGAAGACTGATTAGACCCCTAACGCAGGAGGGTAGGTTAATTACGAGATCTTTTAGGTTTCTAAAGTACTTTGAAAATAATGGCGCAGGGAACGTGTTAAAATAAGTGCCGTTGGAAGGAAAGAATGAAATACATTTAATAGAATAAATAAATAAAAGCTACGATGGCCTAGTGGTCAAAGGCGTGAATACTGGTTCAACCTCTAAATTTGTCTTTATAAAAAGCTGGCGTTGTGGATCTATGCTATAAAAACCCTCAGTCATGTAAATGAGGCAGAGGACAACAGTAGGATTTTAATACGCTGCAACTTATTTAACAATAAATAAATACAAATTTACACCGCCCTATTTTAGTTCAGACATACGTGTCTTCGATACACATTTTTAACATTCTTTTATTAAAACTCTTCTGTACGTGTGTAACGTAAACTTTGAACACTTTAAAACAGCGGATTAATTTTAAAGAAAGTAAATAAATAACAAGAACGGCGATGGACAAGATGAAGAAAATATGGAGGAATCGGAACTAAACTCGTGAGGACTCTTATCTTCCCCATATTTCTATACGCTGCTGAGACGTGGACACTACAAGATGTGGAAAGGCAGAAAATAGATGATCTAGAAATGTGGTGCTGGAGAAGAATGCTTGGAGTTTCGTGGACCGAGTTTCAAACTAACGTCTCGATACTTCAAGAACTCGGCATCAAACAGCGTCTATTCTCACTAGTACATACGTATTCTGACATTCTTCGGACACGTTTTTCGGCGTGACAACTAGTCCATAGACCGCCTCGTCGTTAAAGGAAATGTTGAAGGCATCCGCGTGGGAGATCACCCACTGGATGGACCGACCAAATCAAATCTGTACTAGGAGGTTCATTGAACGAATACAGCAGGATGACCTCGAACAGGGAAAAATGGCGAGCAGTCATCATGCACATAACATCTGCCCACTCCGTTACTTCATGACGATCACGACCGCTCTGTCAAGAGCGAAACGAATAAAAAGAAGAAGAAATAAATAACAGTTTAAGAAGCTATTTTAATATGTTTAAGATGAACAACAATCATCATCGTGTAATCTTAAACAAATTAGTAATTTATACATTTCAGTTTGATTTTCTAATAAAGCGTATTTATTAGTTCTATTTTTTAAAACCTTAACAATATTCAGAAATGGTTTTACAATAAATTACTTTGTACGCGCTAAATCAATATATCCGTACGTATTCAATATCTCATTAGTGTCAGCATATTTCTGTTTGATGACAGTGCTAATGAATCATGTTATTTTTTGCATTCGTTAATAGTTTTATTAAAAAATAACTAGCTCAATCGGTGTACGCTACGAATTTATAGTTTCCGTGAAAGCTTCTGTCTAATAAAACCTTTAATGTCATATATATCTACATTATGTGTGCGCGACTGCCAAATGAAGCTGGTCAGTTGGTGGAAAAGTTTTGTCTCCTGTGCTATCCTCTTCAATTGCCGCTTTGATCTACCCGATGTTCATTTTCCAGACATCCTTCCGTTTGAAGATTTCCAAATGCAACCTTTCCCCGTATGGTGGTCTTCACAAGCTTCAGCTCAGCAAGTACCTTATCATTTGAGAGGAGCTGGTTTTAAGAAGTCTTAATCAGTTTTCTAAGTGCCTGACTACTTGGCTTTTTAAGGCTCCCTGTTTCACGGCTATGTAAAAGAGCGAATTAGACAAAAGGGATTTTACCGGTTTTGCCAATACCAGTTCCCTTTAACAAAGTTGCTCTAGCACATACTCTCTTGCTACCAGTCCTTGATTATGCTGACAATTGTTTTCTTGATCTCACCTAGGAGCAATTAAATAAGCTTGAGAGATTTCAAAATTTATGTATAAGATTCAATTTTGGTCTCCGCAAATATTTCCGTCTTCCGCAATAAACTCAAGTAGCTCCCAATTCGAATTCGCCAGAATACTCATCTGCTTTCTCTTCTCTACTGTGTGCTGTTTGATCCTAAACCGCCTGTCTATCTGAGGGAACGTTTTGAGTTCCTTGACGAGACTCATAATCGACAGAAAACTTAGTATTAGAAATTCCTTCTCACTCTTCCTCCTTTTTTTTTCAAAATCTTTCTCAGTTCAAGCTGCTCGTCTTTGGAATTGTCGATGAATATAAAATATGCTCAGTCTAATAATTTATTTAAAAAGATGGTAAAAGACTACTTCCTGTCCAATAATTGATACCGTTTTTATCGTGAGTTGATTTTTAGTTGTAAATAGATTAAGTACATCATTCTCTGCTTATTTTGTATGTATCCTTCTAAGCATTTTTGGTTCCCTGGAAGAGATTGCTACTTTAGCGTTAAGCCCGCCTGTTGTAGTCCTTAATGTATATGATTATATCTCAACTGTATTGTTTTTTTATACATCGGGTGTGCAATAAATAGAGAGATTTTATAGAGGGAAACTTTTGCTTGTCCTTTTCCGCACTTAATTTCTTCTACGTGGTCTAAATTTAAAGTTAAATACGGACGTAGAAGTTTAAACTTGCCGCGAATCATCAAAAATGGCGAAAAAATCAGCCCAGGCGCTTTAAGCCTGAGTTCAAATAAAAATCCCAAAGAATCTTCACATTTTATCTCATTAAACCTGCTTCGGCCTAATAAAGATATGTTAGAAAGAAAAATATCCGAATCAGTCCAACGATTTCCTAATTGTAACTGTGAGCCCCTTCGAGAGCTCACACTCGCGAAAATTGCCGATTCAGGATCAATAAAAATCCCACCAGATTCTTCACACAACGCTCCACCGTCCCCTTGTCACCAGACGAGGTTATATGTACGCGATCGAACTGTTGTTCAGCAAGAAAGTTTAGGCCAAAATTGGCTTTCTATACGTCGTGTTTACGACTGACACACGTACACTATTGTGACAAGCAAACGACGGTTTGTTCTTATCGGGGGGGAAATATTCAAAAACATACCCGAGATCTGGGGAAAAGATATCAGGTTATGTCAGATTTATACCCACTAAAACCACCTCGATACATCGCATGCTTGCTGGGGGTGTGGTACTGGTTACTCGGGCAGAACATACCAGCGCCACCCTTGCACAAAAATCTGACGGTTATCTTGGATCAGACAGTATCCCCACGAACGACGTGGGGACACTGTCTGCTCCATGTGACCTGGCCCTTATTTAAAATGTTCTGAACTTGGCCCAGGAACGTTGGTCTTCCCCCTCCAACTCCAACATAAATCCTTTTAGTCAGTCTACTTTCATTCATTCTCTCTACGTGCCTAAACCATCTAAGCATACCTTTCGCAATTTCAGTCACTACATCTTCTTTTATACCACAACGTTCTCTTATCGCTCTATTTCCCACCATGTCACTCAGTTTCAATCCACTCATCCTTCTCAACGTTCACCGCATTAATTTTACTTTTATAGCATATTAATTTCTTTGGAATAGTTTGTTTTGAAGGTAGTTCTTGTTTTGTTAAAAAAAAATTATTTACATCGAGTCGCTATATATAGATTGTACTAATATTTTGTATGTTAATACATAAAGCTAAGATTCTTTACATGTAAATAGAATAAAACGAAATCAGTTGTAATATATTTTTGTTTATTGACAAAAGAGTCAATTTTCAAAGTAGCACGTCTTCTTCCTACCATATGCCACCACATCCACAGCCGCCTCCGATACCATAGCCGATACCGGGACCGATGCCATAGCCGAGACCACCATAGCCAATAGCTCCAGCGACACCAATGTCTTCAGTCACCATGCCTACGGCACCGTTACCACAGCCGTAATTGACAGCAGCAGCACCAGCAGTTGGCAGTGCACCCTCCAAGCCAACAGTTCCCAGGAATGGCAGAGCACCGCGGACAGCGAGTTCTCCACAGTAGGAGTTTTCAGATTGAACGGCAATTCCAGTTGGAGGATAAGGGGAAGCGCTGGCCACTGGGAGACCACCGCCGGAGGAAGCGGGAACAGCTATACCAGCACCACAACCTCCCCAACCTGCAGCGTAAGGCGCGGCTCCCCATGTAGCAGCTCCCCAGCCACAACCACATCCAGAGATGGACTGTAAAAAATGTCAAGAGTTTTATTTAATGTTATGAGGCTTGGTATTCTTACTCAATGATTATTAGCACGTCAAATTTGTTTCCCGGTTTATTTTTTTGATGATTTAGACGTGAATACGTTTTTAAATAAAAAACTAATGATAACAAAATCAGACGGTACAGTTTAGTGTATATATGTTGTAGGTAGTAATAATATTAAATGCAATGGACTTATTAATAACAACTAAATTAAATCAAAAAAATATTTAGATCTAATCGTTATCATATTATTTACTTAGAAGCTATAATATACTTCTGACTGCCTCATTGGTCTAGTGGTTCGCATGTTCGGCTACAGACATGAGGTCCTGGGTTCGAGTCCCGGGTCAGGCCAATAAAAAAATTAATATTAAGTTTTCAGTTAAGATTTTCTCAATATTTGCCCGAAGTTGGGAAGTTGGCGGTGTAATCCACCCCCGTGCCTCGGAGAGCACGTTAAGCCGTCGGATTCCCGTCATATCGGACTATGAGAGTGAAGGAATAGAGAGTGCACTTGTGTACTATGCCTGCCAATCCGCAGTGGAGCAGCGTGGTGGGTCTATGCTCTAAAAAACCCTCTCTATAATATACTTCTACTGGATATAGGAATGATTACTATCAAATTTGTAAACCTACGTGAAGACTTGTTGGTTGAGGTAAAGATCAAAATTATCAAGTTCTGAGTCCTGATCTTGTTCTCTTTTTATCTAGAAATATTCATCTCTAACTGCCTCATTGGTTAGCATGTTCGACTACAGACATGAGGTCCTTGGTTTGAGTCCCAGGTCAGGCCAATTCAAAAATCAATATTGAGTTTTCTATTAAGATTTTCTCAATATTTGTCCGAAGTTGGGAAGTTGGTGATGTGATCCCAGATTCCCGTCACATCGGACTATGAGAGTGAAGGAATAGAGAGTGCACTTTGTGTACTATGCCTGCCAATCCGCAGTGGAGCAGCAAGGTGGGTCTATGCTCTAAAAACCCTCTCTCATGCGAGTGAGGAGGCCTGTGCCCAGCAGTGGGACATTAATGGGCTGCTACTTACATAACTTGAAAGACTTGTTTTTCTTTATGTCAGAAGTGAAACTTCTTTGGCACACTAAGTTTTAGACTTAGAGGGAGGGAAAAAGGTAGATATGTCAAGTTTAACTGTCATTAAAATATTAAATTTGTAAATATTAAAACTACCTAACATTCAAACGAATTGGCATAAAAAAAACGCTGCTTCGTGACGCTAATCAAGCGTTTCATACCTAAAAATTTAACCCTCATGCGCCTGAAGAAGTGTCACTTCAAAAAACTTACTTGCAACAGAAGTGCCTGAGCGCAGACGAAGAGGACAGCTTTGAAGGCCATTTTGAAGTGTTTATTCTTCGAGTTTGTGCTTGAGAATAATTTGAATAACATATATTCACCTTTTATAGCACCTGAAGTCCGTTTATCAGTTCCAATTCTTATATAATTTAACCGTCTGTTTACAGGAACGTGACTAAATAACTTCTATTTAATTTTTTACTAACGATACTGGGAAGTTAATAACCGATATAACTTAATTCATGTATTTGGAATATCGATAACTTTTGTACAAGAAAAAGTTGGACGTCTCATTAAAATGAAGCTACAAATGGAAAATTAACTTGATGGTAATCTAAATTGACTGCCTCATTGGTCTAGTGGTTAGCATGTTCGACTACAGACATGAGGTCCTGGGTTCGAGTTCCGGGTCGGGCCAATTCAAAAATCAATATTGAGTTTTCTATTAAGATGTTCTCAATATTTGCCCGAAGTTGGGAAGTTGGCGGTGTGATCCACCCCCGTGCCTCGGAGAGCACGTTAAGCCGTCGGTCCTGCGCCTGATCTCTCTCCAGTCGTGTCGGATTCCGGTCACATCGGACTATGAGAGTGAAGGAATAGAGTGCACTTGTGTACTATGCCTACCAATCCGCAGTGGAGCAGCGAGGTGGGTCTATGCTCTAAAAAACCCTCGCTCCTCGGAGTGAGGAGGCCTGTGCCCAGCAGTGGGACGTTAATGGGCTGCTACTTACTTACTTTACTAATCTAAATTCATATTATAAGGAGGAAATATTTATATGGAAGTATGTATGTTTGTAACGTTTTCGCACAAAAACTACTAGACCGATTTCCAATGTGTTGTCGCCATTAGAAAGCTGCATTTTTACTGAGCGATACAGGCAACCAAATTTGTTATATAAAATCTGTCATCGCGATTGCTGCAGAAACTATTATTCGCGCCAATTGGCGCTAGCCATTGGTACCTCGGAAGGAACGTACTCGCGCCATCTGCAAACATTCCGAGGTACTAATGCACTGGTTATTTGGAGGCGTCCGTATACGACACGAGATGGCGCCTCCGCGCTGCTCTATGGGCATAGATCAATATAGTCTATAGATTATCGGTGGTCTGTAGTGCAGAAGTCGATATCGAGTTGTCAACTCTCGAAGCGTTGGTGACGGGGCAGAATAAGCCCGCTTCGTGATTTTATTTATTTTTTTATTTATTTATGTATCTTTATTGCACACAATCCTTAAGTAATACAAGTTTGTAAAATACATTACACAAATTAACAATTTAGCACGAAAGTGTGCAAAGGCGGCCTTATTGCTGTAAGCAATCTCTTACAGGCAACCCTTGGCGAAGGGAATTTATTAAATGGAACGCGGGGAATTGCGCGAAATTGATATCATATAAAATAAATTATCTTAATTACACAATCAAATTAAATAACCAAAATCAGTCAAATAATAATACTTAAATAATTATAAATAAATATATTAAATTTACATATAATACATATACAAATAGTATAAATATATAAATAGTATACATACATAAACTAGCATATATATATATATTATTGATTTAAGAAGTGATTAAATAGACGACGTTTAAAAATGGGAAGTGATTCGGAGTGACGGATATCTCGAGGCAGGTTGTTCCACATAATAATGGACTTTACGGTAAAAGAGTTTGAGTAAAAATTAGAGTTACAGAAAGGAATAGTTAAGCGATTGTCACTAGAGCAACGCAGATTTATGTGAAGATCGCTGTTAGAGCTACCATAACTGAAACGTTCTCTTAGATACGAGTGATTTTGTATGATTTTTGTCGGGAAAATGCGGTGATTCCTCGCGTTAATCAGATTGTGGGGCTAATGAAGTAGATTGTCGCGTTTTGTAGGCTCACATCGTAGCCCTCTAGTGAAAGGTGGCGGATCATAGCGCGGCTAGGTTATTTCGCCCACGCGGTGGCCGCCGTTTAAGTTCCTCTGTGAGTTTGGAGTGGAATAGAAGACCGGCGTCGCCTACAGCAGCTTTGGACGCCTTGGTAGGTTACAGACACAAACACACACACTTACAAATACACATTCGCGTGATCACTCATCTGACAGGGCTCGTCGCCGTCGAGGAGATCGGCGCCTAGAGACCAGGTAGGTGCACAAATCACTTATATCTGTCCGACACCTAGGTGGATTCTCCCCTTAACATTCTCCTCCCGCCGTCTCGGGGACCGACTCGGCCTGGACCTTTATGGGCCGGGTCCAGAGTCGGGTCGGCGTGAACAACTATTGATCATAGAACAAAAAAATATTCTACAATATTACAGAACGCATTAATATCTACAAAAAATTCAATGATACCATATGTCCAGCTACTGTAGCTATGCCACTATAACTACTTTTTTATATTTTGAAAGTTAATAAAAGGGCCGACAGTAATTAAACCATATTATTCATAACTGTATTAATCATTGCCCTATTAATGGCGTTTATTACTGTTTCAATACCTTTAAAATACTTTTTAAATGATTAAAATCGGGCATTCCATTCAAAAGATATAACGAATTTAAATGTCAATCTAAAGAAAATTGTAGCTACCCTCATAAATGGGACTACGACTGGTGAGTTAGCAAACATTCCAATGATACCTAACGATATACCTTTACGGTATTTATTTATATTAAGCTAAAAATTACTGGAGCGGCTTATAACATTCTTTCATTACATCCTTGAAAACAAGGATTTTGCAATACCTAGTTTTTTATCTGTACGTTTTTCGTAATTTTTATCTGCATCTATTGCTATTTCTTGACAAATTACAGTCGTGGTTTATGGCAAAAGACGACTCAAAATATATAACGGTTGTATTTAATCTTATATATAAAAATGAATCGCAAATGTATTGGTAAGCGCATAACTCAACAACGTCTGGGGCAATTTTGCCAATTCTTTTTTTTAAATGTTCGTTGAAGTCCAACGATAGTTTTTACCGCGATAAAAATTTGAATAACTGCAAGGGGAAGCCTTAAAACAGCCCTTTTCTGTTTCTCATACAAATGTTTTCTAAATAAAATGTAATGTCACCTTTATTGCTATTGAATAAAGGTCATATTAAATTAAAAGTAATCACTGATGTCTAAGCAATGTAGGTGTGTTCCGAACATTGAAGAATCAATTTGCACTTTATTACCGCTACACAAAGTTCAAAATCAATTGAATATTCACAAAACTTAAGAGATATAAATCATTAGTACTGTTGTAATTTCATTTCAATTTCGTATAACTGAAATTTGCCACATTCCAAATCTTTTGATAGAACGAAGACTGTCGGGTCTACTTGTTGTTAATTAATTAAAAAATCCCGATTTTGTAGATCCATTTTAACGGCAGTAACGGACTTGTTTTCTTTCGAAAATATCCGATTTACGTAGGACTTCTTTCATTGCTAATAAGATTGTATGTTCTATAAAGTAAGTTAGTTAACTTTCACAAGTTTCGCATTACGCCATTTAGGTATACTTTAATAGTTCTATATGATAGTCTTATTCAAATATTTCGTTTTCAAGGGCAAACACTGCTACGCTAATCAACATAGCCTCACACGTGCATTTTGATTGTGATTTATTATAAATTTAATAATATTCTTCAGCACGTTATTCTTGATTTCAACATAACTTATATCACCACAGGTTTTATTGGTATAAAAGAAACGCTTTATACGATTAAGTCATTGTATTTTCGTCATTGTACAATACAAACACTGCAACATGTCCTCTTTCGCTATCCTGCTCCTCGGCCTTCAAGCTTGCTTGATCCAGGTAATATAATATATATATGGATTACTTTACAACCAACGACATACTTTTAAGTTCTCCAGAAGCTTTTCTAAGGCTTAAAAATCACCCTATTACGTTTATTGTGGAACAGGGTATAGGATCTTGTAATGTATAAAGGCACCCGTGTAATTTCTGATATGAAAAAGTTCTTCAATTCATTGATTTATATCACGTTGTTTACATGATGCTAGAGCAGGAGCTTCTGTATATGGTGTAACCTTATTTTAGGAAGCTAATACCCATTACTATATTTATTGGAGCGGCAGCGCAGAGGAGGCAGGAGAAGGGGTGATAGTGATGAAGGGAGAAAGGAATCGCGTGCATGTACCTGGACTGTCGGGATCTCCTCCTATTTCTCGACGTAGGGCTGTGCACGTGCGTGGTTGCTGCGGCGAAAAGCACTATCACAACACTACAGCGGCTCACTTCTTCGGTAGTTCATGCGGTTATATCTTCGAGACGAAGATACGAGCGGAGTTCTTTGCGGTAGACGAAAACAGAACTTGAGTATATGCACGCGAGGGAAAAGGTAGGGTACTTGGGAAAAGATGTTATTACACAGCACCATCACAAATATTAAGACCAAAGTACCGCCAAAGTGGCGTCACCATTTATAAAAAAAAAAAACACCAAGATAAAGTAACAGTCATCACAAACAAATTAGGAAAAATGGAATCGCTAAAAAATGTACTAAATAAGACCATAAGTCAATGGAAGTAATATAACAAAATGAACAACTTTGACGATTCAAACTCCTGCAAAAGCCTACCAGAATTGATGCTTCGCATAAATTATAAGATTCTACTTTCTATTTTAATAATAAAAGACATATTTTATTCTTTTACAGCATTACCCTTTGTATTATAAACAAGCTTTATTCAATATGGTTCGGTAAAAAGAGTGCAATGTGCTAAAAGAGATCTGACTTATTATGTTTCAGAATGTATACAGCTGTGGGTGTGGTGGAATTGGTGGTTACGGATTAGGAGGTGCTTACGGCTATGACTTTGCTGGACCCATCGGCTACGGCTACGGAGCAGCCTACGGTGGGGAAGGAGTGGGAGACGTAGCTGTTGCCGGAGAGCTGCCAGTGGCCGGTACCACAGTAGTAGCCGGACAGGTGCCCATCATGGGCGCCGTGCAATTCGGTGGCATCGTACCCGCTGGTGGCCAAGTGTCCATCGCTGGAAGATGCGGCGGCGGATGCGGATGTAGAGGTGGTTACCTGTACTAAGGACGAAAAAGTCAAAAGTATTTGACGAAATAAATAAAGGTCCTTAAAAATGAAATCATATTTTACTTAACATCTATCCTATTTCTTATTTTCCCTTTATCATATAAACGTTTAAACATAATGTTTGTT
Source organism: Elymnias hypermnestra (assembly GCA_015832385.1). Taxonomy (NCBI): domain Eukaryota; kingdom Metazoa; phylum Arthropoda; class Insecta; order Lepidoptera; family Nymphalidae; genus Elymnias; species Elymnias hypermnestra. The sequence goes on along the minus strand of JACTOM010000924.1, from coordinate 2,089,181 downwards.
TGCATGAACGCGTTAATGTTAGGAAGTTCTGGTCCGATTTGAAAAATACTTTTAGGCTATAGGCTAACATCATCACAATAACCCCAAGAGTAGTGATGCACTAATGAAAATCGTTTCGAAATCTGGATTTACTTCCCTGTGAGAGCTTCAGCTTCGTAAGCTGTGTAAACGGTTAAATTTTCGAGATGCTAACTGCTAACCTTATTGGTCTTGTGGTTACTTTAGGTTAGGTTAGACTCGAACCCAGGACCTCCTGTCCTGGGTTCGAGTTCCGGGTCGGGCCAATTCAAAATACAATATTGAGTTTTCTATTAAGATTTTCTCAATATTTGCACAAAGTTGTAAAAAATTAGGCGGTGTGATCCACCCCCGTGCCTCGGAGAGCACATTAAGCCGTCGGTCCTGCACTTGATCTCTCTCCGGTCGTGTCGGATTGCCATCACGTCGGACTATGAGAGTAAAGGAATAGAGAGTGCACTTGTGTACTAGGCCTGCCAATCCTCAGTGGAGCAGCGTGGTGAGTCTATGCTCTAAAATCCCTCGCCCCTCGGAGTGAGGAGGCCTGTGCCCAGCAGTGGGACGTTAATGGGCTGCTACTAACCAATTGTCGAGAAATTGTCGTAAAAACTCATTTATCCAAATACACACTGCATGTATATCTTCTTATATGATTATATTACAGCCTTTTCAAATAGGGAATAATTCACTGCAGCTGATGGACATCCACTGATGGATATAGGTCTCACGTAATGAAGTCTACAAGGGCTGAATTTTAGATATCATCGGTACACCTTGCGGGGGGTCTTCCTTCTCGGTACACCACGTGTTGGCAAAGTGTTCCGCTTGGAGATCTAAGCGATAAATCTTGGTGTCGCTGATCGGAGGGAACCTCTCATTAGCTAGCATAATTGACGCAATGGTTGCAAACGAGCTGGAGAGCAGTTGCTTCCTTTTGCGAATCTGTTATATCGTTGAAGGAGGCATCGTAAAGAGTGAGGCAGAATGGCGACAGTGTTCCCCCACGGAAGAGACCGGGAAGCAAGAAGGGTAGGTTTGCGCATCTCCTGCGCCCTTCCTTAATCATTGAAATCAGTTGGCTGCATCCAGGGTGCCAGAGTAGATTGTGTAGGCGAACCTCTGGCCCTCCACCCAAGAGTGTCGAGGGGAGGATCTGGCTACACTCCGCTTTTGGATCCCAACGTCCATCGGTTCGTTGGACTATATGCCTCGCCCAATGCCACACTTTCCTATACTATGGTTTTTCTATAGATCTCCTCATTTCTGCTTTGATTTCGTAGAGAACCTTTGAGCATAGCTCATCAAACAGCACTGCTTGATTGATGATTCTGAGCTTTCTTATGAAATCCATAGGCTGCACCACGTTTCGAACCGAGGAGTAAAATCGGTCACTATACTTGGTGTTTGTGGACTAAGCCTTCGATTCGGTGAAAAATTGATCCTGCTAAGACCTTTATAGAGATGTCTATATATAGGTACTAAAATACAGATATAGATTTTGGCTACATTCGCGCGATCTGACTAAATGCTGAAAGTATATACGGTACTTATAGGCAATACAATTTTGTCTGTCTATCTGTATGTGTATTTATTCCTAATATAGCTAGACTAATTTTAACGGTACTTTCACTGGCAGATAGTTGATGTGCTAAGGATTAACTTAGGCTACTTTAATTTAGAAATAGAGGCATACAGAATTAGGCGTTAAACACTGCGGAGAACAACTAGTACTTTAATAAACAAGATCTAATAACCTGGCAGGTTAGCACTTGACTTGTTTACACCTGATGGTAGGTGATGATACTGTTAAAGCTGGAAGCGCGCTAATCTGAAAAGAGGCAAACCAATAAACTATTGGTTAATGTCACATGTTTGCTGGTAGGGTAAAGACTAAGGGTCAAAACTCGGACAAATTTGCAAATACAATATCTAATTCACCCCACCGGGGATCCAACCCGAAACCTTCGCTAGCAAAGCGAGTACTTGCAACTACTGCGCCAGTGAGGCCGTTAGATGTGTTTTTAATAAACAAGGCCTAATTGCAACACTTTCTATGCTTAGTACTAAAAGTATTGTTCCAAATTAAGGAATATAGTAGTTTTGTAATAATAAAAAATATGTACGCCTCAAGTCGGTTTATTTACAATATAATTCAATGCATCAATTCTCTTAGAGGAGAGCAGCGCGACCACATCCGCAACCTCCGAGGGTGCCAATGCCGTAGCCGAGGGTCTCGAAGCCGTATCCAAGAGGGCCCACAGCGGCAAGAGGAGCAGCAATAGTGGCAGCGCCGATGTCCTCCGTCAGCATGGCGACGGCTCCATTACCGCAACCGTAGTTCACAGCAGCAGCACCAGCAGTTGGCAAAACACCTTCCAGACCAACAGTTCCCAAGAAGGGTAGAGCGCCGCGGACTGCTAGTTCTCCGGCATAAGCGTTGTCAGATCGCACAGCGACTCCGTTGGGGGGGATAGGTGAAGCACTGGCGATGGGGAGAGCGCCACCGTGGGAAGCAGCGGCAGTAGCGGGAGCCAACAAGTCAGCACCCAAGATGCCGGCACCACAGCCTCCCCAAGTAGCGGCACCCCATGGGGCACCCCATTCAGCTGCACCCCAGCCAGCACCAATACATTGTCCAGAGATGGACTGTAACAAAATACCATTAACTTGTAGGAAACATTTTTATGAAAATTTCTGGTTCTATTTGTATTTATTAAATTCTGGAACTTCTTTACAAACGATCTTACTTGTATATGTATATAACAGGTTTTACCCGTGACATCACTCGTATTAAATAAATCGATGGAAACATTCAGATTACATCCCTATTCCCACCATTTTTCTATTTCAAATGTAAATTTTTGAACCCTTTTTTAGCTTCATAAAGTCCATTTACACTTTTACACTTATTACACTTTAAATAACATCGACGCAATATAAACATCCTACTTATAAGTCTAAGCCAACTACAAAGTTCGTACCGCCTCAGAATCAATAAATAAATAACACTGAACAATAATTGATACAACTTTAGTAAAAAATGTAATTAGGCCCAGATTTTGGCCAAAGCTCGTAAAATATTATAGTTGCGATCAGAAATCGGTGGTTGTCAATGTCAAATGACAGAAACAAGTGAAAAAAATAAAAGTTTTCTTTTAAACTCAATTTTATTTCTGAACGAAGGGACGAACGTCAAATATTTGACATTGAAAACTTCACTCGTTCAACTTCAAATGAAAACAAACTTGTAATGCCATATTTTAGAGTGAAGAAGGTTCAGAAATCATTTGTCGGGTTGAGCATACGCGTTTGTAATAAGGTAACTGAATCACTTCTGGATTTGCTGCCACAAAAGACATATTATAATGCTGAAGATTATTTGAACGAAAAATATGTTTTGGACTTGTTTCAAGTTGCAAATGAAAGCCAAACAACATTGTAACGTACAAAAACTATGTTTAAAGGTGTAACCGCTGAGTTTCTTGCCGGTTTCTTCACAGCGGAATCAACTAGTAGTAGTTTGACATATTGACTATTTGAACGGGTACATATCACGATGGCGATTTTTTAATTTTAAATTTTTTTATTTATAAAAAAAAAAATCGCCATCGTGATATGTACCGGTTCAAATAGTCAATATGTTAATAAACCACGAAAATTTAAGTGCTTTTTGACCCTACTTGAATAAAGAATATTTTGATTTGATTTCATTATTACACTTTTAAATATAATTTGATTTCTGAACGACGGAACGAACGTCAAACGTTTGACAGGTAGAAATAGTTTCTATGGGAAAGCTAAATTGTTGTTTTTACTATAGTAATTCAAAACGAGTTTAAGTGAGTTTTAGCGAGACTAACGAACAGAAATTGATTTTAATATATATCTAGCTTCAAATCTAGGCGTAGAATCGTATCAACAAGGCCACTATCGAATTTATAATTCCAGAATACTATCAACTATAACCCACCTGCAACAAGAGCGCTTGAGCGCAAACGAAAAGTACAGTTTTGAATGCCATTTTATATTGTTTATTCTTCGAGTAAGTACTTAAGAATAATTAAAATAATAAATAAAGCCTTTATATATACAAACGATTTGAATTAAAACATTATCAATGCCGAGTATTGTGAAAATTTGAGTTAGTTAAACACAAACGTGACCTTTTTAACAATTTGTTTATGTGGCAGTAATCCTTACATATTACAAAGCAAAGTCCTACACCGTGTTTGTTTCTCTTTTCGCGACAAACTACTAAACGTATTTGCATGCGGTTTTCACTAATAGATAGAGCGATTGTTAAGGAAGGTTTATGTATACAATTTGTCAAGGTTTTATTGAAATTTTTTTTAAATAAAACGATAATTGTTCGCAGTGTCGGAAATATCCAGCCTTTTGGGAACTTTTATTGATAACGCTGCCCGATTCCTTAGAGATATACTAAAACATTGTATGCTAGGATAATTCTTCTTTTATAGCTCTATAAGAAAGTCCACAATGGCATATATCTATCTGTTAAGGTTAACTCACTATATCCTTTTTAAAGTGGTCATGTACAATGCGGCGATTGGAAAGTTATTAATCCTTATGCAAGAAGGAGGTTAAGTAAGATGATGATTGTGATTGTAATTATTACTGTGATTGTGATGGTAATTGTGATTATGATTTCTAATAGTGTTTTGAACATAGCACCTGTATTATTACACGTGCGTTTTGCAAATTAGTGATCATGCTGGCGATTATAATATTGATGTAATTGTAATTGTGATGGCAATTGCTATTTTTATGATGACGGCAATTATAGTTATGATTGCGAATAGTATTTTGAATGTAACACACGTTATGTTGTTAATTATAATTTTAATTGTAATTATGATTGAGATTGTAACTGCTATTTTGATTGTGATGGTAATAGCTGTAGTAATTGGGAGGCCAATTATAATCATGATTGCGAATAGTATTTTCAATGTAACACCTGTATTATTGTACGTGTATTTTGCAAATTATTGATTGTGTTTGAGATTATAATTTTGATTGAGCTTGTAATTCTTACTGTAACGGTGATGGTAATGGCGGTAGTGATGCGGGCGCAATTATAATTATGATTGCGAATAGTATTTTCAATGTAACAACTGTCTTATAACATGTGTATTTTGCAAATTAATGATTACGTTTGTGATTACAATTTTGACTGTAATTATGATTGTGATTGTAATTCTTATTGTGATTGTGATGGTAATGGCGGTAGTGATGCGGGCGCAATTATAATTATGATTGCGAATAGTATTTTCAATGTAACAACTGTCTTATAACATGTGTATTTTGCAAATTAATGATTACGTTTGTGATTACAATTTTGACTGTAATTATGATTGTGATTGTAATTCTTATTGTGATTGTGATGGTAATGGCGGTAGTGATGCGGGCGCAATTATAATTATGATTGCGAATAGTATTTTCAATGTAACAACTGTCTTATAACATGTGTATTTTGCAAATTAATGATTACGTTTGTGATTACAATTTTGACTGTAATTATGATTGTGATTGTAATTCTTATTGTGATTGTGATGGTAATGGCGGTAGTGATGCGGGCGCAATTATAATTATGATTGCGAATAGTATTTTCAATGTAACAACTGTCTTATAACATGTGTATTTTGCAAATTAATGATTACGTTTGTGATTACAATTTTGACTGTAATTATGATTGTGATTGTAATTCTTATTGTGATTGTGATGGTAATGGCGGTAGTGATGCGGGCGCAATTATAATTATGATTGCGAATAGTATTTTCAATGTAACAACTGTCTTATAACATGTGTATTTTGCAAATTAATGATTACGTTTGTGATTACAATTTTGACTGTAATTATGATTGTGATTGTAATTCTTATTGTGATTGTGATGGTAATGGCGGTAGTGATGCGGGCGCAATTATAATTATGATTGCGAATAGTATTTTCAATGTAACAACTGTCTTATAACATGTGTATTTTGCAAATTAATGATTACGTTTGTGATTACAATTTTGACTGTAATTATGATTGTGATTGTAATTCTTATTGTGATTGTGATGGTAATGGCGGTAGTGATGCGGGCGCAATTATAATTATGATTGCGAATAGTATTTTCAATGTAACAACTGTCTTATAACATGTGTATTTTGCAAATTAATGATTACGTTTGTGATTACAATTTTGACTGTAATTATGATTGTGATTGTAATTCTTATTGTGATTGTGATGGTAATGGCGGTAGTGATGCGGGCGCAATTATAATTATGATTGCGAATAGTATTTTCAATGTAACAACTGTCTTATAACATGTGTATTTTGCAAATTAATGATTACGTTTGTGATTACAATTTTGACTGTAATTATGATTGTGATTGTAATTCTTATTGTGATTGTGATGGTAATGGCGGTAGTGATGCGGGCGCAATTATAATTATGATTGCGAATAGTATTTTCAATGTAACAACTGTCTTATAACATGTGTATTTTGCAAATTAATGATTACGTTTGTGATTACAATTTTGACTGTAATTATGATTGTGATTGTAATTCTTATTGTGATTGTGATGGTAATGGCGGTAGTGATGCGGGCGCAATTATAATTATGATTGCGAATAGTATTTTCAATGTAACAACTGTCTTATAACATGTGTATTTTGCAAATTAATGATTACGTTTGTGATTACAATTTTGACTGTAATTATGATTGTGATTGTAATTCTTATTGTGATTGTGATGGTAATGGCGGTAGTGATGCGGGCGCAATTATAATTATGATTGCGAATAGTATTTTCAATGTAACAACTGTCTTATAACATGTGTATTTTGCAAATTAATGATTACGTTTGTGATTACAATTTTGACTGTAATTATGATTGTGATTGTAATTCTTATTGTGATTGTGATGGTAATGGCGGTAGTGATGCGGGCGCAATTATAATTATGATTGCGAATAGTATTTTCAATGTAACAACTGTCTTATAACATGTGTATTTTGCAAATTAATGATTACGTTTGTGATTACAATTTTGACTGTAATTATGATTGTGATTGTAATTCTTATTGTGATTGTGATGGTAATGGCGGTAGTGATGCGGGCGCAATTATAATTATGATTGCGAATAGTATTTTCAATGTAACAACTGTCTTATAACATGTGTATTTTGCAAATTAATGATTACGTTTGTGATTACAATTTTGACTGTAATTATGATTGTGATTGTAATTCTTATTGTGATTGTGATGGTAATGGCGGTAGTGATGCGGGCGCAATTATAATTATGATTGCGAATAGTATTTTCAATGTAACAACTGTCTTATAACATGTGTATTTTGCAAATTAATGATTACGTTTGTGATTACAATTTTGACTGTAATTATGATTGTGATTGTAATTCTTATTGTGATTGTGATGGTAATGGCGGTAGTGATGCGGGCGCAATTATAATTATGATTGCGAATAGTATTTTCAATGTAACAACTGTCTTATAACATGTGTATTTTGCAAATTAATGATTACGTTTGTGATTACAATTTTGACTGTAATTATGATTGTGATTGTAATTCTTATTGTGATTGTGATGGTAATGGCGGTAGTGATGCGGGCGCAATTATAATTATGATTGCGAATAGTATTTTCAATGTAACAACTGTCTTATAACATGTGTATTTTGCAAATTAATGATTACGTTTGTGATTACAATTTTGACTGTAATTATGATTGTGATTGTAATTCTTATTGTGATTGTGATGGTAATGGCGGTAGTGATGCGGGCGCAATTATAATTATGATTGCGAATAGTATTTTCAATGTAACAACTGTCTTATAACATGTGTATTTTGCAAATTAATGATTACGTTTGTGATTACAATTTTGACTGTAATTATGATTGTGATTGTAATTCTTATTGTGATTGTGATGGTAATGGCGGTAGTGATGCGGGCGCAATTATAATTATGATTGCGAATAGTATTTTCAATGTAACAACTGTCTTATAACATGTGTATTTTGCAAATTAATGATTACGTTTGTGATTACAATTTTGACTGTAATTATGATTGTGATTGTAATTCTTATTGTGATTGTGATGGTAATGGCGGTAGTGATGCGGGCGCAATTATAATTATGATTGCGAATAGTATTTTCAATGTAACAACTGTCTTATAACATGTGTATTTTGCAAATTAATGATTACGTTTGTGATTACAATTTTGACTGTAATTATGATTGTGATTGTAATTCTTATTGTGATTGTGATGGTAATGGCGGTAGTGATGCGGGCGCAATTATAATTATGATTGCGAATAGTATTTTCAATGTAACAACTGTCTTATAACATGTGTATTTTGCAAATTAATGATTACGTTTGTGATTACAATTTTGACTGTAATTATGATTGTGATTGTAATTCTTATTGTGATTGTGATGGTAATGGCGGTAGTGATGCGGGCGCAATTATAATTATGATTGCGAATAGTATTTTCAATGTAACAACTGTCTTATAACATGTGTATTTTGCAAATTAATGATTACGTTTGTGATTACAATTTTGACTGTAATTATGATTGTGATTGTAATTCTTATTGTGATTGTGATGGTAATGGCGGTAGTGATGCGGGCGCAATTATAATTATGATTGCGAATAGTATTTTCAATGTAACAACTGTCTTATAACATGTGTATTTTGCAAATTAATGATTACGTTTGTGATTACAATTTTGACTGTAATTATGATTGTGATTGTAATTCTTATTGTGATTGTGATGGTAATGGCGGTAGTGATGCGGGCGCAATTATAATTATGATTGCGAATAGTATTTTCAATGTAACAACTGTCTTATAACATGTGTATTTTGCAAATTAATGATTACGTTTGTGATTACAATTTTGACTGTAATTATGATTGTGATTGTAATTCTTATTGTGATTGTGATGGTAATGGCGGTAGTGATGCGGGCGCAATTATAATTATGATTGCGAATAGTATTTTCAATGTAACAACTGTCTTATAACATGTGTATTTTGCAAATTAATGATTACGTTTGTGATTACNACCGGAGAGAGATCAGGCGCAGGACCGACGGCTTAACGTGCTCTCCGAGGCACGGGGGTGGATCACACCGCCAACTTCCCAACTTCGGGCAAATATTGAGAAAATCTTAATAGAAAACTCAATATCGATTTGGAATTGGCCCGACCCGGGACTCGAACCCAGGACCTCATGTCTGTAGTCGAACATGCTAACCACTAGACCAATGAGGCAGTCATCCTCCAATCCTAGCAATGACTACTATAAATTGTAATAAAAAAAAAGTTAAAAATGCGTGAGTACAAAGTACAAATGTCAGAAGTGAAACTTCTTTGTAAAGTTAATTTTTACAGTCTTGTTTATGTTTATACAAATCTAAAACTTTAGTTTTCCGAGTGTTAGAGCGAGGGGAAAAGGGATTTTCCTTCGCTCAAAGTCGAAGCAAGCTTGAAAAAGCAAGTAGCAGCCCATTAGCGACCCACTGTTGGGCACGGGTCTCCTTACTCCTAGGAGAGAGGATTCTTAGAGCATAGACTCACCACGCTGGTACACTGCGGGTTGGTAGGCATAGTACACAAGTGCACTCTCTATTCCTTCACTCTCACAGTCGGATCAGGCGCAGAACCGACGGCTTCACGTGCTCTCCGAGGCACAGGTGTCATACCACCTACTTTCCAACTTCGAGCAAATATTGAGGAAACCTTAATAGAAAACTCAAAATTAATTTTTTAATTTGCCCAACCCATGGCCCAGGACCCCATGTCTGTAGTCGAATATGCTACCCACTAGACCAATGAGGCAGACGATTGCATATAAAAATGCCTCATGTTATTTGTACATATTAAAACTTCCTAAACTTCAAACGAATTAGCATAAAAAGTAAAAATTTTACCCTCATGCTCCTAAAGAAGTTTCACTTCAAAAACTACGTAACTTTTTGACCAGGAGGACGTTACGCTGTTCTTTATTTTTAATTCGAATTTAACACGTAAGCTTTACAAATTCCTAATGAATCATTAATGAAACTAATGAAAGATGTATTCATTTAACTATATTTTTATTACAGAACGTGTACGGCCAGTGTCTCCGTGGTGCTGAGCTCATCGGAACTGCCGCTTATGCTCCAGCTTACGCCGGTGCCTTCGCCCCCGCCTTCGCCGGTCCCCTCGCCGCTCCCCTCGCCGCCCCCCTCGCTTTTGGCGCATACGAAGCAGCTTATGGTGGTGAAGGAGTCGGTGATGTAGCCGTCGCTGGAGAGCTGCCAGTCGCTGGTACCACCCTTGTCGCTGGACAAGTACCCATCATGGGCGCTGTGGAATTCGGAGGTATCGTTCCCGCCGGAGGAGAGGTTTCCATCGCTGGCAGATGCGGTGGCGCTTGCGGCTGCAGAGGTGGATACTTGTACTGAGAACACCAAATGATTTAACCCAATAAAGTATTTGAACGCACCTATTCGTTTTCATCTATCGTCGCCAGATCACGACACATTACATATTTAAATATTCCATTCCCAGTGTAAATAACGTAAGAAGCAGCCTCACTCCTATGAGAGAGGGTTTTTAAAGACACCACCCTGCTCCACTGTAGGTTGGCAGGCATATTACACAAGTGCACTCTCTATTTCTTCATAGTTAGATGTGACGGAAATCCGACACGATCAAAGAGAGATTAGGCGCAGGACCGACGGCATAACGTGCTCTCCGAGGCACGGGAGTAGAGCACACCGCTAACTTCCCAACTTCGGGCAAATATTGAGAAAATCTTAATAGAAAACTAAATATGGATTTTTGAACTCGTAACTGAAACCCAAGACCTCATGTCTGTAGTCGAATTTGCTTACCACTAGATCATTGAGGCAAGTATGTCATAATTCAGTGGAAATATGATTCTCGGACACACAGATAGCTCTATTTATAACTTACTAGCTGTTCCAGGCTATGCCACTAGCGTAGTTCTCGATCCCGTGGAAATATGGAATCGAATTGTCAATCTAGACAATTCTTGAATCTAAAAAATTACGTCTGTTCAAAGATTGAGAACTTTTATAAACTCGTATATATGATAAAGATTTTTTTATTTAAAACACAATTAACCATATTAACATTATATCGAACCTTAACATTAATACAGATAAAAAAGGTAATTAAAATGCGCCATCAGAAGCAAATGGATGGGTGCCCATAAGGCTGGCAGCGTTACCTCTTTGGACAGCGATACTTATACGCTGTCCGAAGTACCACCCGGGTTTAGGGTCACGGGTGACATTAACTAAGTGAGATGAAATTTCTTTCAAAAAGCTTTTAGCCTCAGGACCCCACGGTCCCAATATCTCCACGCCAAAAGGCACAAATATGTATTCTACAGCAAGGCTCTCATATTTGCTCCTCTTGGCGTTTTCAGCTAATGACGCCGCCGCTCCCGCTGATTTGGAGGTAGCGTCAATGTGAGATGGTGCAAGCGTATCAACACATGTAGCATCCCACTCCAACGACCTTCTTTTTTTCCAAGACATCAACGACATACCATCAGGTCTCTTACCATCACGTGCAATTCCATTCCGCTCGAGAATAGCCGGCACGTTAATGGTGACAAGGGTCCTTCTGATGATGTCGTTGATGCCGGCATGTCTCGGAAGACGACCAGCACTACGAAGACAAGACAGACCGTGGTGACCGAGTTGATTTACCCACTCACCACATTTACAACGATGGGGCTCTGTTGTTTTCACACCCAGACGCAAACACGTAGATAAAGATAACGTAGTCTTGTCTATCAAGGTACCTACGGATGCAGATGGAAGCGCATGTAGCCAGAAACCGTTCAGAAATATATGATTATACATGTGACTAATTATGCTTCCCAGTGTCACATGTCGAGTTTCCAATCTTGTGAAAATAAGGTAGAAACCGTTGTTTACCGAATAGAATTATCTAGATTATTATTTAACCTTTAAGCCTTCTAAGTGGGATTTTTAATGGACGGCGCTGTATAATTGAATTTAGATATTTAAATTCAAATTGTACTTCAGTGGAACCATGCACTGAAGTTCATCTACATTTTTATTAATAAATAAACATTTTAACAAATAAAGAACCGGCTTCAAAACAAACTGTTACAAATATTAATTTACTCTAAAAGTAAAAAAAATAATTGCGTATTCTTTTTTAGAGTTGTTCGTATTCTTATATTCAGAGTATAAGGTAGGTGTTTCCCTTCACTTGGCACTTGGCAGTTCCGCCGCTCACACCTATAGCTTGTATATGTAGTTACAACCTATACCTACTTGTGCAGGTACCTTGGCTGACACCGACTCCAAATATAACAATACGAAGAACACTATAAAAGAATACGCAATTATTTCTTACTTTTTAGAGCATATTAATGTATTTTTAAGTGTGTTTTTTTATTAAAATTTGTCTCAATATATGTACACCTAAAACGCCTTTCTCATATGAGATAATACCGTTTAAATGAAACAACTTTACAAAGTTAAATTTACATTAATATCGCCACACCCGGGATCGAACCCGAAACCCTAATACCGCTTCACACATAATTCACCTTTCAAATATTGCAATGCATCAACAAACGTAAGGTCATTGGCATTTGATTACAGACAGTTATAGATTTTGCCAAAAATCACACTCTTACTGTAAGCCGTTGAAGAGTTCCATTGATCTTCATATTTAACTAGGACTAGCACTTGACCATACCGAAGTTACGATAGGTGATTCAAATATCTAGATAGCTTATAGAAGATTCTGCCGAGTATCGTTCATTTGCGCCTAAGAATTTAAGAGTTCGTCACTTTGTCATGGATTCCAGAACCTAACCAAACTATCACAAAACAACCCTTGAAGCATATCCTTTCTAATAAAAAAAGAATCATCGAAATCGGTTGGCGTGATCTCGAGTTATTCGTCCATTTGTCGTGGTTTTCTCATGTAGTCGGTGTCAGCTGAGATTTTTTTTTTGTTCGGACTGTGTTTAGCAGTTAGCCCTACTGGCTTTTACAGCGTAACCGGAAGGAGGCCGGGCTCTTATGGAGGAAACGCCGCTCCAAGGGCGTCTCCTGCGAGACCGAGCCTCGGCTTGGAGCGACGTTATCGCAGAATCATCACCTGAAAAGGAAGAATCAGAAGCGCCCACGGGAACGTGGGTGAAGTCCACGTCCGGGTGACGTCAGAAATCGGGGACCTCGACTCCGCCGGCGGAGTCGCTGTGTATCGCTTGTGTATGTGTCTGTCCCTACCTGGTAAGGTAGATTGTCGATAGTTATCGTATCGTCGGGGTCGTTAAGGACATATTTAGGCCGTCTCTTCCTAGGCGGAACGTTAAGACGGATCCTATAAGAGGACGCGTTAACCACTAGTGGGTTCCTATGATTTATGGCTCTCTCGAAATAATTTTCGGAGAGCTCTTTGAAATAACTCTTTATCGTGGGGAGTTCTAAGTCCCTATGTAGGTCGACATTTCGGACGTACCAGAGGCATCCCGTGGCCATCCTCATGAATCTATTTTGCAGCGTCTGCAGACGGGCCAGTCTACAGTCTGGCACGTGTGCGAAGACGATACTGGCGTATGATATGATGGGGCGGATGCAAGATCATATCATACGCCAGCATCGTCTCTCCGAATATAAGAATACGAAGTACTCTATAAAAGAATACGCAATTATTTCTTACCTTTTAGAGCATATTAATATATGTAAATTTTTTATTTCCTACCAATGGCAGGGCTTACTTTAATTGCACAAACAACTTTTTTCTAGGAAATGACAATCATACAAATATATACACGCTATAGTCAACAAACATTTTGTATACGAATCTATAAATATAGGGGCTCTAAGTTAAGCACAAATATACTATACAAAAACAACAATATTGATTTTAAATTAAACAAAAATATATTATTTATACTTTAAGGAGAAAAGTCGCGAGCAATGTGAGTAAGCTTGTTATGTAAATATAGTGTAGCTGTTGTGTTGTAGTCAGTTTACCATTTGCTGTTTATAGTCTAGAACTAATAAACACATTCTTAAACGTTGTGTACGCCTATAATGTGCTTATACATTAAAGGTAAGTAGCAGCACATTAACGTCCCACTACTGGGCACAGGCCTCCTCACTCCAAAAAGCGAGGGTTTTAGAGCATAGATCCACCACGCTGCTCCACTGCGGATTGGCAGGCATAGTACACAAGTGCACTCTTTATTCCTTCACTCTCATAGTCCGATGTGACGGGAATCCGACACGACCGGAGAGAGAGCAGGCGCAGGACCGTGCTTAACGTGCTCTCCGAGGTACGGGGATGGATCACACCGCCAATTTCCCAACTTCGGACAAATATTGAGAAAATCTTTATAGAAAACTCAATATTGATTTTTGAATTTGGCCCGACCCGGGACTCAAACCCAGGACCTCACGTCTGTAGTCGAACATGCTAACCACTAGACCAATGAGGCAGTGCTTATACATTAGAATGTATCATTTGCCATCATGTTCGGCCGCCACACACCGCAGTGTCAACTAAACATCAGGGGGCAGGACGTGGAGTGGCAGACCACAGTACGCTACTTGGGGTGCCGCATTGACCGCGGGCTGCGCCTGGCAGACACGGTGACTCACGCCGTGGGCCAGACTGCGGCGGCCCGGTCAATGCTATGGCCGCTCTTTACCTCAAGTCTCCCAACAAAAGCGAAGCTGAAGGTCTACGGAGCCTACGTCCGCTCCAGACTGGGTACCAAAGGCGAAGGCTGCAGATCCAGCAGAACCATCCTAGAGTGGCAAACACTGGGCGCCCCTTACCTCGTGAGCTCCTGCTGTCCCTACTATCAGACGTGGGTGATGACGGCACTAGACTAGACCTGGATGGGCCCGCTGGCGTCGCCGGCGGGAACCAGCCCAATTGGCACTACGGGCAAAAATAAATCACCGAGCATCCGCGCGATGCTCGAGGCTTACCCCGGTTAATGGGACAAAAGCCCCGAGGCTCGTAATCCTCAATGCAAGTTGAGAGGTACCCGAGAGAGTAGAATGTATCATTACTAACGTATGTCTTATTTAATCTCGTCAAAAAATGTGGAACGCTTCACGATTTTGCGTGTCATCCTTGCGCAGGGGCCATGCTAATCTTCTCTGTATCGTTCCAATTTTAGTATATGTACTGCCGAAGCGAGTACATTAGCACTTCAATCATTATATTATTTATATCACACAGCTAAAAAATCTTCAATAGCGCGATGTAGGACTATCAAGTCATATCACTTAAAAATATTATATCTTCTTTTAAAAATATAACACAAAAGTAGCAATAATATATAAAAATACAATTAATATTGATAAAATATGATTATGAGTATTAATAACCTATTTTTAGTCAATCAAACAGATTGTTTAATAGTTATCGGTAATAACGCCATCTGTGATAGAAGTAAGCGAAAAGACATTGTCTTAGTATACAGAACTTTCGAGAGATGTCGCTAGTAACCGTTGTCTTTGTCCAAAATGTTTTGTATATTATTAGAAGTTATTAAATGCTATTATTATTACATATATTTATAGGTTATATATACTGTGCATGAACTTATATTACTTTTTAAAGTGGAGAAAAATATATAAATTAAAAGTTCTATTAATTTTTGAAAAAAAGTTTGTGTTACCGTCTCTCCTAAGAGTAAAGGGAAGGAGGCTGTGCCCAGCTGTGGGATGATAGTCTTCTATTTATTTATTACTTTCAGTACACCACAATAAGATTACAACAACAATATATAGATAACATACCAAAGCATGCTGAGTACATAATATACAACGTTGGTATAGAAACAGTTGTGGAAGAGTAGTGGGTGGCGTAACATATACATAAGCCTACATATAAATAATTACATACTAATATATATAATAGACTATTCACCTTTTCACTTACATGATAAAAGCATTGCTCTAATCTAACATAAATAAAATTATATTGTAATATAATGGTAAAAAAGAATACTCAACTAAGTTTGTCATAGGTTTCTACAGTGAATAAGCCTTTTTATTACGAACAGGTTAGCGCTTGACTGTGATCACATTTGATGGTAAGTCATGATACAGAGTCTAGATAGAAACGCGATAATCTGGTAAGAGGCAATTTAACTCTTATGGTTTCTACACAGCATCGTACCGTAACACAAATCTCTTGCTGGTAGGGTGATAAGGATGAAACCCAAATGAGAAAATGTAACATTATTGCTATGGGATAAGATTAAAAACAACCCTTCAATAAATAATACACGTTCAAGGTTTAAATACATAATTTATTACTATGGTACAACATGTTTTGAATTATCTGATAGCATATTTTCCAATACAAGATTCGGTACATTTAGGGTTGCCACACAAACATTAGTTTCTTTTGGACAAACATTTTATAATAAGTGTAAGTTACATTATTTATATACTCTGAATAATTTGTATGATTTAAGAATAATCTGTAATAAATTCACATTGAATTTCAATAAAGACTTAAGAAACCATATTAATAGTTGGATGTTGCACTGAACCTTTTAAAAACAGCTGTTCTCAACATTGTCGTTATAAATTGATTTTTTGTAGATATAATTCGTTCAATAGGTGGTTAATAATTTTAAAGATATCATATTGAAATCAAAATATATACATTTCACAGTTAACACAATCCATGAAACACAAAAGTATTGTAATTCTATAAATTATGTACAATCTAATGTCATTGCAAAAAAAGAAATTTGATGTTATTTTATATTATAAGCATAGACGTTCTTAAATTTATATTTTTTTAAACAAAAGATTTGAACCTTTCCTTGATATACAGAGGGCAATATATTAATGAAATAGGGACATAATAATCCACACAAAATGTATCAGGTAAAATGCCTTTTAAACATAAATAATACTATTTAAATTTCCACCTTTAATATACCCCTTATTTACTTTGTATACAATATTACATAACTAGCGAAATAAATAAATTCTCAAGACACTTTCCATTATATATTCAACGTGTGGCAACCCTAAGCAGAGTTTACCAAACTTATTTATTAATGTTACTATTTTTATTCATTTTTTTTTAATAACCACGCTTATACAAGTCCGTTTGGTGAACCACCAAAAATTTCGCTAGTCTCACGCACACAGACACTACTTTTTGATTTTTGTAAAGTTCTTTATTTTAATATAAACATAAAAAATAACGTATATAATATGCACACTTCCATTTAACTTATATGTACACACTAAGACAGTTGCTTGCAAGTATTTATACAATAACCTCCTGAAAAGGTGGTGGATTCATTAACAAGGGACAGACTATATGATTCAGAGAGAATAATTTGATTTGGAATCTCATATAGAACCCGTTAGCGTCCCACTGCTGGGCACAGGCCTTTTCATTCATTACTGCCGTTACTTATATGGTTTCGAACAAACGATTTCTCTAAATGATTATTTGCTTGATTAAAAAAAATGCATTTGAATTACCAGATTTATGTTACCACATTAGTATAATAAAGATGTCTTCCAAAAAAAAATATTTTCAATCTCATATGTTCCCTGGAATCTCATAAAAAATATTACGAATTTAGTATGTTCTTTTAGCATTTTATTGTATAAGAACATTTTTATAGGCCAATCAACTATAAAACCAGATGGTACCTACAGTTAACAGTTTATTGTTAAGAAACAATAAAAAACATAAACTCTAGACTACTGCTGTTCTTTCAAAACATTTTTCAATAAATATCTAGAAAAGTTTCATACTTTACAACGAAGAATAAATTTCGCTTATAACATTAACAAATTCATTGATATGCTTTGAAATAAACAATTAGTAGGTCTTTTATAATAGCAACAATTATTTTAGATTTTAGGTTCTTAATTATAACAAATACTGTTTAAATAAAAAATCTTGTAGGTTTTTTATAATAGCTACAACAGCTTTGTAAAATTGGATTTTTTATCATAGCGATTTTTTTAAATAGAATTGTTACTAAATTTCTTTGTTATGTTCTATATATTATACAATTTACTTACGAATCTTTAGAATTTAATCACACCTGAGACTGGGTGATAATACTGTCTAAAAATGTACTTTTATGATATAGACAATTAATACATGTAGGTCTTTTATAATAGGAACAATTCTTTTGATGATTTAAATAAAAACTTGTAGGTGTTTTATAATAGCAACAACTAACCACATTGTCAAATTGGGTTCTTTGTCATATCAATTTTTTATAGAATTGTTATTTAATTACTTTATTATATTTATTGATATAAATTTTACATTATGAATGAAGCTTTGAAAGGGAAAGGAATGAAAGTGAATGTAAACAAAACGAAAGTTATGCTTTTTGAACGAGATGAATCTATGATGAATGGCAATATTTTGATAGATGGGGAACAAGTGGAAGAGGTGAAAGAATTTGTATACTTGGGATCTAAATTTACAAAAGATGGAACATGTGAAAGTGATATCGAAAGGAGAGTGAATGCAGGGAATATGGTAAATGGTGCTCTGCATGCTTTTATGAATAGCCAGATGGTGTCTCAAAGGGCTAGACTGGCAGTGCATGCTGGAGTGTTGGTGCCAACACTTATGTATGGTAGTGAAAGTTGGGTATGGCAGAAGAATCACAAAAGTAAAATAAATGCGGTAGAGATGAGAGCGTTGAGAAGCATGAGTGGATTAAAACTGAGTGACAGAGTAAGAAATAGTGTGATAAGAGAACGTTGTGGTATAAAAGAAGACGTAGTGACTAAAATTGAGAAAGGTATGCTTAGATGGTTTGGGCATGTAGAGAGAATGAATGAAAGGAGACTGACAAAAAGGATTTATGAGTCAAGAGTGAATGCGAAAGTTGGAAGGGGAAGACCAAGGCGAACGTTCCTGGACCAAATCCAGGACATTTTAAATAACGGCCAGGTCAAGAGTACTCTAAACCGACGAACTTGTATGAAAGGTTTAATGAGAATGAAAGAAGCGAAGGAGATATGCAAGGATCGTGGCAAGTGGAAGGATGTTGTCTCTGCCTACCCCTATGGGAATAAGGCGTGATGCTATGTATGTATGTATGTAATTTTACAATTTACTTATGAATCTTTAGAATTTAATCACACCTGAGACTAAGTGATAATACTGTCAAAAAGAGGTACTTTTGTAATATAGACAGTTGTCACATGTAGGTCTTTTATAAAAGGAACAATTCTTTTGATGTTTTAGGTTCTTAATTCTGACAAATAGTATGTTTAAAAAATATTGTAGGTGCTTTATAGTAGCAACAACTACTTTGTCCAATTAGGTTCTTTATCATACCAAGACGTTTTTAAATATGATTTGTTATTTTTCATATTCATTGATATAATTTTGGCAATTTCTTGTTTAGGTTAATTCTTCTGTGATTTGAAACAGAAATTTATCTTTAGATTGAGAAGTGACACTGTCTGAATGATAAAACTGTTAAAATTTGGACAAGAAATATTGTAGAGCTTTTATAGTGTCACCAAATATTTTCCTGTCTTTCTTTATTCGAACGAATATGACAAAAGATGCTTAATAATAGCAACAACTACTCTGTTAAATTGGGTTCTTTATCATACCAAGTTTTTAAAACACATACATATTATTTTATCAATTGAAATATTATTTTGTAATCTGTTACACTTGGTGTTATAGACAATTAATTTCATAAGTTCTTTATGTAAAAACGGATTCTTTATCATAGCAACTGCCTTGGTATTACATAGTTGATTTTTTAAATTCTCGATACAGACCAGGCCAATGAAGGCGAAGGAATGAGATTTGAAACTTTACAACTATTATATAATAGGTATTTATATATGACCCATTAGTCTGATACTCACTGGGCTGATCTGTACGGGCTAATACAAGACCGGAAGTGCGCGATTGTTCTCAAGTTTGCGTGACAGTTTAGAAGTTAGCTATGCGCCAGGCTTTGCTTACAAGTCCGTAATGACACTTCACTTTACTGCTTCTCCTTTCGAAACCTGTTACCTGGAACAAAAAGAAACACATTTATGATACAATCTTCAGTACAATAATGGAATTAATTCAATTATTAAGGTTATAAAAGTTAGTTATGACACCAGGTCCCCAATGCCTCAATTTATACTCTTAAGTCAATAAAAACTAGTAGTTTAATTTTGTATTGTATTGTTTAGGGAACTGTGAATTTAAATTTCTGTTTTCTTATTGGCTGAATAAAGGTTTATTTATTAATTTATGGATCTTATTTTAATTAAAAAACAGATATCAATAATATTTTCTGTTAGAAGGGTAATTTACATATTTTACTTATTTCAATGCTTCAGGTACTTGCTTCGTTTATATTTGACGGCCTCGCCGGCGCAGTGGTGCGAGTACTCGCCTTGCTAGCATAGCTCCGGGTTCGATCCTCGAACGATTTTCTATTTTGTCTGAGTCTGGTGGGAGGCTTCAGCCGTGTCTAGTTACCATCCTACCGGCAAAGACGTACCGCCAAAACTAAGAGATTTGTGTTCCGGTGTTGAAACCGTAAGTGGTATATCGCCTCTTACCCAGATTAACGCGCTTCCATCTTAGACTGTATCATGACTTATCACAGTCAAGCGGTAAACTGTGAGCAATAAAAAAAGATGTTCTGGGTTTGAATCTGATAAGGCTAGTGTAGAAAACTGTAATTTCTAATTTATATAACTCTTATATTGGTAGGAGTTGACCACCAAGCAAAAAAATACTTTGGGAGCTAGTGAATGCGAGACGAGATCGTTACGAAAAGTGTGATCGGCGAGGTGAACATAAATTTCAATATTTTAATAAATATGTTGTATTCAGTCTTTTTTTTTCTAAGTGTACATGATGGACCATTATAGGATAAATTACCATCTTTCAGCTACGATCTTAGACTATATCACCAAAAACTTTTAAGTGAGATCAGTCAAGCATTATTAAATATTGACCTGGCTAGCTATCATCTTGCAGTGAGGTGAACCGGTTGCCAAGAGCCAAGGGCTGCCGGCCAGCACCAGAGCGCTGGGGGGCTCCGCCCGCGCCGGGACCTGCACCCGCCGTGCTCCAGCCACCACCCCGTTTGCCCCCCGCACCCAACACAGGGAAGTAATCATCATTGGTGATGTCTGGAGCATTCTTCTGCAAAAGTAACATAATAGACCATATTAAATGTAATATAAATGACATTCGAACTACTCCCACTCGCAGAAACTAGTATAAAAGGGCTTGCATCAGGCTGGTGGGCATGCTTACTCAAATTGCTGCCCGGTACACACCTTGCACCCATATATTATTGGTTATTGTCATTTAATTTAAAAAATAATTAATAATTTAGTTTAAAGTAATAAATAATCTCTGTGAAAATTGTCTGTGGTTATTTTTATTCAAACGATGGAACACCAGAACGCGATATATATATATGTGCAATATACCAATTAGGTACTTAGCATTAGGTTTTAAGGTATACTGTTACGGGCAGACATTACAGCGGACATTGAAACTATACATACATATATCAATGCGGATCTTATGCTAAGAGATAAATTCAACGAAACATCAATTCTCACAATACTGTCACAATATATATTGAACAATAACTTATAATATTCACTTAATGCAGCAAAAAAGTGAAATACACGATTTCAACACAAGAAATAAAAACAAACTTGTGATACCATATTTTAGAGTGAAGATGAAGAAATTATTTATCAAGTTGAGCTGAACTGGTGCTAGATTTGTTAACATCAGACAGATTAATGTTAATTCAAAAATGTTAATAAAAGCCAATTTCATAAAACTTTAAAGGTAACTGTATATGTTTCTATAATAAACTCCCACAAGACATTGGAGAGATGTCACTTAATAAATTGAAAGTCTTTATCAAAAGAAAGTTCATTGCGAAATCATATTACATATATATTTTTTTCCACACACTTATTCTAATGTATGATTGATGATGGTATCAAATAAAGAATTAAAATCTAAACTTCGAGGTTTCATTCACGCCCTGTAATGAGAAGAGCCCACAACAAACTCAGTCGGGATTTTTTTTTACCATCATCAATACAATATCATATAAGTTTATCATATTTGAATATAAATTAGAGAAATTTCTTTACTCCCACATGTTTTTATCTTTTAAGTAATCTTTTCACTTATACATATCAATAACATCAGATGGATTCGCAAATCATAATCAGATAGAGCTTTGATCTCCATACCTGAGCCTGGCTTCGCCGCACAGGTTCTGCAGTTCGATTCCGGGACTGCGGTGGTACATATGCAGTTGTTGTTTGCTGCTTCTCTTCAGGAGGCGGCGGAGGCGCCGGTGCCTGTTCCACTTCCACCTGTAATAAATTCATTTAATAAGTTCAACATCTGTGTATGTGCGATTTTCAAATAACCCTCATAATATTATTAAAGTGACACTTTGTATGGCCTACTAATGATGTTGAAGTGACACTTTGTATGTCTACTAATGATGTTGAAGTGACACTTTGTATGCCTATTAATGATGTTGGAGAGACACTTTGTATGCCTACTCAATATTTGCCCAGGTTGGAAGGTCGGTGGTGCGCTCCATCTATGTGCACTGATAGCACATTAAACTGTCGGTTCTGAGCCTGATCCAGTTATGATAGATTATCTTCACATTGGACTTTGAGGGTGAAGGAATAGAGTGAACCTGTGTACTATGCCTGCGAACCTGCAATAGAGCAGCAAGGCAAGTCTATGCTCTAGAAACCTGAGTGAGGAGAGCTGAGCCCAGCAGTGGGCTGTTAATGGGCTGCTACTTACTTGTATGTCGGCAGATAAGGAGGTGATACCACAGAGATATGAGTACCAATTCTACACAATTAAACTAACAGGCAGTTAGTATGAAAGTAACAGATATAATACAATTATAAGTTTTCTCTACATTTTTATTCAGCTTATCTTATAAATGTAATAGCTTTTTATGTAGCAAACATCATGTTTTAATAGCCATATGAATAAAAAAAAGAACAATGACCTATTTTGATTAATTGAGTGATAAAATGACTTGACTCTGAGCTGACAAATTCTCGATTTGACATATCTCGGCGAGATCGTAATGAAGGTAGGCGTGGCGGTGGTGTCATGATTTTAACGTCCAGTAAACTCAGCGCGCGTCCCAGACCTGTATGGAATTGTGATAATTTAGAATGCTTATGGCTTACTATTGACTCTTCCACTATCAAATCAGAACGCAATCTCCATCTGGCTGTTGTTTATATACCACCAGACAATCACTTACTTCAACATATAAAAGAGTTTAATGACATATTAACAAACGTAGTATCCCAAAACATCGATGATCTTTTTTTAATATGCGGCGATTTCAACCTTCCCTGCTTGAAATGGTCAAATAATGACCCCATTCTACTTAAAAAAGGAACTATAGAAGCGCAAGCTTCTGCCAGTTTGTTTCTCAACTGCATTAATTTATTAGGTTTTCAGCAACACAACACGGAGTTAAATTCTTGCCATAACACTTTAGATCTTGTCATAACTAACTTTACCGCAGAGGTTACTAGGTCGATATTCAATATGGTTGACGAAGATAAGTACCATCCGACCCTATCAATAGATATATCCGATATAGTAATTAGAAATTTACCGAAAAAAGACACATTTAAGCTACTGTACAGCAAAGCCGACTACGACTCGATATTCCAAAAACTCTTAAATACTGATTGGTCTTTTCTTTCCAAAAACTCTTTCAAAAACGCTGTAACGTCTTTTTATAATGTGCTATACGAAGTAATTGACGAATTCGTCCCAAAGATTATCGTTCGTGACACCACATACCCTATCTGGTACAACAAAGCGCTTATCAACATAATTAATGAGAAAAATAAAGCACACTTTATCTGGAAAAAATATCGAAATCCCGTTGACTACGATAGCTTCTCCTTATTACGAAAAAGATACAAGACACTCGAAAAGGAACTGTTACATAAATTTACACGTAATGCAGAGGACCAAATTAAACATAATCCCAAACAAGTTTACAGCTATGTGAGACGCAAGCGTAAATCCAGAAATGGCTACCCAAAAAACATGATATACCTTGATAAAAATCACAAAACTGAAGAAGACATTTGTGGCGCTTTTTGCAGTTTCTTTGAAAAAGTATTTCAGGCTCCAATACAAAATTATACATCATTGCCCTCCTCCAGTCTCTCTGTAGATATCATTCCACAATTAAAAATAAATTCCGAAATTATTCACAAACATTTAAGAAAATTAGATACATCTAAAGGCCCAGGTTCTGATAATATTCCACCACTCTTTATAGTTCGATGCGCTAAAGTTCTCGCGGAACCACTGAGTATACTTTTTAATAGATCTTTCAATGAAAGTTCAATACCTGGAATTTGGAAAGAAGCGCACATAGTTCCTATTCATAAAAACGGCTTAAAAGCAAAAATAGAAAATTACCGACCAATTTCTGTCTTAAATACTTTAAGTAAATTACAAGAAAAAATCGTTTACACTCACATTTACCCTTACATAAGTAAGGTTATTCCAGAAGAACAACACGGTTTTTTCAAACGTCGTTCTACTTTAACAAACCTAGCAATTTTCACGTCAGATGTATTAAAGCATATGGGCAACCGCACGCAAGTTGATGTAATCTACACGGACTTTGAAAAGGCCTTTGACCGTGTAGATCACAGCATACTTCTTCAAAAACTATTAGCTGTAGGCATTTCAGGTGATTTATACCGTTGGTTTGAGTCATACATACTAAATAGATCACAAGCAGTTATTGTTGGTAGCAGTAAATCTAACTTCATTAACATAACATCGGGCGTTCCACAGGGCTCGTTGTTAGGCCCTTTACTCTATTCAGTGTACATTCACGACATAGGCAAGAGCATAAAACACGGGAAATTCCTTCTTTATGCTGATGACACAAAAATATATAAAAATATTTCGAATACTGCTGACTGTTCTTTACTTCAAGCTGACCTGAACAGCTTGACGCAATACTATAAAGACAACCATATCACAGTAAATACAAAGAAATGCATACATATCACTTTCACACGAAACACTAATGACATTAAATCAAGGTACTATATCGATAATAACATAATCAACAAAGTTGTCACAGTAAAAGACCTGGGACTAACTCTAGACAGTAAGTTGACATTTTCTGAACACTTCCAAACAATCGCAAACTCAGCTTATAAAAATCTTGGCTTTATCATTAGAACATCAAAATCATTTCACGACAAAAATACCATTAAATTACTGTATTTCTCATATGTTAGAAGTGTACTGGAGTATTGTTCTCCCATCTGGAATCCACAACACGTAACATACTCTTTTATGCTAGAAAAAATCCAACGGAAGTTCATGCATTATCTCGATTTTCGCACAAAAAACACGTACACAGATTACACAACATCTTGCAAAAAGCACAACATTCCAGCACTAACAGACCGTAGAACAATTGCCGATATGATGTTATTGTATGACATATGCACTGGAATTCTACAATGTCCTGATCTGACGTCAGAAATTCTACAGTTATCTGTTCCTCAACGACGTACACGCCACACAAGCCTATTTCACGTTCCAAGTAGCCGTAATTCGTACAGTAGTAATTCGGTCGCTTGTCGGTTACCACTAACCTATAATAATCGATTTGAAGACGTCGATCCTTTTTGTACATCTAGAATCACTTTTAAAAACTTAATTAAAAAAAACACATTATAACCCAACACAACACACGCACCTACACAAACATAACACTACACATCACTTACACATACATGCAAGATTATTTTAAGCGATTAATTATATATATATTATAACATTAATTTTGCAAATTAAGATACCATTATTGTATTAATTGTAATAGCATAGTTCTTTTCCACTTAGTCTAAGTTAGGTGTAAATAAAGTAAATCCGATTTGGCTTAAGTAATAATAAACTTCTAGTGTATGTTTTTACCTAAGATGAAGCTGTGGATTTAGTAAATAAATAAATAAATAAATAATCATTAAAATTACAACATCAAGATGTCTAAATAGTGACTTGATACATAGAGGACATCAATGTAAAACAGGTGCTTAATAAGTGATATGAAAGATAAGTGGTGAAATCCAATATCAACACAGTTAGTGGCTGTTGTTTATATGTATATACACAAGGATCAGCCTTAAGGATAACTGTGAAGTAAATACATAGATAAGAATCAGTGAAAAAACCAGATGCAACATTGGTCATCTCTATGTGTTTACACAGATAACAGATTAACAAAATGGACATTGAATGCAATGGACAGAAAATATTAAGTATGGTAAATGTAAACACTATATGCAAATAACAATAATAAATGGGCCAAGAGCCAGCCAGCACTTGTGATGGTAATTAAGGAATCTTTCTGCACTTGCTGTTATCCTAGCCACAATGGGTTGAAAAGCCGGCTCTGTGATAATGGTTGCCTTCTGTGATGACCAATGCATGCCAATACAGGAATAGGGATATATTATATCTAAGAGCTTACAGGCTTATTCCATGGTCCCTTATTCTTGGCATTTTCTGGAGCAGAATCCTCTGATGAGGCATCCCTGCTGGATTCAGGCGCTCCAGTACCACCTTGTAGCACCTGTATTTTCAGCCCTGTGTAGTCTTTCACTGGCTCCTCATAGTCCTTCCATTCTTCTTCCTCCTGAAATAATAATATTGCATACAAATTGAATGTCTGTTCAATTAGCACATATCCTAATAAATAGTTAGATTTGTCCAACTTGTCTTCTACTAAATTATAAACAGAGCGAATTTGATTACCATAAAAAATCTGTATCGAATCAACCTTAAAATATAGACTTATACTATCACAGGCTTCATTTTTAAAATCCAGTTTAAGCAAAACCACATTCATATAGATCATATACAACTCTGAACTTTACTACAATTCTAAAATGATTTACTCAAACATTTTGGTGGCCTCAGTTGCACAATGGTGCAAATTTTGACAAATCTAATTTGACTAAGTCAGAATATCTTTTTTATTGCTAACAGATTAGTGCTCATCACATCTAATGATAGTTTTGATACAGCATAAGATAGAAGTATGCTAATCTGTTAAGAGATGATATATCTTATGGTTTCTACACAGGATTGCCCTAGAATAAAAATCACTTGTTTGGTGGTACATCTTTGCTGATAGGGTGGTAACTAGCTACGCCTGAAACCACCTACCAGTCCTCTAATACCAAATATCAAACATGGGATCTTCCAAAGCAAGTGCTTAAACCATTGTACCAGCATGGCTATCAAAATTGCATTCTTGTATAATGTTGTGTAGAAAGCAAAAGAGGTAAATTACCTCTAACCAAGTTAGCATGCTTTTAACTTACGACTGTATCATCACTGACCACCAGATGAGAACAAAACATGCAGAAGTTGGTTGTACACAATGAACTTAGATAAAAATAAAAACTACTATACATGTATGCAGCTAATTACAGAGTACAACTACTCAAGAGCTTGATTGATACTCAGAAGGGTAAACTTATGAAATCACTTTCTTTTTAATCTAGACTTGATCCTTACAATGGGTGCTTTTTGGGCATAGTATTTCTTCAGAACACAATATTTTTATTCACAAAGACACCCTAAGCTATTTTTAATGATTGCAATTGTTGATAACATTAGTTTGGAAAGTAAATTTTGTTGAAAATAAACTCAGTTATTGCTATTTTAGCCACAAATAATATATGAATAAAATAATACATGTAACATTAAGTTTATATCCAAGCATTTTTGGCATTGATATAATAATCAACTGTATAAACACACTTAACATTTTGTTGACTAAACTAATAAAAGTATATTACTAATTTAACTTTATAAATTTTAATTAAAAATGACAACTGAATTTATTTCAATATTGGCTAATTATTCATCTAATATTGCTTAAACTTATATATATACTAGCAGAGCCAACAAACATTGGTTTGCCATTGATTGGTGATAGAAAGGTGAAAATTTAGGGTTGTATATATTTTTGTATACTGTATCACAAAAAAATAAAAATTTCGTCCAAAGATTACAAAAAAATCTTTAAGGGTGAACAACTGTTATCTCTTAGGAGTATGATAAATAGATAGCAACTGATTCTCAGACCTACTGAAGATGCATATAAAATTTGGTACAAATTGGTAAAGCTGTTTCAGAGGCGCACAGTAACTAAAACTGTGACAGGGAGATTTTATATATTAGATATAAAGATTAAATGTGTAGCATCAAATAATAATAAGTTACATAGTAGTAATAATAAATTATATGGCATAAGTTAATGCCCAAATTGTACTTTGTAATTTGCAAGATGTGTTGTATAGACCAAAATTGAAGACAAAAACATTAACATCACAATAACTTAACATATTTTAAGAAATTCATTTAATATTCTATATTTATGTGTGTATGTAGGTGTGATATTTGAAAATCCTTGATTTACATATATTCTAAATGGTAAAAGCAAAATAGGTATGATTTCTTATCATGCAAAGATGTTATACCTATTCCCTTTGAAATTAGTTACAGAAACATCTTCATTACATTTATTAATTTTTGAATGTATCTTTATGGCATGTGCAAGAAATTTAAATAATACAACAAATTATTAGTATAATTACAAATATTGCCTTACATATACAAAATCAGCAAAGCAAATTATTAATTTAAAGTTTTACTAATTTTTCAACGTAATACAAAGAAATTGTTCACATACACAGAATTTGACAACTTAATTGGTTAACCTGCATGTAGGAAGGAGTGTCCCATCAATAAAACAAGTCACATGTACGACGTGTAACAAAAAAAAGGCACAAAACTAGGATAATGTGATTATTCCACGCAACCGTTCAACACTTTTGTGTTAATGTAAATTGGGATTTCACCCACAATGCGTTTCGAGGTACTTCGTATCACCTGCTTTTGACGTATTGCAAATATTAAAGTAATTAAGACTATTTAGAAATCTCACCCCTACACGACCGGCTTCTTCTCCCTCTTGCACTGGACGCTCCTTCTTCGGTCTTACATCTGCTTTCTGTTTAGGTTCTTCAAGTTTTTTTGCTAGCTCATCGGCAGTGGCGAACTTTTTGACCGACTTTGATTTTTTTCGGTCCTTCTTAGCAAAGAAATCGTCTAGATCGGCCATTCTGAATTTTGATGTTTGTATTAAAGTTTTATATATTAAAACAGAAAATACAGTAATATTGGAATAAATTGAAAAGGGGGTAAATCGTAAAGGATCCCCCGGAATGATTTTTGTGGCAAGCGTGGCCAACTGTTTCTTTTTTTTAATAGCAGTAGTCCAGTGTTGCTAATAAGTTTTGTCAAAAATTACCATTCAAGAATTCCATCTAAAATAGACCATATAACTATGATTTTAGGCTTGTAACACTGAATGCAGAAATGATATGAAAACGAGCTCTAAAAAATCTGCTGTCTTATAAGGGTAGAATAACAATTCTACTAAAAATAATTATAGATTTAGACCATAATCCACTTTAGTCTTTCAATATATATTGTATTTCAATAACGCATAATTGTAATATTATAGTAAATAACATTTTAAAAATTACATTTATGATTGTAATAGCACAGGTCAATATAATAAAAATAGGTATCTTTTTTATCTTTAATTTAAAATTACTTACAATCTACTATTCTAATTATATATAATAATTATCTACTAAATAAAAAAATATGGAATCAATATATCGAATTTCATTTTACAAAATCCTTATAACTGCAGAATTTCTATATACATCAATATGTTCATAATAAATTAATATAATGAAATAGAGAAAAAAATTGCTTAACTAAGATCTAATAAAAAGTTCCTAACTTATATATGGCGGAGATTATAAGCAGCCACTTTATAATACTATGTAGCCTATGTACTATGCAAACCACTTCGATAACAGGTGTTTTATCTACGGTCAGTCGCACGGAAATCGACAAACCATCGATATCCTTATCTAATCTCATACTTATTGGTTTACCACGATTTTAAAAGTCTAGTTTAGTAATTTATTCAACCATTGAGACTATAAAGTGTTGAAAATGTATGGTACTTTAGCAAGAAACACTCTTTTAGGAAGGAATGTGATGAAAACAATCATTAGGAACGGCTCCCATGGAGGAGTACCAGGCGAGGTAAAGCCATCTTTTTTGTTACGTAATAAGTGCTTTCAATTTTTTTTAAGGCATGTTTATCGTACTAAAATCAATTAAAAATATTATTTTCACATTTATATGCATATGTACCTTATGTCGTATATTTGTTTAAAAAAATTTTTCTGAAATAAACTTTTCGCTCAAACCTACTGTTATATAGCAATCAAAGTTCATGCCATATCATAAATGGACTAATAAGGGTAATTGTCTTTTATTAATTTTTAATGTAAATTTTACTTTAAGCCAATGTTCGCTAACAAGTTCTTCAAAATGATCCCGTGATATAATAAAATTAAGAAATATGAATGACCGAGGCCAAGTGTAATACTCATAATATGATAGGACGTTTCCGTTGTAACGAAATCTTCTGGATAAAAACCACATCCCTAAGAAAATCCCACCAAAATTGGTGAAGTGGAAAGAAACACTGACAAACAATATTTCCAACAAAAAAAAATCATAGTTTACGTTATATGAAATCTAGATATTAAAATTTCATCAAAATTCGAGCCGATATTTGAGAGCCAACGTAAAATATAGTATAAAAAAATATCCGTTGGGATTTTCATAATGTACAAAGTTATTGACTAGTAAGCTTGAGCAAAACCTTTTATTTAAGAACGTTTGTTATATTTATATGATTTCCTGGAGTTTTTTCAATTAAAAATAATATCATTATAGGTATGTTACTATATTACATGATCTACGACATTACGTAAAGGGGAACTCGAAATAATGTACAAGTATAATTAAAATTATCTTCAAACACACATGAAAAAAATTTTATAGTGTAATTAAAATGATTTCAGAATCTTCCGTTTAGTTTAAAGAGTCGCGCCTGGCTGACATGGAATTTTTTTTGGTACATGACAACAGGCGTTAGTGCACCATTCGTAATTCTTGCTTTTCAAATGAAGAAGAAGTAATCTGGTAAGTCAATAAGTTTTAAAGTAATTGTTAACACAAGATTGATTTCTTTTAAATTAGAATAATAATAACGAATAAATAAAATTTTTACGGACGAAACGCGGGATGAGCGTCTCGAAGATTCGTTGCTCTTCCCGCGTTGCTCATCGCGCGTTGCTCATCCCGTGTTGCTCATCCCGCGTTGCTCAACCCGCGTTGCTCATCCCGCGTTGCTCAACCCGCGTTGCTCATCCCGTGTTGCTCATCCCGCGTTGCTCATCCCGCGTTGCTCATCCCGCGTTGCTCATCCCGCGTTGCTCATCCCGCGTTGCTCATCCCGCGTTGCTCATCCCGCGTTGCTCATCCCGCGTTGCTCATCCCGCGTTGCTCATCCCGCGTTGCTCATCCCGCGTTGCTCATCCCGCGTTGCTCATCCCGCGTTGCTCATCCCGCGTTGCTCATCCCGCGTTGCTCATCCCGCGTTGCTCATCCCGCGTTGCTCATCCCGCGTTGCTCATCCCGCGTTGCTCATCCCGCGTTGCTCATCCCGCGTTGCTCATCCCGCGTTGCTCATCCCGCGTTGCTCATCCCGCGTTGCTCATCCCGCGTTGCTCATCCCGCGTTGCTCATCCCGCGTTGCTCATCCCGCGTTGCTCATCCCGCGTTGCTCATCCCGCGTTGCTCATCCCGCGTTGCTCATCCCGCGTTGCTCATCCCGCGTTGCTCATCCCGCGTTGCTCATCCCGCGTTGCTCATCCCGCGTTGCAATTAACATAAAAAACGCTAGATAACGCTATATAGATAGATTTAATATTTACAAAATGACATGTGACACTCTAATTTGCCAATCGTCAATCAATATACTATTTTTCATAAAATATAAAATAAAAATATTTCATAAATTCTCGTTTCTAAATTTCAAATTAACAAACAAAATTCAATTAATTCTTTCTAATATTGACAAAAAATTCAAGTGGAATTATTTTTACAATTTGTCATTAGATATTTTAATCAATTATTTGTATTAATTTTCGACACTCTTAATATATTAATGACAATTACATTCATTAAATTTCTCCTTCTAAATCTCGGAAATCTAAAGTTATAGATTTGTATAAATATAAACAAGACTTAAAAAATTAGTTTGCCAAAGAAGTTTAACTTCTGACATGTGTACTTTGTACGTACACGCTTTTTTTTTATATACATGATATATTATAACTAATTCTCTGACCCACCCAACTTCATATAAGAAAACAAATTCGAGTACAATGAAAGTTAGTACTAAAATAAAACTAAAAAATAAACGTACCTTAAAATATAAACGTGTTATAACTTTTTCAAAACTTTGTATTACAGAAAAGACGTATTGTTTACCCTTAACCTTTGCGATTCGCATGCAATGGAACCCTCATATTCCACGTTTTTTCAATATTTTTCATAACCACTCCACTCTTATTGGTGATAATATGATTTATATATATATAGACTAGTCTAGAATTATTTAGTTCGAACAAACAAACTCTTTAGCGTTACAATATTAGTATAAATATCATCACGAAATAGTAAAAAACTATTATTATATAGGGTAATATCGTGTTGATGAATAGATTTATTGGAACCAAATTTCTATTTTCTACCATACATGTATAAGGATACAATGATACTTTTGTATTCTTTATTGACATATCCCAGTTTATTGACATTTTTATTAGTGTGCATGTAAGACAAACATTATCTTCTTTTATGGTATTTTAATCTCTATTTGCAAGCACTGTAAAATTCATAATTCACAAAACTGTATTATTATGCAGGTATATTTACTCACTTCAAAATTGAATTTTAAACTTAATATCATAAGAAATACTTTCATATAACAGCCAGTTTGTGTGTTTACACATTGCAAAAAGACAATAGTGTCGTCATGTTTAATGTTTAACTTTGCTTGATTGTTTTAGTAACACGACCTTTATATTAATAATTAATTTTCATAATGTTATATCAGATAACCGATTCCTCGAGTAAATGACCATATTTCTTATTTAATAAAATGAATTAAAGTATGCGGAAATATGAATTATAATGTTAAGATAAAATTATTCCTAGCGTATGGACGAAAATTTTCAAAAACTGGCGATTTGGCAAATAGACTAATTTAAAAGATAAAAAAACAATACTATTTTTATAAAATTACACAAAAAACAATGTTAATTAAAACCGGAATTGAATTCTTAAAAAGTTTTGCAAACTAAAATTTTTGTTCCAGATCAGTACCCGAATCTATAGAACCCTGTGGATGAAAAAGCTTTATATTATTGGAGTAATTAATTTGAAATAGTTTGTAAAGTTGTTGAATAAAACAATTTTAATGTAAATTTCTAACGTTTCCTTTTCATTTCCTTCAAAATTAAAAAGTTGCGTTCATAAAACTACCGTCTTTACATTAAATTCGAACGCGATGGTAACATTGAAAAAAAATCAGCCATTGAACAGAAAATCGAAATTTTGCACATTTGCCTTGAATCTACTGTAAACTATCAAAATGTTGGGTCCCTTAGCTCGTGCTTCTAACAAACTTGGTAGAAATGTGGTGACTAACTTTATAAGGAACCACTCTCATGGTGGAGTTCCTGGCGAGGTGAGTTCCAAATTTGAAATATTAAACAGATACACATTACATAATCCACTTAATTGTATAAAAATGAAATTACCTTTTCCATTAGCGAGATATATAAAAAATTATAATCTTTCGCTTATATTTCATACAGACATGGTACACTATACATTAGTATTTTAAGATATATATTTTACTAGGTTATTGGTGCTTTTAATCACTGTGTATTAAAATTTTAATTACTAATTTTATGTATTCAGTATTTGATTTCTATAAATATAGTATAAATCGATAAAAAAAAAACCTTATTTATATGAATACCAGTAATGTTACTATACATTCAAACAATGATTATTGCAATAGAAAAATGTATGGGTACATTCATTTTATGTTTAGTGTAAGTATATTCGTTACCTTTCAATAAATAGGTAGTATTGTAGTAAGTTAGTCATAGAGGAAAAATGGTGGTAGTACTGAGTTGCTAGTATAGGTTCTAGGTTCCTGGATTCCTGGCAAAGCAATTTTGAGAAATAGATTTTATTTTTTATAGTCCTGTGCAGGTGGAATGCTGCAGCCATAGTATAATATAATATTCCATTAATATTATGCTGCCATGTAAATAACCTACCTTCTAGTATGATGATGTATAGAAATTATTAAAATGTTGATTAAATAACGATTTGAGTGCCCCCTGGTACAATGGTGCAAGTACTTGCATTGCTAGCAGAGGCTCCAGGTTTAATCCCTGGTAGAGTGAATTTGGGAAATTGTATTTT
This sequence comes from Elymnias hypermnestra, assembly GCA_015832385.1. Taxonomy (NCBI): domain Eukaryota; kingdom Metazoa; phylum Arthropoda; class Insecta; order Lepidoptera; family Nymphalidae; genus Elymnias; species Elymnias hypermnestra. Next base: position 2,054,560 of record JACTOM010000924.1, on the reverse strand, counting down.
ATAATTTGCCCAAGGCAGAACTGGTGGGAGGCTTTGCTCATGGCTAGTTACCACACTATCAGCAAGACATTTGTGTTCCAGTATGATGCTGTGTAGAAATCATAAGAGATAAATTGCCTCTCCACTGCTCAACATGCTTTCATCTTAGATTGTATCATCACTTACCATCAGTCACAGCGAAGAGTTCACTTTTCAGCAATAAAAAAAATATAGTAACTAGCTCTCTTACTTAGTACAGGCGAGATGACTTTCAAGCTATATTTTGTCAGTCATTTTTTTATTAACAAAACTTTCCGACAATTATGCATCATACAAAATAAAATACTGCATTTCTTAGGTACATTTATTTAAATCAGGCCAAGAGAACCCACATACAGCTGCTTGTTAAGTTTACAATTATAGATATAACATTCATGAATTGAAATTGAAATGCTGCAAATTACAAGATGTCAATTTACTACTAGAGACCAAAAATCTTTTTTAATTTGAGAATGCAGGAATCTTGGTAGATAAATTTTATTATACTATTTTATTACAAACTCAAGACAAAATTTCTGAACTTTCTCTTATAATTACCTATTAAAGTAAATTAGTAATGGAAACACATAAAGCTAACATTCACATTGGATTTTCTTTAAAAAATACTGCATCTATATACGGTCAAAATTCTGCACTGAAAAAACATATCCACTTTATTTTATTGTTGATATTACGACAAAAGCAGTTGAATCTTAGTTCAAAGTCTATAAACATGTATTTTATATGATATTTCAGAATCTCCCCTTTGACATCCACAACCGCTACAAGCTGACGGCTCTTTTCATTGTCTTCATCGGCTCTGGTATCTCTGCACCATTCCTCATCACCCGCCACCAACTTCTCAAGAAGTAAGCTCTTCTATTATACAATTTACCTAGAGTTAGGTACCAAATTATTATATAGTGTATATTATGTTATTTTTTGGGTCAAATTTTAATTTTTTTTGTCAATAATGTACAATATTAAACTGACATTTTACAATATTAACTGTGTTATAATAAATTCTACAATTAGTTTCTTATCCATTCAGATGATCTTTTGGTCCAAAAATGGATTCTAGTATTGATTTATGAATAGGTTACTATTTTATTCTACATTGAAATTTAAATATTTGAAACATATAAAAATACATTTTTTTTTAACAATTAATATTTTTTAAGTGAAATAGTATTATATTGATTTCATAGTAAATTTATTGTCAATCTTATTTCTCATTTTTCAGGTAATAATGCTTCATATTAGTTTCGCTGTTATAGATTTAAGCTAGCAAGTGTAAATTAAAACAATAAATTAATGTTATAAAACAGTGTTTTATTTATATTATTAAAAACGAAATACCTTAACCTTGTTTTGTTAAACAAATGTACATCAGCGTGTATAACATTTTTTAAAATTCTGTAGTAAATAAATGTTTATTTATTACTGATAGGCTAGTGCTTAATAAAACCTGGTGATAAATGATGATACAGTTTAAAACTGTAGCCCACTAGCCTCGTTACAGGTAATTTTGCTAGTAGTATGGTAACTAGCCATGGTCGTAGCCTTCCTCCAAACAAATTGAAAAATCGTCGTCGTCGTCGTCGTCGTCGCTTCAACCGATGGACGTCCACTGCTGGACATAGGTCTCACGAAATGATGCCCACAAGACCCGATCTTGTGCCGCCTGGCTCCAGCGGCTACCGGCGATCCTCCTTATATCGTCGGTCCACCTTGTGGGGGGTCTTCCTACACTGCGTCGTCCAGTGCGGGGTCGCCATTCCAGCACTTTCCGACCCCAACGTCCATCGGTTCGTCGGACTATGTGCCCCGCCCATTGCCACTTCAGGTTCGCGATTCGTAGAGCTATGTCGGTGACTTTGGTTCTGCTACGGATCTCCTCATTTCTGATTTGATCGCGTAGAGAAACTCCGAGCATAGCCCTCTCCATCGCACGCTGAGTGACTCTGAGCTTCCGCATGAGGCCCATAGTCAGCGACCACGTCTCAGAACCGTAGGTCATCACTGGCAACACGCACTGTTCGAAGACTTTGGTCTTCAGGCACTGAGGGATATTGGACGAAAAAGTCTTCCGGAACTTCCCGAACGCTGCCCAACCGAGTTGGATTCGGCGGTTGACCTCTTTCTCGAAATTGGACCTACCTAGCTGGACTATGTGTCCCAGGTATGTATACTCGTCAACAATTTCGAGTGTAGAGTTCTCAACGATGACTGGGTGGAGCGGAACATGGATATTGGACATAACTTTCGTCTTATCCATGTTCATTTTTAGGCCCACCTGTCGAGAAGCTCTGCTGAGGTCATCGAGCATTGCATTGAGATCTTCCAGAGTCTCTGCCATAATGACCACGTCGTCGGCAAACCGTAGATGAGTGATGTACTCGCCGTTGATGTTGATGCCCAGTCCGTTCCACTCCATAAGCTTAAACAGGTCCTCCAACGCCGCAGTAAAGAGCTTCGGGGAGATAACATCTCCCTGTCGCACTCCACGCTGCAGTTGGATAGACGCTGTGCTTTGGTCCTGTATACGGACTGACATGGTGGCGTTTTCGTACAAACACTTCAACACGTGTATGTACCGGTGGTCAATTCGGCATCTCTGCAAAGATCTCAACACGGCCCATGTTTCCACCGAATCGAAGGCTTTCTCATAGTCCACGAACGCCAAGCAAAGTGGCCGATTATACTCCTCGGTCTTCTGTATAATCTGCCGCAGCGTAAAGATGTGGTCTATGGTACTAAAGCCTTTTCGGAATCCGGCTTGTTCGGGAGGCTGGAAGTCGTCAAACTTGCGAGCGAGACGATTCGTGATGACCCTCGAGAACAGTTTATAGACATGACTTAGCAGCGCAATAGGTCTATAGTTCTTCAATAAGGTGTTGTCACCTTTCTTGAAGAACAGAACTACCACGCTCCTATGCCATGCCTTGGGCACCGTGCCTTCCAGGATGACGGAATTGAACATTCGCTGAAGGACTTTAAGAATGGGTTTTCCACCCGCCTTCAGGAGTTCCGCTGTGATTCCGTCATCACCCGGTGCCTTGCCGTTCTTCATCTGTTTGAGAGCCATACTAATCTCGTACAAGCTGACGTCCGGGATATCTTCGGTATAATGCCGGGTCAGTTTGGCACGGGGATCTTTAGCCAAACTATCAATAGGCTTGCAAGTCGATGTGTACAACTGTCCATAGAAGCTCTCAACCTCCCTCCGAATCTCAGGTCCAGATGCAATGAGTTCGCCGTTATGGGTCTTCAGCCGCGTCAACTGGCTCTGACCGATAGACAAATCTTTTGCGAACACTTTAGTGCCTTTGTTGCGTTCGATGGTATCTCGTATACGCTCGGCATTAAAGTGTCGCACATCACGCTTTTGCGATTTAGAGATCTGTCTATTGATCTGCCGATATGCGGACGCGTCTGCTGTAGACTGCAAGCTCATTGCATGTCTCTGTTCCATGAGATTAAGAGTATGGTCTGAGAATCTCTTGGTTTGCTTTTTACGGGGTTTATAAAATTTCATCCCAACCGTATGGACAGTTTCCACTAGCCTATCGTTTAGCTCGTCCACAGATTCGCAATCCTCGAGGCAGGCGAAGCGGTTTTGCAGCTCTAGTTGAAAGCTCTCGGGGTTTTGGATATGCGCGCGAGTGGGTCGGAGCGTAGACTTCACCAGTCTGAACCGCTCTCGGTGTACGTTGATATTCAATGTGCCTCTTACCATACGGTGATCGCTCCCAGTTTTCACTTGATTGATCACAGAGACATCATTGAATATGTTCCGTTTCGTAGACATGATGAAGTCAATCTCGTTTCTCGTGGAACCATCAGGACTCAGCCAGGTCCATTTTCGGAGCGGCTGTTTCTTGAAAAAAGAGTTCATCATATAGAGTCCCTCCTTTTCCATGAAATCAGCGAGCATCTGTCCCCTCTGGTTCCGTTGCCCATACCCAAATTGCCCCACTCTCAACTCTGCCCCGCTTCGTTCGCCGAGTTTTGCGTTGAAATCACCCATAACAACGTTGTAGAAGGTCCTAGAGGTATGCATGGCTTTGGAAATGTCCTCATACATAACCTCTACATCATCATCTGGATGCGATGATGTGGGTGCGTAAACCTGGATGACCTTCAACGAATACCGTTTGGTAATTCTGAGTATCAGGTACGCTACCCTGTTGGACACGCTGTTAACTTCTACAACGCTGTTGACGAGAGATTTGTGGACGAGGAACCCGACACCACCTTGGGACTGGTGTTCGCCCTCCCGGTAGTAGAACAAGTTACCGGATTTGAGGATTATCGTGTCCTCCCCCTCTCTACGGACTTCCGACAATCCTATAATATCCCAGTGTAACTTGTTTACTGCTTCTTCCAGTTCGAAGATCTTTTCGTCGGTCCTCAAAGTGCGTGCGTTGTATGTTGCCAGGTCAAGTCGTCGGGGTTGGCAGCGGAATCTCTTCCGGAGATTCTTAGCACCCCCTGCCCCGCCGTTACCATAACCGCTGCCAGAGCTAGGAATAGCGGGGCTGCCGGGGACTGGGGGCCATTGCTGCCTTGTTGTTGTCATCGTGGTTGTGCCAGTAATCACCACGCTTGGCAGGCGGGTTGGTGATCGCAGTGCTGACCCTCTCGCACCGATAACGCTGCTGCCCGTTATCGGTCTGTGACATTTAGGTCAGCGAGGAATGGATATACCGCCATTTATCGGTATGGGAGTTGGATAGGAAAGATTTGGTACGTGGGATAAGAGGAGTTTTGGGGAGCATTAGGGTTAGGTATAGGACATTACTGCCGCGGACAGAAGAGTGAAGAGCGGTAGTAATAGCTCGAGGCACCCGGGGTCGCTTACCCGCATGCTTAGTTAGTAACCGGACAGATTATCTGACTAAACACCCTCTGAGCATTACTAAATTTGCCTTGCCAGAAATTGAATCCAGGGCTTTTAATTAAAGTTGAACCATTACGCCAGCGAGGCTGTCAAGTAAATGTATATTCTAAACTCGATAAACCAACATGGATCTAAATACATATTAACGTTTATTAAACTCATGTTATTAATGATATGCATGTACAAACAAAGTTACATAACAATAAGCGTATGTAAACTATTACGCGTTTTTTTTTAATATCTCTTAATAGCAAAATTAAGACAATGAAGAATTAAACGAAATATTTCTGTTTTATATTAAAAACCAATTAAAATAAAATTCGCAGTTTATTATTACCTTACGTGTATTACTATGTTATACATAAACCCCACCTATTAAATACTAGTATAGGTATATAATAATATAAGTAAAAGTATAGTATATAACTATAATGTAGTATAATTGTTGGTTGGACAGTTTTCCCGCGTAATATGCGACAAAGAGCCTCGTCTCAGAAACAAGAAAGAAGATTCGGATTGTTTGTATATTATGTATTGTAGTGTTAGTAATAACATGCGAAAACAATAATGTATGTGAAACATTTCGAGGCATACAAATTATCCAAAACAATGCACTAAGTATTTGATAAACATCTCAAACTCATGTATCTTTGCATAAGTAAGGAGATCAATATGAGTATGGATAAATAAATATTATACTTTTAAAGAGTTCGAACTATAATTTTTATATGCTAAAAATGTAATTGATTTAAACATGACTCAAAATAGATATATACATACTATTAACTATGTACAGTCTTGTTTGTTATTGGCGTATGAGAGTTTCCTTTGCATACATTACATTACAGGCATATATTTAAAAAAAAATCATTGACATTGACAGTTTCAAAAAATAGTATCAAAACAATTGTTTGTGGGTTGTTTTACAAAGTTTATATTCTGAAGTAGTTCTCTTTATTAAATACTGTATAAAGAATGATGAAGTCATTTAATCTTAAAGTACACTTGCACAACTCCTGATCTCACAAGCTATATTACTGGTCCGTTACAACCGGTAACCCCAACAATGACGGAAACTTCTTGCTTTATTCTGGATAATGGAGCATATACAGCTAAAGTGGGCTTATCAACTGCTGAATGTAAGATCGTACCCAATTGTATAATGAAAGCGAAGTCCGAACGACGTCGTCCATTTATCGGTTCCCAGATAGATGAATGCAGGGACGCTTCCGGACTTTACTACATACTACCGTTCCAAAAGGGCTTCCTTATTAACTGGGACACTCAAAAAACTGTATGGGATTTTATATTTAGCAAGGAATGTTGTCCGGTTAATTTAAATGAAGTCCCACTTGTAGTGACCGAACCTATTTTTAACTTTTCATCCGTCCAAGAGGCAATGACTGAAATATTTTTTGAAGAATATGAGTGCCAAACGTTATTGCGGATTAATGCGACTGATTTAGCAGAATATTATTATAGAAAAACTCATAATAATGAATGTACTGTGGTAGTTGACTCAGGTTATAGTTTCACTTATGTTGTACCTTACATTAAGGGAAAGAAGTATAAAGAGGGTATAAGAAGAATAGATGTTGGTGGAAAAGTATTAACAAATCATTTGAAAGAGATTTTATCTTATAGACAATTGAATGTGATGGAAGAGAGCTATGTGATAAACCAAGTAAAGGAAGATTCTTGTTTTGTAACACAGGATTTCATGGGAGACATGGAAATTGCCAAGCAGAAAGGTAATATTTGTTTCAGCAAGCAGAATTGAAATATTTGATTCATAAAATTTAACACTGTAATGCACTTCTACCAAGGAATTTTCTAACACAAGAAGGGTTGGCTGGTAGATAAAGCTTCATAGCTTTAAGCCTGTCGTTTGCACTCTATGCAATGTTTATAAATAAAATAAATAAATAAAAATTTACTCAAATATTGTTGAGTACTTTATATCTGTGAGGCCCAATTATTACACATATGTTTACCTGAATTCTAGGTTGGCACCACTAACTTCACTTTGATAAAATATCATTCAACATTCATTAATGTGTCAATGTGTTTCTTGGTGAAAGGAAACATCAAAACCTTTCCTGAATATTCTAGGAAGGGTATGTTTAGCCTGCCAATTTGTAGTGGACCAACATGTTAGGTTCATTATGCCATTGAAACCTCAACAAACCAGCATTATGGGTCTTTGCTCTTAAAAGCCCTCTCTCCCATAAGTGATGAGGCCTGTGCTCAGCAGTGAGGTGTTAATAGTCTGTTGCTTACTTTTCAATCTTTACTATAAGATAAGGTAAGTTGCAGCCCATTAATATTCCACAGCTGGGCAGAGGTCTCCTCACTCAGGAGAGAGGCTTTTTAGAGCATAGACCCACCACGCTGCTTCACTGCGGATTGGTAGGCATAGTACACTCCCTATTCCTCTCTATTATGTATTAATTTTATGGTGGTATTTAAAAATGTACTGTTAAATTATCTCTATGTTAAACTTATTCACACTATTAATTTTTTAGGTGAAAAGAATACAATTGTTAAAGATTATGTGCTACCAGACTACACAACAATCAGAAGAGGTTTTCTCCGTGATGTGGTAAAACCTGATGAAGATCTGGAGCAGCAGACCTTGCGTCTTAACAATGAAAGGTTCTCTATACCCGAGATCCTATTCAGACCATCAGATGTGGGCATCCCACAAATGGGTATATCAGAAGCAATTATACATTCAATCGATGCATGTCCTGAAGAGAATAAGGAGAGTTTATTGGAAAATATAGTTTTGTATGGTGGCAATACATTATTCCCTGGATTTCGTGATCGCACATTTAACGAAGTTAGAGCATTTGCGTTAGACCATTTTAATGTTAATGTAACATTGGGAGAGAATCCAGTTACATATGCTTGGGAGGGAGGGAAAATGATATTCCGGGATCCAGATTTTTATTCATTCTGCATAACAAGAGAAGAATATGAGGAAGAAGGAAAATCATTAGCATTTGAAAGGTTTGACATATAACGACGTAAACGAGCGAGGAAGTCTTCAGATTAGACTCCTCTCTCGATAAACTTATAGACGACTACTTGATAAAGAGTTAAATTTACATAGGAACTAGGATGAGTGGGCAAGTTAAGTGACTCTCCAATGACTACAGATGAGCATGAAATCTTAACTATTCTCTCTCTATTCAGAATATAAGAGGTTTTAGTTAAGTTGTACAAAAAATAAAGTAATAATATGCTAAATGGTTTGTTATTTCAACATATCTGTATATATATAACAGATATCCAGGTATATCTCTGGAACCACAAGGCATAGAGACTTGAAATTTGTTAGAAACAATCTGTTTGCTGAGTAGAGGTCAGCTAAGAACAGATTTTACAACTTTTCAAGTTTAGGATTCAAGAATGTTTATTTCATGATAGCAATGTAGAAGCACCACCAAACTAAATATTAATGTTTGTAATGATGCTGTGTAGAGGTAAATTACCTCTTATCAGATTACACTCTATTAGCATTTAGCATTGCACAGTTAAAAACAAACTTTATATTATTAAAAATATATAGTTAATGTTTATACAAAGAGGAACTAAGTAAATATTTTTCTTTTCTTGTACTTATTTAATAACCCCTGTCACCTAGTAGGTTGGCTGGAATTGATTGCTTGTAGCAATAAAATTTCATTTGCAAATTGCCAGATATTGTTTCTAATTTTTGTAAATCTGTTATCTTTTTGTGTATGTGTAAGTGCAATAAAGTTAAATAAATACATAGCTATAGCACTTTTGTACCAAAGGGCCAAGGTAAAGGAAAATAAAACAATTCAAAGTCCCCATTAATTTTTAATACAGTAACAAACATTATATTTTGCTCAAATAATAAACATAATCACAATTCAACCCACTAAGAGCATTTTTTTAAATATTTACAATTAATAATTGTAAAACGAACCGAAACCTTAAAAAATCAAATGCCTTTTAAAAAAATAATATTCCTATCAACTAGGTATGTATCACATAATAATATACACTATAGCCCATTCATATTGTAATTTAGATACAACATTGAAATTTGAGGTTAAAAAACACTGAAAACTATATATTTAGGAGAGGTACTTTTTAGGCAGCGATTAATTCATTGGACAATTCGCTAATTTTAGTTTCAAGTATTCTAAACCCACGCATATGTTCATGTTTTGTATTATTTAATTATCCCATTAATTTAAAACATAATATTTCATATATTTTGCACTTTATCTCATTAATAGTCATCATTATATTAGTGTTTAAAAGGATAAAAAAATCAAATTATGCAATAAATACCGAAAGAACATTGATACCTTACTTACTTTTCGTTCTACAAACGGAAGTAGACAACTTAAGACAATAAATATTGCAATTTTTTATAATGTATGCATGCGAAATAAAATTCTCTGACTAAAAACTGAATTGAAAGTGAAACGTGAGAGAGCAACTTTCAAAAGTATAAATGAACGTAAATGTCACAATACGAATGGGTTAAGTAATTTGTCATTTATCTAAATTAAAATAAAACGATGACTCTGTTTTAAAACAAAATAGGTAACAGCGTTATACTATCGACGGACTAAAACACTGAAATTACATGATCACAAATATTGAGTTAAAAAGGAGGCAAAGTTAATAGTTTAATACATTTTATTGTAAAAAAAAATAGAACCTTCTCCCATTGATATAGGATACATTTTAAAATAACAAGAACAACTATTACTGTTATAAAATATCAGTTACTATTATTTGTATTTTGTTATTTAAAAATTTACTTTAAAACCAAGGCATTAAAGCTTGAGTTTATTTAACAATACATTAGATCAAATTATTAATTTTACCATATTTATTGGGTTATAAATATAATTAAAATACGCCTTTTTAATACGAATAATTATAAATCAGAGTAAATTTAAAATTACGAGTAAAAAACTTACGCTGCTTGTGTGAAATGCTTGATAATTATAACTTAAATATTTAACTATATATTATAATCGTTACTTTTTTAAACAAAAAATAGCGGTATAACTAATTTAAAAATTAGTAATCACTGAATACGACCATAAGAAAGATGGATTATAAGGAAACCTACTGTACACATCGTTTTTACTAGGTTCATCTTTTAAAAGTCTTATTATATTGTGATGTGCTAGAACCCAATGCCGTAAAATAAATAAAAAATAATTACAATACTTCATTCCAAAAAAGATAAAATAATTTATAAAAAATATGATATCATTTGTAATGAAGTGGAATATAAATATTGCAGTGTAAACACGGCAATATTTATATTTATTAAAATCAGAGGATATTTGTAAAGATGTGTTTACATTTTTGTTGTTACATTGGCACTTTTAATATTTAAATTTTATGTACATAAATATGATAATGTAAAGAAATATTTATTAATAAATTTTCAATGTAACTGTCAATGGTATATGTCTATCGCAAACTGAACACTGAGTATAAAGAGGGAAAAAAGTCTCTGAAATACGGTTAGCGCTGGGTTAAAGAGGAGGAGCCAAACAGATTGAGAGACGATCCCCCCCTCCCCGTAATGAAGTGGTCTTAAAAAATAAATTTCTCTATAACTTCCGTTTTTATTATAGAAAACGGTTATACTTATATGAAAATGGTAACGGGAATTGCTTAACAGCGTCGCTTGTAATTGGGATTGAAAGAAGTCTAAATCTGATACTAGTAAAGACATTTTCTATAATTTATTATGAAATATATAATTAAAAACAAGGATTTATTTTGTTTGAAAACGGTTTGTTTCAGTGAGTTTATAAGGCGTCTTTATCTGAATACAGTCATTCAAACTCTATATTATTTTGAGCCCATAAAATTGTATGTAAAAGTAAATTATTGTTATCACCTTCATCATTATACATAGGAATAGTGTTTCTACAACAAAAAAGAAAATACATAATATATTAACGTCATATATCAATGTAAAAAACCTATGTAGAGTGTCAACACCGATACACTTAGGACCTATTTGGTAAAACCGTAAAGCGCGGTATCTGTGAAAAAAAAAACAACGAGTGCATTAGACACCATGACTTAAGTAAAACATATTCCTATTCTCTTAACATGATCACACTTTTCCTTCACCAGGTCACTCCCCAAGTCAAGCAAGTAAAGAAATTTTACTTTAAAAAATCCAGTGTACTTTAGATGAAAGATTCGAGTAAAACATATTCCCGTTCGCCTAACATGATCACACTTAGCCTAACGCATGCATCAGCTCACTTCCCAAATCAAGCATGCATAAAGAAATTTTACTTCAAAAACGAGTGTGCAATTAGACCAAAGACTTAAGTAAAACATATTCTCGTTCGCTTAAAATGATCACACGTTTCGTAACGCTCTCGTCACGCATTTACCAGCTCACTCTAAATCAAGCTAGCGTAAAGAGTTTTACTTTAAAAAACGAGTATACTTCAGATCAAACACATTCCCGTTCGCCTAACATGATCACACTTATCGTAACGCATGCACCAGCTCACTCACCAAATCAAACATACATAAAGAAATTTTACTTCAAAAACGAGTGTGCATTAGACCAAAGACTAAGTAAAACATTCTCGTTCGCTTAAAATGATCACACTCTCGTCACGCATTCACCAGCTCACTCTCTAAGTCAAGCGTACATAATGAAGTATTACTGTTTATTGGAATTGATTCCAGTTGTACACGGAAACTAAATATTACCCATTATAACTCTACAGTATTCAAACGAGTTACTGCTGAGTTTCTTGTCGGTTTCTTCTCAGTAGAAACTACATTCTGAACCGGTGGTAGATTTTTTTACACCTTACGGATTATCAAAAGTTCACCTATTTGACTAAATATTCTCATTTAGATCATTTCAACTGATGGTAAGTGATGATACATTCTAAAATAAAAATTTGCTGACCTGGTAAGCTATAGATAGCTATATACATATTTTTGCTGGTAGGGTGGTTGCCGAAGCCGCCCACCAGTCCAGACTCAATCAAATAATAAAAAAATACGTGCATACAAATTACACATGTCAGAAGTGAAACTTCTTTGGCAAACTAATTTTGAAGTTTTGTTTATATTTATACAAATCTAAGACTTTAGATTTCCGAGACTTAGAGGGAGGGAGAAAGAAAGATACATCAGGAATTTAATTGTCATAAAATACTAAGTGCCGAAAATAATACAAAAAATTTATTGGAATCTCAAATGTCGAATTGTAAATTTAAATGCCACGTTATTTGTAAATATAAAAGTCGCTGCACATTTTGGTGACGCGAAGCACGCGTTTAACCCGTAAAAATTTCACCCTTATGCGCCTAAAGAAGTTGCACTTCAATAAAATTCCCTAATTCCGCCCTACGCAAGGTTAGAAGAACTATTAGTTAATAATGTGTAAGATGTTTTACCGGTTAAGTATTCCTGCGTTGTAGTCGAGAAGCGATCCTGAACGCTAAGAACGGCCACACTATCAAAAGCAGCATAGTGGGCGGGCTTAACTCCTGCCACGGCCACCGCCAGCCGCGGGAAAATTGCTGACAAAGTACAAGGTAAGATTAAGCAACCCATTAATATTCCACTGCTCCTCTTCCACTCCACTCATTAGGGCAGCGGTCGAGGAACTTTTTTAATTATTACCCCAAAATATTTTTTGTGTAAGTTGATATTACCCCATGGCGAAGAGCAAAAAAAATACGAAATAGCTTCTACTTAGCATCTTTCATATTATAGTCCCCATGATAATTTAGAAAAGAAAACAATAATTAAAAATTTAATTAAAACTCATTAATTCTATTTATCAATGCAATATATATGTCGGAGTGCAAGAGTCTGTGGATCGCTATAATAGTCTGTGGAACGCTGGCGCCATCTGTGTATCGGCGTAGGGGCAGAGTCAATAAGTGGCAGTCCGGCGCGTCTCTCGGCAGTTCTCGAGTGGCGGTCGGCCGGAGTGGTCGACTATTGAAACTGTCGCGTTCCTAGCTATAATTGTTAATGAGTTCGTATAAACTGATATCAGGAACATTAAGTGAATGAACATTATAATCCGAGTTAATTAACAAAGTGTTTGATTGCACCAACATTATCCACCAACGCCCACAGTATGGAAAATTGAATCATGGATGCTATTAATGACGATGTCGGCAGAGAACGCTACGCCTCTATGCTTTATGCTTCCTTTTTCTTTTATTCTCTGACATATATATCTATACTTGTAGATTTTGAAAGGTATTAATTAGATTATTTTCACGAATGTAGGGTACAAAAGAGCAACAATTTTTGTTATTTATTAGCCCTAAATGGAACACTTTAAGTGAATATTATATATTCTTTATTGAAGTTGTCTTTAACAATATTAATATTTGTTGATTTACAATATCCTAAAGTGTTCTTTATATGCTGTTGTGATTCGATGTTTAAAGAACGAATTTAATGAAATACCTTTTTGACTTATAGTTTACGGCTTTATTCGCCACTTCCGTTATACGATTGGAAAGTATTTAAATTGACCATTATAATTTATTTATCATAATCGTCGATACAAGTATAATAAAGTTGATTTAACAAGATCTTAACTAAATAAATAATGTACTGTGAAATATTTGATTAAGTGCGTTAATAGAATGTATAGCCAGTTAAAATATGTTTGCGTCATGATATTAGTTATTGTATTGACTAAGTGTAGCAGCGCGAATGATGACGTCGCGTTGGCAGGCTGGCGGAGCTTGTTCATAGAGTACGACAGTTTAATATTGAATAAAAATATGTATATAAATCAGAATCAATTTATTAGAAAGATAGATAGATAGATAGATAGAAAACTCTTTATTGTACACCACAAACATGAGACAAGTAACACAGAAACAAACTTAATAAATAGTACAAATTAGGCGACCTTATCGCTCATTAGCGATTTCTTCCAGGCAACCTTAGGGTTAGGGAGATTATATGAGGTAAATAGGGTAGGTGGTGTTCCCTAATATAGACATACATACAAATATTCCTACATACTAATACATATATCTTTAAATACATACAAATATTTGAATACATATTTTAAATAGATACATACTAAACATAATAATCTAATAATATTAAATAAATAAGACATAGAACAAATAGATATCATCGTCATTAAGTACATAAAGAGAGGTAATAATTCTTTACCTGCTTCTTGAATATATCCAATGATTTAGCTTCTCTTATTGTCAGAGGTAATTCGTTCCATAAAGTTATGGCTCGAACTGCGAAAGAGTCATCGTAGAATTTGGTGTTATGCGGTATGACGTTGAGCTTTAGTTCACGAGAGGGCCGTAAACACCTTCCGTCATAATCGTGAAACTCGAACTTCTGACATAAATACGCAGGAGCACGAGGATTGAATAGCACACAGTACAGAAGAGACACAAAATGCAAGTTCCGGCGAAAACGAATAGGCAACCACTTGAGCTTTGCACGAAATTCTGATATGTGGTCATATTTTCGTAATCCAAATATGAACCGAATAGAGAGATTCTGTAGTCGCTCAAGTTTATCCAATTGGTCCTCGATCAAATTAGGATAGCTTGCATCAGCGTAATCGAGAATAGAGATAAGTAGAGACTGTGCGAGCATAATTTTGGTAGGAATGGAAAGTAAAGAACGCAGACGTCGCAAGGATCCCATAGCTGCAAAGGTTTTCCTGCTCAAATCTCTTAGATGTGTTGCCCAAGATAATGTGTTGTCCATACTTATACCAAGACTTTTAACAACATCGCTATATGGTATAACGGTACCATTAAGTGAAATTGGTGGAAGATTAGGCCAGTCCACTCTTGAAATCAGACTTCTGCTACCAATAATGAGTCTGCGACTTAACGGGATTAATTTTTAGGCCGAATGATTCGCTCCAATTACAAATTATGGCAAGATCATTATTTGTAGCAGAAACAGCAGAAGGCAGATTTTCAAGAGTGGATCTAGTGCTTGTATCAGAATAAACGGAACGTACACGGAGTGGTTTCCTGTCGAAAGAGGTGTTCGACAGGGATGTGTTGCGTCACCATGGCTGTTCAACCTATTCATGGATAACTGTACAGATTTAGAAGAAAGTATGTATGGGTTAAGAATGAATGAATTATTCATCAAATGTTTACTCTATGAAGATGATCAAGTAATACTTGCGTCATCCGCTAATGAGCTACAGGGGATGATAAATATTATGGATAAAATTTTGAAAGGGAAAGGAATGAAAGTGAATGTATACAAAACGAAAGTTATCCTCTTTAAAAGAGATGAAAGAATTTGTATACTTGGGAAATCGAATCGAAATTTATAAAAGATGGAACATGTGGAAGTTATATTGGAAGAAGAGTGAATGCAGGGAATATGGTAAACGATGGTATCTCTACCGCATTTATTTTACAAAAGTAAAATAAATGCGGTAGAGAGAAGCCTGAGTGGATTAAAACTGAGTGACAGAGTAAGAAATAGTATGATAAGAGAATGTTGTGGTGTAAAAGAAGATGTAGTGACTAAAATTGAGAAAGGTATGCTTAGATGGTTTGGGCATGTAGAGAGAATGAATAAAAGAAGATTTATGAGTCAAGATCGAATGGGAAAGTTGGATGGGGAAGACCAAGGCGAACGTTTCTGGACCAAATCCAGGAAATTTTAAATAACGGCCAAGTCAAGAGTACTGTAAACTGACAAATTTTTATGACAGGTTTAATGAGAATGAAAGAAGCGAAGAATCATGGCAATGAGAAATGGGAATGAGGCGTGATGCCATGTATGTATGATATGTTTCTTGTATTATTAGAGGAAAAAACTAGTTTAAATTTTATATGTAGCTCCCATAAAAAAAGCTTTTATAACATAAATGATTTTTTCGGGAAAATTATTATATAAGATATATTTTATTCATTTTATAGCTATTAGATTTTATAAAAATATCAGGGTTACCATTTTAGGCAGGAAAGCGTATTTTTTTTACCGAAAAAAATATTGTAATGAAAAATATTTTTTATGGGGCGTGTATATTAAATTTAAACTAGTTTTTTCGTCTAATAATACAAAAAATAAAAACATGAATAACTAGAAATTATCATTTACTTATATTTTCTGTATAGGCGAATTTTTTTTCCCTCAACTATATACAACAATGAAACCCATTGGGGTACAATAGAGGGTTGACAATTTTGGGTACTGATATAATAATGGTGGTAAAAACAAAAAATTAAAAAAAAAGAACATAGAACATGAATAATTGAACAAAACATTGAAACAAATTAAATATATATACTTTTTACTCACAAAAGTTTCATTTTTACCCCCAAAAATTACATTTTACCCCATTTGGGGTAATTTTCTCCGACCATTGCATAGATAGATTCTCTATTCCTTCACTCTCATTAACGGCAATCTGACTCGACCGGAAAGAGATCTATTGATCCGAGTCAAATACTGAAAATGTCTTTCAAAAACTTAATATTTTTGGAATACCCTCTACCTGTAGATACAGTTTCGAACCATTATACTTACATCAAGTATTCTCCGGTCACCTTCAACTGCTTTCCTAAGAGCTGCGACATCTGTTTCAAGTCTCGCAAGAGCTCCTGGAAGCTGTTCCAGCACTTTGAGATCTGGAAACAATTTTGAAGTGAAATTTCTTTAGGCGCATGAGACGCCTGATTAGCGTCACGAACATGTGCAGCGTTGTTTTATGCTAATTCGTCTGAAGGTAAGGTAGTTTTATTAATAAACAATGTGACATTTTAATTTGCCACTAGTCATTTAATATAATATTTTTCATAATATATAAAATAAAAATATCTTTACTTAGTTTTAAATTCCGAAACAAAACTTAACACCTCATTTGAGATTTCAATAAATTATTTGTATGAATTTTCGACACTTAATATTTTAATGACATTTAAATTCCTAACATATCTTCCTTTCTCTCTCCCTTTGAGTCTCGGAAATCTAAAGTTTTAGATTTGCTTAAATATAAACAAGACTTGAAAGGTAGTTTGGCAAAGAAGTTTCACTTCTGTACGTACATATGTATACTTTGTGTACGCACTTTTTTTACACAAGTGAAAATAGATTTAACCCGCATAATGGTATTTCTAAAAGAATACGCGTGATCTGAAGGGGGTACGGAAAGACCCAGTTCATTTGCATGGTAATCTGAAACGCCACTGAGTCGGAGTCGTCACAACGCGACGTGCACACCTTTGCACTTCCATGAGGCGACGGAGTGACAAGCGGTCGTACAATACGGCGAAATCGTAAACATTGACGTATATTTGTCTCGCTCTTTCCTTATTACCGCATTTCTTCGAGTGAGAGAAACAAACATGTCGCTAGCAGACTACAAAATGTGCTTTTAATAGAAATGTGGATATTGCGTGTCATCTATTTGGGTATTTTTTTGTTATGAATAACAACATTTTTTAAACGATCTTCGCTTTCGATAATAAAAAAGAAAATACGTGAACAGGTTTCTTTATAATGCTTTTATAATTACAAAAATTAAGAAGGGATCAATTTTTCTAATACTCAAGTTATTAAATAAAAACTTATACATGGGGTATTTCAAAAACCGTATCGGCTAGATTAACTAAGAATAATCTTACCTATTACAACCGTTACAAGGAAAAAGGATTCCCTTTGATAAATTTCAAATCAATACCAATTATCTTTAGAGATCCGGTGATGAGTGACTCTAGTTTTCTAAAAATAAAAGTGCCCGATTTGAAACTATGGGTTCGAAGTCTTAACGGACATAGATAGAAACAATTTGCGTTTGACTTCATTACAGTTTGTTCGCGTTTAGAATGCAGTGAGTCCCCATGCAGCCCCACCCCCTAACCAATCAAATCTTTACAAATTACAAGGTCGAGTTCACATTGACCAATTGGAGATGTTCCACTAGATAAACTGTACTAATTTATAAACAAAATAGGAATGTCATTCAATCTTTAATTTATTTCAAATAATAAACTATATGTTTGTGCTTACGTGTTAGTTGTGACGTAATTTGATGGGCGTGTCCGTTGCTGAGACGCGGGGGATTCATAGAGGTAATTTCAGGTTCGTTCTGAAATAAATTAGGACAACACAAATATATATTATGTATAGAAACACTTTGGTTCCCAATAGTCGAAATTCAACCATATAATTAATTTAAATTATAAGTTTACAGAAATTAAAAAGAAAACAAACAATATTTGGCAATTAGCGTGAAAAGGCGGTCTTATTGCTATTTTATATATTATAAAAATACAAAAAGAAAAAGAAAATGGGGGTTGTAAAAATAAATATATTTTAGATACATTAAACATAAATGTATATCTATATAATATTACATACATACACAATATATACATATACTAAAAGTGTATAGTGAAATATAATATTATTGATATTGGAAGTTTGAATGACGGATGTCATTGGGAAGATGATTCCACACACACATTTTTTTTATTGATTTGGGCGAATAAGAAAAAGCAATACCAATAAATGGAATTAAAAAAAATAATGTTTTTTATGTATTTCAAAACTTTATCATTAGTTATGCTGATTCAGTTCAGTAAAAAAAAATAGTGTTCAATTAATAATAAACAATTAAAATTCTCTAGAATTTACAAAAAAAATCACGTGACTATAAACACGCAACGTTTGTGACGTCATAACGTTTTATGTATTTACGAATAATTTAACAAAAAAAAATTGGAAGAATCAGCTAATGACATTCTAAACACTAACACCTGTCTACTACAGTGAGGAGATATAGTGACGTTAGTTGCAGTCGGCTTTGTCCAGGTATTATCAACGTGTTTTCGGTACTCGGTTCAAATTTTTTTTTTTTAATCTACAGGATATTAGGGACTTTTATCCACAAGAAACGTCAGCCCCTTCGTAACTTAACTTTAATATAAATCACTGATAACCCGCTACTATCATATTGAAAAAATTGTAATGCTCTGCAGTAGGCCAACATCAAAACAATTTAGACCATAGCGGTTTATCAGCGATTGTCTTTCGTTCATTGTTCTGATGCACTCCAAAAGAAGATGCTGTACGTCTTCTAATTAATTGCATAGAATGCAGTTCGGTGTAGCCGCTTTATTCGGCAAATAGGCATATTTATTTGAGGGATAATGCCCGGACCGCAACTTGAAAGCTACCTTAACATGGTTCCTACCTAAGGTAGCGTGTCCAAACCAGATCCCCTTCGTTCTGGATCTCTCATCAAAATAAGATTTTCATACACATTACTTTTCAATTTTATATTGCAAATTATGAATGAATGAACAATGGTGAACGAATGATTGAACGAATGTAATTATACTCACAACACTAACGTCGACGGTATCGATGAACTCGTCGTCGGAGTCGTGTCGTGTCCGTGGCGGTGTCATGCTGTGGACGGGTGACGACTCGCCGCTGTCCGTACGGGAGTCTGCAACTCAACATCGTTATAGCACTTTAAACTACCACCAGCCCTTTATTTAGAAGGGAAATAAACGACTACCCATAAAGCCAAAAAGCCTGGAAGAAGTACTGTTACTAAAGCTAAGAAATTAATTAAAATCAATGAACTTGTGTTTGTAGTATCAGTCCACTTCTAAAATTTTATTTATATTTTTAAATATTAATAAGATTGTTTACAGAAATATGCCTTTGAAAGTGCAGTAATTTTTATAATGTATTAGCCTTAAGTTCCCATGTAAGTGAATATTATATTCTTTATGGAAAATAAATGTCTTAACCCATAAGAAAACCTAAAAGAAATACTAGTTGTAAAGGTAATAATGCCTAGAAAAAGTACTATAAATAACGCTAAGTCTTTAAGAAATACTGCTAGTAAAGCTATGACAGTCTAGAAGAAATAATGTTAGAAAAACTAATAAAGCCCAGAAGAAGTACTGCTAGTAAAGGTACTGTAATTAAGTCTAGAAGAAGTAATGTCAGTAACGCTAAAAAAGTTTAGAAGGTGTACTTTTACACGCAATGGATAAAATAGAATAATGAAATATTTCTATCAGTATTTATTGTAGAAAAAATCAAGGTCAAAGGAGGGTGAATAAAGCTCGAAAAATTATTAATAATGATAATGCATTTGTTAATGATACATAGATGAATAAACCAATACAACTTATTATTAATAGATAAAACCTCCGGTAAACAGATAAACACTGCAATATATATGTATATAGAGTAAATGGGGGATACAATATGTAGAATAAGATTATTGATAAATTAATTTATCATAGAGTCATAGGCTATCAACCCTAGAAGCAATCACAACAAATCTACATACATAATGGTGAATTTCGTTGTGAGTCACGACATCTTGCTAATACGTCTCCAGCAACCAGCTCCAGGTCAGCACTGGGGAAGCCGTGCTCATCCTCCGTCACCGATAGGAATGAAGCCACGTCCGTATTGTAGGACATGGTTTCCACGATCTGCAAGTTATACACGTACATTATACATTAGCGTATACTTCAGTTTCCACTACCAACGCTATGAATCCTAGCTCTATGAGTCGTTGCCCCAGGTTATTAACGCAACCAGGGACAACGCGAATGTTGAACCCCTGGTGTTTCAATCATTGATGAAGAAGGTTTCGCCAAGCCCAAGACTGACCTATAGGTCGGAATTTGTGAAAGCATTTTCCAGAAAGAAAAAAAGGATAAATGGTTCAACCTTCAGACTGAATACGGCATACAATAAGTTGATTATTCCAGTTTCACTACTGGGTACAGGCCTCCTCATTCATTAAAGAGAGTTTTTATACCTACCAAGCTATTGTTCTGCAGGTTATAAGATTACACATATGTTGTACCCCGCCCAAATGCCCAAAGATGAATTTTATTTAACAATTAGGTATATAAGTTGCATAAATATTTACAAAATATATATAATACCTATCGTGATAACTACCTGTTGATACAATTTTAAGAATTCACGTGTTTATCCATTGGACAATCACTTTATACCGCTAAGTTAGTTATAAGATTTTTTTGATGGGAAACATCAATAGCGGCGGGTGAGACCGACGCATGCCGTGGCGAAGCGTCGCTACATCGCCCCTTTTTCCCACAAGGTTCGACAATGCTTATATTTCGAAATTAAGTTTGTACAACAAATAAAAACTTTAATCATTTGCGTCCAAACCAAAAGTCTATGTATGTAATATACATGATGTAATAACGTGATAATTAATATCTCTGTAACGATGGGTTGCCTGTGTTAATGTTTTTTTAAAGCTTATAATGTATTACGTTACACCTAAGGGCAGTGACCGCGAGGTACATCAAAGTGGACTCGTCGTCGTCGTCGCTTCAACCGATGGACGTCCACTGCTGGACATAGATCTCACGTAATGATGTCCACAAGGCCCGATGTTGCGCCGCCTGGCTCCAGCGGCTACCGGCAAGCCTCTTTATGTCGTCCTCGTCCTCTTTATGACCACCTTGTAATGAGTCTCCCTACACTGCGCCGCCCGGTGCGGGGTCACCACTCCAGCACCTTCGGGCCCCAACGTCCATCGGTCCGTCGGACTATGTGTCCAACCAGTTCGCGATTCGTAGGGCTATATCGGTGACATTGGTTCTGCTACGGATCTCCTCATTTTTGATTTGATCACGTAGAGAAACTGCGAGCATAGGCCTCTCCATTGCACGCTGAGTGACTCTGAGCTATCGCATGAGGCCCATAGTCAGTGACCACGTTTCGGAGAAGTAGGTCATCACTGGTAACACGCACTGTTCGAAGAGCTTTGTCTTCAGGCACTGAGGGGTATAGGACGAAAGTGGATCGCCTTCGAATGTTGATTACAGAAACAACTGATTCTACGATTCGCACAGTGGCGTAGCTACCTAGGGGCTAGGCAGGGCAGTGCCCCGGGGCCCTCAAGCTCAGGGGCTCTCGAATCTTTACCAGAAATCTAGATCAAACTGTCTTTTTGAAATCACAATTTTCAAAATAAATATGACGGGTTTCAAACCCTTTTTAATAATGACAACTCAGTTGAAAGAAATTAAAGTTATGCCTAGGATATTCCCCTATATGTAGGTTGGCAGTGTTGTTATTTTGATGGAAAATTATATGTGCGTTTTATTGTGAATTCGAGTTAAGATTTATTTTTCGAAAACGGTTAAAAATTTAATGCAAGTGATGAGTAAGTAAACTTTTTTGTACTGGTCAAAATATCGGTTCAATTTTATTTCATTTTACAACTCATATTGATCCGTTAAGTCAATAAATCGTGTCAAATCTATAGATTTCGGCTACAGCTCAATGTATAACGCGAAATACCTTGAAAAAATGTCACCTGCATTAGGGACATCAATCCAGGTCCGCGGGCAGAACGTTCATGGTCTCCACCGTTAAATGTGTACAGTAAAATAGTTTACATAGCAGTGAAGCCCTATTTTAAAATTTGCCCCAGGGTCTTTGGTTACCTAGCTACGCCACTGGATTTGCATTGCCTTTTCCAGGTGAAATAAAGTCATTCATCGTCTTTCTACTCATTATAAGATGTATATAAGTAAATCTCTTATGACACGGTAAGGACAATTATTCGTTACAGGTTACGTAAGTTTAAGTGTTTCATTAATCTTTCAAATCATCCATAATAATTTATTTCAATTAATCCATATCCATAAATCCATTCCATTTAAGCGTTCTGTTAAAGTTATATAGACTGCTGTTATTAAATTACCTTTTTTGGATTGTGTCACTTTTTTATAGTGTTATATATCACTACGAATAGAATAGCAAGTCTAACTGTAAATATATAACGGCGGCAAGGATTTTTAATGTTGGTAACAGGGTGTGCAGCGAGCTAGCAACAAACGTCTACCAACATTCGAACTACCCCCACTCGCAGAAACTAGTATAAAAGGGCTTGCGTTAGGCTGCCGGGCAAGGTCCGATTGACCTTTTCAGCAGCAGCAGTCCGATTGACCTTTTCAGCAGCAGCAAACGTTGCTCTAAGCCTAGGTCCGAGCCTCGCAGGAGGCGCCCTTAGAGCAACGTTTTCCCCCGACGCAGCAGGGCCCTTCTACGGGCCCACCCCTCGGCAGAGCTTCTGCGCTCGCCACCCCTCTCGGTTACGCTGTAAAAGCCAGAAGGGCTAACAGCAACTACACAAATCGAAAAAAAAAAAAAAATGCTGCCGGGCATTCTTACTCGAAGTGCTGCCCGCTGCACACCTTGCACCCATAAAGTATTGGTTATTGTCATTTAATTATCAAAAAAAAATCATTTAGTTTAAAGCAATAAATAATCTCTGTGAAAATTGACTGTGGTTGTCTTTATTTAAACGATGGAAGACCACAACCCGATATATACATTATCTACTCGTATGGTACAAATATATTACCTTGTGTAATTCTTTGACATACAATTGCATCGCCTCTTCGGCTGACATATCTCCTAGTTTATTCCAGGCTTCCCATTTCGCCCTGGAAGAAAAAGTGTATTCCACTGCTTAAACAGTAATTATCCTTACTAATATTATTAATACGAAAGTAACTCTATCTCACTTTCACGCCAAAACTACTGATCCGATGTATAAATAAAATATTTATACGTATGTCTTAATACGTATTCTTAAACTGCCTCATTGTTCTAGTGGTTAGCATGTTCCACTCTCGACATTAGGTCCTGGGTTCGAGTGCCGGGTCGGACAATTGAAAAATTAAAACAGAGTTTTCTGTTAAGATTTTTTCAATACTTGCCCGAAGTAGGGAACTTGGCGATGTGCTCCACCCCCGTGCCTCGGAGAGCATGTTAAGCCGTCGGTCTTGCGCCTGATCTCTCTCATTTCGTGTCGGATTCCCGTCACATCGGACTATGAGAGTGAAGGAATAGAGAGTGGACTTGTGTACTATGCCTGCTAATCCGCAGTGAAGCAATGTGGTGGGTCTATCCTCTAAAAATATATGCCTCTCTTATGAGTGAGGAGGCCTGTGCCCAGTAGTGGGACGCTAATGGGCTGCTACTTACATGTCTTATTTGTAAAATTCCACGCAGACAAAGTCCGGGGACAAATAGTCAATTATATATAAGAATTTGAGTACAGAGATTAACAATTTAAATACCTATATAGTGGGAAATTTATTATGTAAAAACCCAACCCAAAAAAAGTATTTATTGGAGATAAAAACGTGTATTATTAAAATTTCACGCGAGATTGTAGTGGGAGTGGGGTTTTTGGTTCATTAATCTCATGATATATAACTAGGTGGAGAAGGGAGGTCGAATACTTCTAGAAAAGTTACCCCTTATTGCCTTGCTAATAATATACAAGTAAATAGATCACCTGTTCACGACATCCCAGAATCCTGGCTTGTCCTTACCGCACGAACCTTCTGTCGCCTGCTTGTAGTAGCTGTAGAAACGCAGCATCATCTCATTGCTGGGCTGGTACGAACCTGACAAGAACGAAATGAAAACTTAACGTATAATACCTTCAAAATATACTTTATTTCAAAACTTCCCTATACTCCAGAGTATGACTCGAGATACATTATTTTCTTTAGATTGACATTTTTATTAATCGTCATATCTTTTGAATGGATTTTACAGGTATTGGTACGGTCTTTAATAAAATAGGATAGAGATTAATGTAGAGGTATGATTAATATGGTTTGATTATTGTCGGCACTTTTAACTTTTAAAAAGTAAAAAAGTAGTTATAGTGGCGTAACTACAGTAGTTGGACATATAGTATTGCAGACTTTTTTGTAGATTTTAATACAATCTACAATACTGTAATATATATTTTTTTCTATCATCAATAGTTTGGTGCTCACCTTGGGTTACATAAATGGGTTATAAATAGGGATCTTTATATTTTTTGAATATGCAGCTTTCATGCACATATCGTCGTCGTCGTCGCTTCAACCGATGGGTCCACTGTTGGACATAGGTCTCACGAAATGATCCCCACAAGGCCCGATCTTGGGCCGCCTGGCTCCAACGGCTACCGGCGACCCTCCTCATATCGTCGGTCCACCTTGTGGGGAGTCTTCCTACACCGCGTCGTCCGGTGCGGGGTCGCCATTCCAGCACCTTACGGCCCCAACGTCCATCGCTTCGTCGGACTACGTGCTCCGCCCATTGTCACTTCAGGTTCGCGATTCGTAGGGCTATGTCGGTGACCTTGGTTCTGATTTGATCGCGTAGAGAAACTCCGAGCATAGCCCTCTCCATCGCACGCTGAGTGACTCTGAGCTTTTGTATGAGGCCCATAGTCAGCGACCATGTTTCCGATCCGTAGGTAAGCACTGGCAACACGCCCTCTTCGAAGACTTAAGCCTTTAGGCACTGAGTGATATTGGACGAAAACGTCTTCCGGAATTTCCCGAACGCTGCCCAACTGAGTTGGATTCATTGGTCGACCTCTTTCTCAAAATTGGACCTACCTAGCTGGAATATGTGTCCCAGGTATGCATGCTCTCTAATGGACATATACAGCTCTCTAATGGCAAAAACATTTCTGAAATCGGTCTAGTAGTTTTTGTGTAAAAAATGTTACAAATATACATACATACAAAAACATAAATGTTTCCTCTTTATAATTTATCAGTTTAGATTAGCTTCTCTATATCGTTGACCCCATAAGAGTGTAGTAACCATAATAGTTTTACAGATCATAACAAAATATACTGAAAGATTGAAAGGAAATGATATACTTTTGAGTATAAAGTAACTTTTATGTAATCCGAAGTTTTAACTAAACAAGGTTAGTCTAGTTGACGAGTTCTGTTTAATCTAGATCATAAAGACCTTCGCACCTAACTGGTTTAAATATTATGGTCTGTGAGGAATTTCAAATCTTTAAATTGGCTTAGATATATAACAAGCGATATATCGCAATTATCTATATATATGTCGGAGAAAGACAAGCATACGTTCCCTCCAACATCGTCATTACAGGTGTCCATAATCCAACCTCTAAAGTGTGGGCGTCGGTGGGTAATATTGGTGCAATCAAACTCTATTAATTAACTCAGATTATAATGTACAATCACTTAATGTTCGCGATATCAAATTACACATGTGACTCATTAACACTACCCAGCGCCGATAGATGGCGCTAGCGTTCCGGATACTATTTGACTCCGACTTATTTATAAATTTTGTCAAGATGTTCGTTAACGGACTCCCAAACTATTTAAAAGATTTTATGATATTTTCCATAGATAACTCGGTCCAATTTCAAGTATATTTCATTAAAAACATGAATTTCGTTAATTAGACAAAAGGATTAACATGTTGGTATTTCTGTGATATCCCCATATATATGACAAATGCGAAAGTAACTCTGTCTGTCGCACTTTCACGTCAAAACTACTGAACCGATTTAAATGTAATTTGATACACAGATAGTCTAGAGCCTGTGAAAAGACATAGGCTATTCTTTAACGTAGACAACGTAGACGCTCACTAATAAAGAGTTTTTCGATATTTCCACGGGATTCGGATATGTTTTCGAAAAACGACGATTTACTAGGAGGGCTCCAAAGATATTCACCAGATTATCTTCAATTTCAGTAAATATTGTCCTCTGTCTTACTAAGAACGTGTTTCCCTATATTCCTACGGGATCTGAATATAAACAAAACTTACTAACATTATTTTCTTTATCATTATCCATTTGTGTTGATATTCATCATGCATGTTCCTTTGGCAACGTAAACATGCATTAATAACTGATCTTCCGAAATTCCAACGGAATGAAGAACCACGTGGGTAACACCGCAGGGAACAACTAGTCTAATTACTAGTACTGATGTCAAGACGAGCATAGATGCTATATATACATATATGCATTTTACTCTTATTAATTTATTTCTATATACAAATTTTCTACATGTATTATATATATGTATGTGTGTTTGGATTTTTATCTTAAATAAATATTATTATTATTATGATCATTATTAACTTTCCAACACTTTCCGGAGAATGGCAAATAGATTAGTCAGTAATTGTTAAGTTGTCACTGACGTATTAATTAATAATTAATTATATATTATCTATTTATTTAGTATTTATTGTACACACTATATTTTTGATCTCTTTTTCGAAGTTGGACCTATCTAATTGGATCATGTGTTCCAGGTAGATGTACTCGTCTACAACTTCGAGTGCCGAGTTCTCAACGATGACCGGGTGGGGCGAAACATGGATGTTCGACATGATTTTTGTCTTATCCATGTTCATTTTAAGGCCCACCTGTTGAGACACTCTGCAGAGGTCATCGAGCATTGTATTGAGATCTTCCAGAGTCTCAATACAACCGCCGAATCCAACTCCGAAGGGCAGCGTTCGGAAAACTACGGGACATCTTTTCATCCATAATTCCTCAGTGCCTGAAGACTAAGGTCTTCGAACAGTGCGTGTTGCCAGCGATTACATATGGTTCCGAGACATGGCCGCTGACTATGGGGCTCGTAAGAAGACTCAGAGTGACTCAGCGGGCAATGGAGAGGGCTATGTTCGGGGTTTCCCTACGTGATCAAATCAGAAATAAGGAGATCCGTTGGAGATCTAAAGTCACCGACGTAGCCTACCGAATTGCAAAGCTGAAGTGGCAATGGGCAGGGCACGTAGTTCGCAGAACCGATAGACGTTGGGGCCCGAAGGTGCGTGAGTGGCGGCCTCGTACCGGAAAACGCAGCGTCGGCAGAGCCCCCACCAGGTGGACCGATGATATCAGGCGGGTCGCTGGCAGCCGCTGGATACAACAAGCGGCGCAAGATCGGGCCCATTGGAATTCATTAAGAGAGACCTTTGTCCAGCAGTGAACGTCCATTGGTTGAGACGACGACGACGACGAAAACTATATTTTTAATTTTGTTTGGTTTCTTTGTGTTTTCGTTTGTTTGTGTCCGTCTGGGTCTCTGCTGAAAACCAGCGTTGGGACGAAATCCGAACAATTGCTGAGCGGTGTCCCCTTTTTCGGCATCACATTTTTTCTGCGGCTACTTTACTTGTATTATGTTAGCATACATATATAATCATTTTAACTGTAGTGTAAAAAATAAAAGGTTATTTATTTATTTTATAATTATACCCGTCAGCGTAAGTGTATACGGTCTTCTATAGGCCACTTAGTATTATCAACGTAAATTTATTTAAATAATCTAGACTATTACAAATTTATCAAAAGTTTATAGTTTAGTTGTTATAAAACCAATAAATCTAAACTAATATTATTAAGAGGAAAGATTTGTGTTCTTGTATGTCAGTATGTAAGTTCGTAATGTTTTCACACGAATACTACTGGACCGATTTCAAAATTTTTTTCACCATTAGAAAGCTACATTTTCACTGAACAACGTTGGCTATATTACTTTCTCAAAAAAAATAGGGATCCCTGATAAAAATGCATTAATGTAATCCAAGGTGTGAAAAAATTGGTCACATAAAATCTGTCATGGCGTGAGCTGCGAAAACTATTAATATCTACAAAAAAAAATTCGCGATATATCTAACTACTGTAGTTATGCCACTATAACTAATTTTTGCATTTTAAAAATTAATAAAAATGCCAACACCATAATTAAACCATATTATTCATACCTGTATAATTAAAGACCGTTTCAATACCTATAAAATACTATTTAAATTATTAAAATCGGACATTCTATTCAAAAGATACAACGAATTTAAAAATGTCAATCTAAAGAAAATAATGTCTCGCGAGTCGCGGTAATCTTTTCTTTAATATTATATAAGAAAGTGTTGCATTTTGAATGTTTGTTTTTATTTTCAACAAAATATAATAATCAAGATAAAAATTACTGAACCGATTTAAAAAAAGGAGGAGGTTATTAATTAGTCTGCTTATTATGTTTGTTACCTCATACCTTCAGACTGGGTGAACCGATTTTGATGATTCTTTTTTATATGAAAGGTGGTGCTTATATAATATACTTTTATTAATCTTAAACTCGGCAAAGTCGGCGTGGAATAGAATGGGGACTACCCCAGGTCTTAGAAGACCTGGATTATGCGGACATGCAATCCAAATTGAATGATTTAAGCCAGGAAGCAGCTAAAACTGAATTAATATCAAAAAGACCAAAGAGATGAGAACTAACACAAATAATTTCTCCCCTATGCAAATCGGCACAGAGCGCCTAGATCGCGTCCAGTCTTTCACGTATTTGGGCAGTGTCGTGATGGAAATCGGAGGCACAGAAGAAGACATCGCTTCTCGGATCGCCAAAGCCCGAGCCATCTTCGCACGTCTAGGACCAGTGTGGCAATCGCGGAAACTGACCCGAAGGATTAAACGTAAAAACTTCGGGTCCAGTGTTAATCTGTGTTGTTATATGGGTGCGAAACGTGGAAGGTCACCAAGGACATCTGCATCAACCGGTGTTTGGGTCGCATCCTCGGAATCGCCATGAGACTTTGATCGAACACCAGATCAAACGGCGAATCTCCAAGCAAGCTTTGGAATGGAATCCTCAAGGTAGAAGGAAGCGTTTTCGGCCCCGACAGACTTTGCGCCGTTCCGCACTCGCAGAGGTGGGGAACATTGGAATGACGTGGAGCAAGGTGAAGCGTGGTGCTCAAGATCGTTCACGATGGAAAATTACTGTGGACGCCCTCTGCCCCACCCACCACCACAGATGTAGGACATTAAATCAAAGTAAGTCACATGTATTATAAAAATAATCCACTCCTCTATAATATGTAATTTCTAATTGAACTGCTAAATACGCTAAATGCAGATAACTCAATTATGTACACGATGGCAGATTTTATTTTTTCACACCTTGTATTTTACCGCATTTTTATTCGGGATCCCTAATTTTTTTAAGAAAGTTATATGGCCTATGTCGCTCAGTACAAATGCAGCTTTCTAATGGTGAAAAGTTTTTTGAAATCGGTCCAGTAGTTTTTGTGTGAGAACGTTACAAACAGTCACACATACATACAAAACCACAAATGTTTCCTCTTTATAATATTAGTTTAGATAAGTAAGACTTGGAAAACAGGTTACATAATTACGCAAGGCGAGCAAGTTCAGTGGCTGTTACCTGACATAATACTAGCTCATTCGCTCATTGACTGATTCATCACGATTATTGTATACATTAAAATTATACATCCTTTTTAATTGTTTTTTGAAGTGAAAAGTTTTACAGATGAAACGCGTGATAGTGTCACGATGATGTGGAACGGTTTTTTATGCTAATTCGTTTGAAGGTTAGATAGTTTTAGTATTTACAAATACCAGATGATATTTTTCACTGCCTCATTGATCTAGTGGTTAGCATGTTCGACTACAGACTTGAGGTCCTCGGTTCGAGTCCCGGGCCGGGCCAATGAAAGAATCTATATTGAGTTTTCTATTAAGATTTTCTCAATATTTGCCCGAAGTTGGGAAGTTCCACCCCCGTGCCTCAGAGAGCACGTTAAGCCGTCGGTCCTGAGACTGATCTCTCTCCGATCGTGTCGGATTCCCGTCACATCGGACTATGAGAGTGAAGGAATAGAGAGTGCACTTGTGTACTATGCCTGCCAATCCGCAATGGAGCAGCGTGGTGGGTTTATACTCTAAAAACCCTCTCTTAAGAGAGGAGGCCTATGCCCAGAAGTGGGACGTTGATGGGCTGCTACTTACGTTACTTATGTGGCATTTTAATTTGCCACTCATCATTTACAAAAAACACGTGGCATTTTTAGTAACAGTCATTTGAGATTTCAATAAATCACTTTGGACACTTTTAACATTGGAATTACAATTAAATTCCTAACATATCTTCCTTCTTCCCTCCCTCTAAGTCTCGGAAATCTAAAGAAGTTTCACTTCTGACATGTGTACTTTGTACGCAAGCACTTTTAAGTTTTATTGCTTACAGGTTAGCGGTTGACTGTAATAACACCTGATGGTTTAGTGATGATACATTCTAAGATCTGATACGGGTCAATTTACCTTTTACGGTTTCTACATAGCATCGTATTGGAACGCAAACTAGCCACAGCCAAAGCCTTCTTCCACTCCAGACTCAGACAAATTACAAAATGTGAGTTCCTAAATTCGTCCTACTGGGCATTGAACCTGGAATCTTTGCTAGCAAAGCAAGTACTCGCACCACTGCGGCGCATGCGAGATCGTTGAAATCGTTGCAAAGCAAATACAAAAAGAAAAACTTCTTAAATAGCAATAAATATATATGTCGGAGGGCAGATGTCTGTGGAACGCTGGCGCCATCTATCTTCGTGGACAGAGTCAATGGTGGCAGTCCGGCGGGAGTCACTCGGGAGTTGTCGAGTAGCGCACGACCGGAGCAGTCAACTGTTGAAACTGTCGCGTTCCTAGCTATTAGTGTTAATGAGTTTGTGTAAATTGATATCGGGAACATTATAAACCGAGTTAATTAATAAAGTGTCTGATTGCACCAACAATACCCATGAACGCCCACAGAATAAGAAATTAAATAATGGATCCAATTAATAACGATGTCGACGGAGAATTAAATTTCCCACAATTGTAGTCCTTGTTATTTTTTTCCGCAGAGTGGGTAATTTTTAATTTGTGAAATACTCTCCTATTTTAAATTGATCGGAATTAAATTTCCCACAATTATAGTCCTTTTTATTTTTTCCTCAAAGAGTAGGTGATTTTTGTTTCGTCAAAAACTCGCCTATTTTCAATAAGATTGTTTCGAAAGTTGTTCGGAATTACATTTCCTACAATTTTGGCCTATATACATTTTTTCTTAAATCGATATTTTTCAATTAGAATCCGAAAAGTGAGGTTAAAACTTCAATATCCCGTATATTATAAATCTTAGGCGTAAAATGATTAAACACAAGGTTGTTCGTTATTAAATGTCCTACAATTTTACCCCTATCAATTTTATTTTCTAAGCTCAGTATATCCATATGAAATACAGTCGTCTATTAGTGCCTTCGTACTCGAGGGACACCGCAAGCAACAATTAGCATGATATATTTGCATAAGCTTGACACCGATAGCGACCCTTGTATGACGTTCACTTCATAATTATGTATCAATGCACACAAGGAACTGGTTTCTTTGGGATTATAGCAAACAGAAGTAAACTGTAACTAATATAGGAATAGAGAGAGAGTCCATAAAAAAAGAAAGAATAAAACTACTATTCGGTGCGCAGTGTGAGAGACAATTTCAAATAACTTTTTTTTTTAATAATTATGGCAGACAAACGAGCTGGAGGGTCACCTGATGCTAAGTGATTACCGCCGCCCATGGACACCCGGAGCATCATAGGGACCGCTGATACGTTGCCGACCTAATAAGTACAAGTTTATTCGCCTCTTGAATGTATCTGCATCATAGTCTTGCGGGAACACTTTAGGTGGGAGGTCATTCCACATTTGGCATGTCCGTGGGAAAAACGATCGACGGTATTGGACTGTGGCTTAAGGCCATGTATCCAGGTTATGCGGATGAAATTTATTTCTCCATTTTGGTACCAATCCAAAGAGCTCTTCAGAACATACCCCACGGTAGATACGATTGAATACACATAGAGAGCTGACGCTTCTAACTGTTATGATTAATAATATAACAGTAATACCACACTTTTTCATGTTCTGCGACTCCATAGATATATATTGGTATCGGAGATAAACATGTTATAGTTACCTCGCGGTATTCCGAATGTCTTGTTCCGAAAATCGGGGGATACAGTTTGGTGTTATAGCTACATGTCTATCACGTCCATCCGAAATTTAATTACACCACTAGATAGCTAAAGGTTGAAATAATTTATTACACCAAATAAGGATTGTAACACATCGCGCGTGACAGAGGGGAAAGCCCCGTTACGAAACGTATTAACGTACAACAAACGGCCGTAATCGTATCGCATTCCATAACAAAGCCACACCCTATTTTTCTAAAATAAAAGTAGCCTAAGTTACTCTTATAACATCAGCTATCTATCAGTGAAAGTCACCCCAAAATAGATCCAACCGTTGCAGAGATTAGCCAGAACAAAAAGACAGTGCTGTATATTATAATAACGTGTCCATTTAATAATAAATAAAAATTTTAACAAAAAAAGAACCGCCTTACAAATATATTAATATGCTCTTAAAAGTAAGAAATAATTGCGTATTCTTTTATAGTGTTCCACGTAAACATCTACCTTGGCTGATACCGACACCGAATATAAGAATACGTGGAACACTATAAAAGAATACGCAATTATTTCTTACTTGTAAGAGCATATTAATATATTTTAAGTCTGTTTTGAAGGCGGTTCTTTTTTTGTAATTTTTTTTTATTTTTAGTGAATCTGAAGTAAACGTGTTGCAATGCAGCAACAAACGTAAGCTCAATGCTGTTTGGTTACAGACAGTTATATTTTCTGCCATATGCCCCACCCTTACTGTAAGCCGTTGAGAAGATCTATTGATCTTCATATTTAACTACGACTAGCACTTGACCATACCAAAGTTACGGTAGCCAACTCAAATATCAGGATAGCCTATAGAAGATTCTGTCGAGTATCGTTCATTTGCTCCTAAGAATTGAAGAGTTCCGTCACTTTGTCATGAAATCCACCATCTGAACCTAACCAAACTATCACAACACAACCCTTGAGAGTATCCTTTCCAATAAAAAAAGAATCATCGAAATCGGTTGGCGTGATCTTGAGTTATTCGTCCTTTTGTCGCGCACATGCTTAATGCAAATTTAACACTTATCCGGTTTTCTCATGGATGCCATCATCAGAACTGGATTTAAAAAAAATGGACCCCTGACGAGCACCACCTTTCATTAAAAAAAAATCATCAAGATCGGTCCATCCAGTCGGGAGATATGAGGTAACAAACATAAAAAAAAATACAGTCGAATTGATAACCTCCTCCTTTTTTTGAAGTAGGTTAAAAAGGTCTAATTTGAAATTACATCGGACACTTCAATTTTTTTTTGTATAAAAGCATTACATCGGTTTGCATAAATAAATATAGTTTCTAGAAAGTTCTTTAAAAGTCGCAGGCGTAGTAACATTTTTATTTTATTTTAGTTTAAGCCGTTCTTACATTAGCTGCTGCAATCCACTCTACTTATGATGTTATAAAACCTGTCTTTATTGACTTTCACTCTCTGCTTTACATCAGCGTAGCCCGAGTCTTCTGTTACAATTGTGTCGCCATATTCATATGAACGTAGCTATTAATACCCGGCGATGTCACCCGCGTAGTTTCCTATCTCATGAGAATACGGGGAAAACCGTTATTACACGTACGATTTCATAACCGAAATAGTATTTATTTAAAACGAAATAGTAGTTGGAGATCTGAGAGGATTCAGCGAGCTCTTTTTATGGCTGACAATTTAGCGTTAGACTGCAATCTCACGTAATGGTTAGGGATGATACCGTTTAAGATGGAAGCCATGTATACATAACACCGTATCAGAGCGCAATTGTTTTGCTTCTTTGCTAATAGGACAGTGTCTAGCCACGGCCGAAGCCTCCCACTAGATAAGACTCTTTGAAAATGCATTTTCCTAAATTTGCCCTGTGGAGAATGGAATTCAATGCCTCCACTTTTTTATACAAATTAATACTATATATATGTCGGAGAATAAGAGAGAAAGGAGGAGCACAAAGCATAGGGGCGTAAGGTTCTCCGCAGACATTGCCATTCTGTGGGTGTTGATGGGTAATGTTGGTGCAATCAAACACTTTAAAGTTAACTCTGATTATAATGTTTAATCACTTAATGTTCCCGATATCAATTTACACAAACTCGTTAATAATAGCTAGGAATGCGACAGTTTTAATAGTCGTCCACTCTGGCGGACCGCCACCCGAGAACTGGGGAGACGCCCGCCGGATTGTCACTATTGACTCTGCCCCACGCTGATAGACAGATGGCGCCAGCGGTCCACAGACTATAGCACTCCGACATATATATTCATAATTTTTGCTTTGACGAGGATATTTGGATTAAGTTATATTTGTAATTCAGAGACGTGAGGACTAAAGCCGTAGATGTTTACGAAGCCGCATGATTCTGCTAATAATGGGAGAACATCTATATAATATTTAAAAAAAATTACACTTATAATATATAACAGGGAAGTGGATCATTGACTTATAGCAAGATCTCAAAATCTATTCGCTCAATTGACTTAAAATTAGATACATATATCTATTGCCCCTATATAACGAAAAAAACTCAAGAACTCTTAAAGTTAGTTACATATCCCATCTCATTCATTAAACCATTAACCACAAACACCCTTTTACAGCAGCGCATACACGCACTACATACATCCGTGCTCAGACACATACGCCCGCACGCACGCACATACGCATGCACGCACCCACTTTTTGTTAAAATTGTTTTAGTATTACGAACGTATGTTTTATATAAGAGGGGACGTTGATCACTGTAACACTCTTTATACTA
This sequence comes from Elymnias hypermnestra, assembly GCA_015832385.1. Lineage (NCBI taxonomy): Eukaryota > Metazoa > Arthropoda > Insecta > Lepidoptera > Nymphalidae > Elymnias > Elymnias hypermnestra. Next base: position 2,019,156 of record JACTOM010000924.1, on the reverse strand, counting down.
CTGTAGTGTTCTTTAAAATAAATAAATAAATAAAACTTAAATGTTATATGTTTTCATGTTTTTGTATTGAAAAAAAAAATGATCATGACCCCATTCATCAGATCCTAGATCATTGTTATTTTTTATTCATATAGATTTTAAAACATCACCCTTTAAACCATATCATTAATACAAATATACAACAGTAACGGGGTTGCCTTATTAAATATTTCGAAGCCGACATAAAACAAGTACATATAATCCTGTCTGTACATTGAAACGCGAGGTTGCCTATCGCATTATATAAGAAAGAGCAGTCTGCTTGTGCCTTGAATAAAATATGAAGGACAATCGATTTTGCAACAAGGTACATTTTAAATTATTCATATAAACGGTACGGTCACCAGGTTTTATAATAAAGGCAAAATATGTAACATTGTATCTATTAGGATCTGTTACAGAAATTTTGTATAGCTTTGTCTGTTATCTTAGTTGTTGATAACTGATGGTAGAAATATGAAATAGAGCAAAAATCTAGTGAAATAAAATACATAAATTATGATTTAATAGCTATACAACATCGTACCTGCTTTAGAATGGATGTGATACAATCCAAAGCCAATAAAAAATTAAACAAACAGTCTAAATCAACCAATGACATGATATTTTGTGGCGTCACTTCTGCCGATTTAAAAATGTGTTGTAAACACAAAAAAATATAGACTATCCTGGGTTTTTTGGAATAATAGCAAATCAAATCCTTTAAATAATATACAAAGCATTTAAATCAAAATTCTGGAATCTCTGAAAAATTAGAGACACAATTCAAAAAACTAATTTTTCAGAGAAACCATTTGTAAACAAAATAAACATTAAATGTGATATAGTACTATTTGCTGACGATACTTCTTTACCGTTTAAAGTAGACAGAAATTAAGAAAATTTCGACGTAAATAGTACCCTGTCACATGTCTCACGTTGGTTTTCTGTTAATAATTTAACATTCAACTCTGCAAAGACTAAGTGCGTTGAATTCACGTTGCCAAATGCAAAAGACGTCTGCAAAAATATCCATATAGATGATAGTCCATTAAAGAAAGTTATATCTCCAGTCTTCTTAGAAATAACCTTAGACTCTGGGCTTCAGTGGGGTGCCCATAATAAGGCTCTGGCGAGGAAAGTTAGTTCAGCTGCATTTGCTGTTAGGAAAGTAAGGCAATAGACTGATGTTGAAACTGCTAAAATGGTGTATTTCGCTTATTTTCATAGCATTATGTCTTACGGCGTGCTGTTATGGGGTAGGACGGCGGACATTGAAATTGTCTTTATGTTACAATAAATAAAAATTTTAACAAAAAAAGAACCGCCTTCAAAACCAACTTATAAATATATCAATATACCCTAAATTTGATTTGAAGGCGCTTCTTTTTATGTTAAAATTTTTGTTTATTGTAACATAAAGACAATTTCAATGTCCGCCGCCCTACCCCATAACAGTACCCGTTGAGTTTCTTGCCGGTTTCTTCTTAGCAGAATCAACTTTCCGAACCGGTGGTAGATTTGTTACCAACGGACAGACTACTGACGATTCAAAAGTGCTTTTGGAGCCTACTTGAATAATAAAGAATATAAGACATAGAAGTGCTTGAAAAAGTCCAGAGACGAGCCACTAAAATGCCACGCGAATTGATAAAGAAGCGATCTCGTAGAAAATCATGAACGGTTTCTACAACGTGTCAGGGTTTGGTGAAGTATTTTATAAAAAGCGTAACCCCAAGCTAAGAAGTCACAATTTTAAACCTGGGTACAAGCGAGCATCATCAAATCCATTTAAGCACTTTCTCAGTAATAGAGTTGTACGCCAGTGAAACAAATTGCCTGAGACTGCGAGATCGAAGTCCAAGAATAGACTGGACTAGACAGATATCAAGCATCAAGCAGCAAATTGTATTAAGCGGTTAGTCTTCTACACTAATATTATAAAGAGGAAAGATTTGTATCTTTGTATGTAACGAATAAACTCAAAAAGTACTACACCGATTTTAATAATTCTTTTTTGATTAGAAAGCTACATTATGAATGAGTAACATAGGCTATATTTAGTACTAGATTACTGTAGAAATCTTTAGAAATTCCTATTGAAACCAACCGAAAGTGTGAAAAAATTAGTTATAAAATTTCTTGCATCGCAGACGCTGTGAAGAGTATTAATGATAGGACAAAAAAATGTTCGACAATATTATAGAATATATCAATATCTACAAAAAACTTCGCTAGACCATATGTCTAACTATTGTAGTTACATCACTTTTTTACATTTAACAAATTGATAGAAATGCCGATCAAAATCAGACCGTGTTATTCATACCATTTATAAAATTTTATCCCAAACAATAATTTAATATTCAAGACTGTCTCAATACCTGATGATTACTTTTTGAATGATTAAAATCGGATATTCCATTCAAAAGATATTATGAAATTAAAATAAAAATACTAACTCGACGAGAGAGGGGCAGTGCGGGAGAAGGGGGTGCACCATTATGAACTAGGTTACCTTACGCAGTGGACGCAAGCGTCATTGAATATTTCGAGTTTTTTTAACACATTTTTATGCTTTACTTAAAAAGGTCTTTTCAGAGCTACTTAGTTTTAGTATTAGGAATCACACTTTTTCATAATATTTGTCAATTCATGGTCGTTTTAATTATCATGCTTATAACTTAAATATCTGTACCTATTTATGTTTACCCGTGCGAAGCCGGGACGGGCCGCTAGTTATTAATAAAGTGGCAATTAGCCACTATCGCCTAACGACATTGAACTGTGTCACGTAAATGTAATAAAAAATATCTTAATATAATAGAACCTCAACTTTTTTAATTAGATAGAATAATTATATTAACATATTCACTGTGGTGTCGGTTCTTCTATTAATAAATAAAAATATTAGTAACTTGTTAATATTGACTAAAATATTGATATGTTGCTGGTAGCAGACTATTTTTTTTATATTATTTATTGATGATAGATAAGCGCTTCATTTGAGGGAGGCTGTGGCTTTGTTGCTGCGTTGCAATATTTGAAAGGTGAATTATGTGTGAAGCGGTAGTATAACGGTTTCGGGTTCGATCCCGGGTGTGGCGATATTAATGTAAATTTAACATTGTAAAGTTGATTCATTTAAACGGTGTTATTTCATATGAGAAACGCGTTTTAGGTGTACATATATTGAAACAAATTTGTTAGTTTACTTCAGATTCACTAAAAATCAAAAAATAAATAGAAATTTTAACAAAAAAAAACCGCCTTGAAACAAACTTACAAATACATTAATATGCTCTAAAATGTAAGAAATAATTGCGTATTCTTTTATAGTGTTCTTCGTATTGTTATATTTGGAGTCGGTGTCAGCCGTGATACCTACATATATAGCTATAGGTGGGAGAAACGCGAGAGCTGCCAAGTGGACACCCGGGGAACATCTTCCATTCATAGAATAGAGGATAAATCTAATGAAAACATAGTTTTATCCTCTATTCTATGAATCTATTAACTAATCTATCTCAATTCTATGAATTTGGGCTGCACCAATATTTTAATAACATTTGTGGCCCTCATAAGAAGAACTTGCAGTATGTAAATCAGTATGAAAGCAAAGGTGTAAATTTAAATTGCCAACTAGTTAGTTTTGGTTTAGACCATTTTTTATAATAATGACCTAAAAATCCAGTTGCTTCTTACCAGGTTGGTGAAGTATCATCCAAGAATGTATCACTTGAAACATACTGGGTAACATATATATAACAAGGTAATACTGGGATATGTGTACCCCACTAACCGGATTAGAACAGTGTGGTGTGAAAACCCTTTATATATCAAATTGACTGTAACCGGATTGCTAGTATAAAATCAAAATAAACAAAATAAAGTTACAACTCGCACTCCATTTTACAATTCAAAGCTTCGCTCATTAGTGCCGAGTGAAGGTAAAATATTGCGTCGGTGAAAAATGGAAAGTGGATTACGTAACAGTATCTTTTACGAACATCTTCCAAGGTAACGTTTAACGAAATTAAGTTTAGACCTGCATATAAAGACTTCATTCATTCAAAACCGCAAGTATGAAATGAGAATTTTACGAACGCGCTGGCGCAAGTATTCACTTCTCTAGCAGAGGTTCTGGGTTCGATGCCCTTCAGAGTAAATTTACGAAATTGCATTTTCTTATTTATCTCAGTCTGGTAGAAGCTATATAAAAACTATAAGAGTTAAATTATATCTTAACCATCCATCTCAATATCATCATTAACAATTACAGTCAAGCTCTAACCTGTCAGCAGTAAAAAGAATAGATCTGGTGAATAGTCCTCGTACTGTATATGTCCTCCTCCTTGCTTCGTTTCCTCAATTCTGAGGGTCGTGACAACCACCTCTGATGAGCAATTTTCTTTTAATAATGGAACGCCATTTGCCTCTGCTTTCCGCGGCGTGTAAGGCATCGTAGACGGAAGTCTGTAATGTGGTGCGGATCTGATCGGACCAACGCATTGGGCTCCGACCTCTTGCTCTTTTGCCATTAACTTTTCCAGTTATCACGAGCTTTTCGAGGTTATCACCCTGTTTCCTGGCAATGTGCCCAAAGTACTCAAGTATTTTTTTGAGGCAGATGGTGGAAAGCCTAGTTGTAACATTGAGTTTCTTAAGAATTGATGCGTTGGTCCGATGTGCTGTCCACGGTATACGAAGCATTTTTCTCCAGCACCACATTTCAAAAGCATCGATGCGATTGCGGTCTAATGATCTCAAGGTCCACGTCTCAGCACCATAGAGAAATATCGAAAAGACGAGGCTTCGTAGTAGTTTAATTTTAGTTTTAAGAGATATTCGCCTATCCTGTATATGTACTACGCAATAAAAGTTACAAAACTTATTTAATCTGAGATATCACCTTTTAGTAACTTTAAAAAAAAAAGAAATTGATCTTTTTGTAAGTTTCAAAAATAATTGTGTTTTTATAATCAATTTGTAATTAAATCCTCATTAGTTTCTACATCTTAATGTAAAATAAAATCGCAAACGGCGGTTTTATTTACTGAATTAAAAAATATGAATTTTCGGACTTATCATGTAAAGTCATCATTTTCTTGCCCTTATCCCACTAAGTGGGGTCGCCACAGCGTATTTCCTTTCGCTACTTCACGCTATCCGCTGTTATTTCTACATTCACACCCCTTACACACATCCTCTTTCACACAATTCATCCACACTTTTTTGTCTCCCCCTCCCAGCCCTGCCGTTTAACATCATATTTAGGACCCTCTTCCATACATGGCTATCCTCCCTTCTCATGACATGCTCACTTATTATCGTGTAAAGTATATCACCTATATATATTTTCATTCACTTACTCATTATAAGATCTGCTAAACTTTTCGCCTCATAGCTTAATTAATTAAGTTCAATTAGTAAAGTGAACCTGTGCCTAATATAAATGGCCACTAACAAGAGATATTCACACAGAGAAATATTATCAATCAGTATTACATAAAGTTTGTCAACAGCATTCATAGACTTACATCCTTGGTCTGTATATGGGTAAGCAAAAACAGATTGCTACTAAAGAAAATTAAATCGTCTTGATTGTTCAATGATTCAAAAATTATTTCTGTTAATAACTCTGTAAATTAGAGAGACAAAAGTACAGCTTAAAATTCACATATGTTAGGTTCTACTCATGTAAGGAATATAATCTATTATATACAATCTGCCATATATCTTTTAATATGTGATCACCAAAATTTACATAACTGTAAGAATTTATCCATAAAAATAAACTGAACACCATGTGTTACTAAATGCATCAATTTAGAACAGCTGACCCCATTTTGATAATTGAAGTGAAACTTCATAGGTAATGATTTAATGATTGGACAAAAACTGAGTATAAAATTTCAAGGTTGCATGATTTTTACAAGAATTACTTTACATGAGCAAGTACAATACCCTACTGCAAATACACATTTCAGAGTTCACCAGAGTTCTGTTTGAATCGTTTAAATTTATAAAACAGGAGGTGTAACTTGATGGGACTTTCTTAGACAAATAGGAAGCTCTTAATGGAAGCAAAAGCCCCTTAGGAAATCAGAAGTTTGAATGAACTACAAAATATTGTGAATTCAGAAAATTTCACATCCATATACCAGGGTTTGATAATGGCAAGCAAAGCTATATTGTATAGAGTGCAAAGGTGAACAAAAAGTAATAAATTTTACATAATAGAAGACTTTATTATCTTAATAAACATGTTTTGTAGAATAAAGCAATCTTATCACATTCATTCATTTTAATAGATTATATTATGCTGTTAGTCCTTTTGTTTCTGATAAGGATATATTTTGAAGTAAAAATAGATTTGTTGCACCAAACTTAAAACAATTTAGAGATCTAAGGGAAACATCCTGTGAGTGTCATCTATGATGTACAATCTTTCCTTCAAGTTTTGTACTTATATGCAGAAAATAGCCACGTCTTAAGATCATAGTCATTGGAGAAATAATACTTGAAACCTGCTAAAATTTTATTTTGATATAAATTATGTAACTTTAAGTCTTAACAATGTTAATTCAGTCAGCAATAAGGTTCATATATTTAAAAGTTATCTATGTATATAAACTACCTAAATATTGACTGATGATTTGTTGTTTTTTAAGCTGAACTAATTTTCATCAAACTTCAATAGAATGGGATGTGTTACCACTCAATGAGGGCATTCTAATTTTGATATCAATTAAGATATATTTATTTAAGAATATTACTGATATGCAAGTTTCAAATAATCAAATAAGTGTAAAGTGAAATGATTCATTAACATGTCAAGGTTAGCACTCATATATTGTAGGCCTACCATATAACATATTTTGAATGTAACATGAAGTATTTTTCCTACAAACCTCCTATTCCTTTAGTTTCAAAATATGAAGAGGTATTTTCTTTGCAAGCATTCTTTTAAGTATAGCAACATTATACAATTAAAGTAAAGCACTTATCTAGACATCATTTTAGATTTTTATTATTCTGCCCAACTTTCTATTCAACAATGTCACAATACAGTTCATTCAGGATTTTCTAATAACAAAATTTGTAATGTATCTCTCCTAAAGTTTATATATATATTGTGTTGCAATGACAATTTCCACATAATCTTTCCAATAGAATATACATGTAGCAATACATTTTATGGAGGTCTTTGCCCAAAGTGTCTACAATCATTCATTATTGCATATAATTTGACATAATTAAGTTATCACATATAGGCAACATCAACATTTCTTCTTAGATTAGATATCTGAACGATAGATATTTTAATTATATATAAATTCTATATTTATTTCTTCTCTAAAATTATTTATGACTTTATACACACTCCCTTATATACACAAATACAAAACCGGGAGTATGTGCACTATTTTGTATAGGAAATTATAAGGTATTTATATTTTTAAAATCAATTTTCAAAGGTTCCTATAAATTAAACATACTGGTCATTGTACGACGTTATGGCATATTATATTTATTCAGGACATTTTATAAACGTACCACTTTTGGGCAAACTCCTTATAACGTTGACCGCAGCATTGAATTTTTCCTCTAGTGACATTCTCGTACAGTGGACACAGCAAAACAAAGTACACCAAAACTATATACGCACTTTGGACTCCTAAAACAACTTTTAAAAACAATAACTAAATAAATTATTTAAAATAAAAGCACACCGAATGAAGCTTTGTCAGTTACACAAAATATACAATGTAACTACAAACTACTAACAATATCGCACCTCGAGTTATTTTGTTTTCAAATTATAGCACTGCCTTCAGCAGCTCCGTGGCCTTTTAACAGACTAGAAAAAAAATGATTGTCATTAGTTTAAAAAACATCAACAACAGAGCAAGTAGAAATACTTACTTATCATACATAAGTGTAGTATATGTAATCTGTGGTGTCACACAAAAAAAAATATTCATTGAAAATTTTTAATTTTAATTCGAGCTGCAAAATAAACTGTATCACCCAATTTAGTTTTTAGTTTTTTCTGAAAGAATTGTTAGATTTTGTTTTGTTTTAAACAACTTTGGTCAAAAAATCATTTTAATTAATTTTATTTTACTTACTTAGAGAGATAAGGTTATCTAAACCAGGAAAATATAAATTTGCCTTTTACGATTACTTCTTACACAAGCATATTAAATGGAAAAGTTAAAGTAATGATTAACAAACTGCTATTTAAAAATATTTATTTCATGCCGAAATACGCATGTGTCCTGTGTGAGCTTATAACACATGGACTTGTTTCGCTACAGAATAAACAACTTACAATATAACAATAGAAAAATACACTACACTTAGTTATCGGATTCTCTTTTCATCTACCCTCAATTTAAATATAATTCATAGTTATATTTTTAAAATTCATATTTAAAATATAACTTTAAAATTTCATTTAAAAATATATAAGGACGGAAGGCTTTTGTTTATTTCATAAGTTGAAAATTAAAAAACAAAATCAATTGTAATTTTTTGTACTGACAACCACGTCCCTTGTCAAATCGAATGAATTTTCGAGGTTTCTTTTCATATTATATTTCCTCGGAAGAAGGTAAATAATCCGAAAATATTGATGAAATCGTGCAAATTGTTTTTATTTTTAAGTGGTGAATGTGATTGCCGCTGTTAGTGGAAATTATAGTGTGCATTATTTGCAGTAGCGTTTGAATCTTGACACCTGCGCGCAGTTTTATTGGGAGCGGCATTTTGTGAGATCAATAAATTATTCCCTATATCTCTGACATCATAGTATGAAATAACATGTATTTTAATTTATTTAACTTTAACTGAACTTAAGTATAGATTGTGGTATTAAAGTTATTTTTAGATTAAGTACTAAAAATTGTAATGCAAGTACTTAATACTACCGACCTATGTTGATACCGACCTAGACTTTGTTCTAGGTATTACGAAAAAGTGATAAATTATGAGTAATTTTTGTTACTAGTCTAGCGTTTATATTTTGATTAATACTAGGATTGCACCGTACAAAATAGTAAATCGCCTTTTAAGTACGCTAATGTTAACTGGAATGCAAATTTAATAAATCCATATTATTCGATTGTGTTAGGATTGTCAAAGATATGTGTATAAAAATAAGTAAAATTTTTATTACAGATTAAATGCTTCAATACTGTTTACTAATAGTTAATTTTTTTAACTATATATGTATGAAGAAAACGAAAACATGAGTGAAATATTAGTTATAATTTTTTGAATAACATGTTTTGATAATGGAGGATATTATGAAAGGTTTTAAATAATTTAAATGCTCATTCTTCTATGATGGCAGCATTGTTGATGACATTAAAACATTGAATGTATTTACTTGTTTTACCATCTTAGATTGTATCTTCACTTACAGTTGAAGATACATAAAAAAAACTTGATAGAACTATGGAGGATATTTTTCATGAAAACCATTGTTGTTTATGGTCTTTTTATAATTTACATAAAATTTTGTATCATTTTCTTCTCCAGTGTTGACAAAGCCCTGTTATCACAAAACAGTTAGCCACAATGCCAGAACTAACAGAGTTAGACAAAGCCACAGCTTCCATGACTGAAAAGCGCAAGGAAGAAACTGCTTCTTCAGACAGTGATTCAGATGACACCATACCAGAACTGGAAGATGCAGGTATAGTATATTTTTAAAATGTATCTATTCAAAATTCTGCTTTATATAAACTATATAACAAACTCTTTAGTCGCTGTTGAGCACCAATTAATGTGATTCTGGCTGTCAAACCGTAACTCCAATAATTTAAAAAGTAAAAGCAATTAAGTTTCATTTATTTCGAGGGAATTCATTGCTCTTTATCCTTATCCTGTAAATACAATATCTTGATCAAAAACCTTTTTTTTTATAAGAATTTCTTTTATAATATAATTCAATTGTAAATCTTGATTCTGTGAAATTGTTTAAAAGAACCATAAGAAATTTTGTTATTTTTTTTATTATAGCCCAATTGGAACAGAATGGAGTATATTATTCCATGTTGGTCAAAATGTGGCTGATTTTAAATGTTGATGATAAGTCCACACCCCGTTCTCCTTGAACAGCACATATTATCCATGTCAAATACAATAATTAATAATTCATAATGCTACATCACACCTTTTCAAAATGAGTACTTTTTATGTGTTTAATAATAAATAAATTTCTAGTTTTTTTTTTTATTTATTTAATTTCTATTTTGCTTTAATAAGCTACTAAAAGATCAAATTTGTAGATAACACATTTTTAGAAGTAAAGAGTTTTTAAGTAATAATACTATTTTATCTTTATTTCCAGGTGCACATGGTACTGGTGGTCTTACAAACCCAATAGCTGGTATTGATATTGTATCTAAGGCCAAGCAGTCACGTGGCGAGAAGAAAGCACGCAAGATTATGAGCAAACTTGGTCTTAAGCCTGTAAGCGACTTTTACATATTTTCGAAAAATATTTCATTAATATTATTATACCTTGTACTTCAATCACTCATTACAAAATTTATTAGTGCCACTCTCATCAAAAAATTTTTTACTCAAATTGTATGATATTAAGCTACCTATAAGTATAGCTATAGCTATTTAGTGCAATGTAATGCAGGGTAAATTCAAGAGTTTAGGCTGGAGGGGGGGGGGGGCATAGATGAGTCACTATCAAATTAATGTTTATTTCAGTATGTATACTGTTTATGGTGACAACATTGTGTAGAACCACATACCAGTTATATTGATCCTGTGTTCCATCTGAGTTCATATCTCAAAAATATCACCAGTTGTTACTACTATTGATTTTTATGTTTAAATATGAATAGCCTATATCTCATTATATTCTCAGACAAGAAGTATTGTGTTTCTGTAAGAAAATATGTTCATTGCAGGTGCAAGGTGTGAACAGAGTGACAATCAGGAAATCCAAGAACATCCTATTTGTAATCAATTCACCTGATGTATATAAGAATCCCCACTCGGACACATACATTGTCTTTGGTGAGGCAAAGATTGAAGATCTCTCACAACAGGCGACAATGGCTGCCGCTGAAAGATTCAAGGCGCCTGAGACAGCTGCAGCTGGAAATGATACTGCAACAGCTGGAACTGTAAGTATTACTGACCTGAATGTCAACTATGCTGATTAAGAGCTAGGGGGTAGTGCAAGTTTTAATATTAGTGTTCATTTTTATTTACTTTGTATGTTTAAAGACATATTTGAAAAAATATTAATATATAGAATATTTGGGCGATGATCAATCTATACTACTACTAACTAAAACATCAGAATGACTAAAATATTATTTTACCATTTATATATAGGGTCAGTTGTTATTTGGTTTCTACTTCCTGATACTCACTGTTTATATATTGGCCCTATCGAAGCTGACTGAAGTACAATACTGCATGTCAGTCAAAATGTGGCCTACATTGAATTGTTGTCATTAAGGTCACACACTGTCCTCTTTGAATAGTGTGTATTACCCATTTCAACTACATTTTATTGTAATTCAATATTGAGAACATATAAATGCTTGAATACAATCTAGATTTTCAAACAACAATTGCTTACACAATTATTATTAAAAACAATGAAACAAAATTAAAATTGTTGTTCACTGACTATGTAAAATTCAAAATTTGAATACATACTGCAATTCCTTTGTTCAAGTAGGCTTTGACAGCAATTCTGAACCCATATGTTATTTTTTCCATATATTATTACCAATGTGTGACTGATGATGATATTAAAGAACAACTTAGAATCTAAAGTTACGCCCCTAATTGTGAGGAAATCACACAACAAATATATATTTTTTTTTTGTTGTGTGTTTGACCCGCATCTGGAGAAGTGACTGTGCATGTTATATTGCAGCCAAAAAGCAAAAGTTAAGAGCTTCCTTTCCTAATTGTTTAATAATTTCAGACTGTTGCACCTATTGCCGAAGAAGAAGATGAAGAAGGTGTAGATGAGACGGAAATTGATGAGAAGGATGTGGAAATAGTAATGGCCCAAGCCAACGTCACCCGAGCTAAGGCAGTTAGAGCCCTGAAGAACAACCAATCCGACATTGTAAATGCCATTATGGTGAGTTGGTTTCAAATGTCGTCTTTTTTCTTTAATGGAAACAATTTTTTTAATAGAAATAAATAAAGTAATGTATTTATTGCTGTCTCATGTCAAAGAATTAGTAATATAAATGTAGATATATGTGTACTATAAAATATTGATTATCAATATTAACTCTCCAATTAAGATTGATTTTGAAATGATGTTAAATAATTTCACCAAGGGGTCTTGTCAGTTTGTTTTGGTTAAGTTAATTAAAGCAATTTATTATTTTCAAGTCCTTTGAAGAGTATATTTCTATCTTCTAAATTCATACCTATAGGAAATATCTTGGTAAACCATGGTGTGCTCTATATAGTCTATGCTCTAAAAACCCTCTCTCTCTCCCTACGAGTGCAGCAGTAGTGGATAGTTAATAGGCTCAACCTACCAGATGTACCTCTAGGTTTTAATACTGAATAACATATCAATGTTTTTCATTTTACAGGAGCTGACGATGTAAGCGGCAGTTACGTAGTCACAAGCGTTATGTTATGTTCCTAGTTTTAAGGTGGTCTAATACGAATGATAAGCGGGTCTCTCGCGCACACGGTATATATCTGATCCAAAGTCAATCTCACAGAATGAAGAAACAGCAAAAATTTGTGTGATGCCAACAACTATGGGATTGTATATAGTTATTTACTTGAGAATAAAGTATTCTAAATTTATACTGCGTTTTTTTCGTTTGTTATACCATCATGAATAATGAGATGTGTGAATCACATTTTGAAGTTGGGAAATAATTTCTCTATCTTTAATTGTAACAAGACTATCAACTTTCAATATGTAATATCTTGCGGTTCATAATATAAAATAGAAAAATTGTTATTAACAAATCTACCTTAAAGTTTATTTCAAATTATATGAAGCTGGTATAGTATTGTTAATTTATTTAATTTACATTACATTAAATATTTCATCAACAATTATAGGCAGACCTTTCAAGCTAACTATGGGTATACCTTGTAGGTTTAAAAGAAAATCTGTATTAGGAGGACTTAAAAATTGATAGTTATTTATTTTTATTTGTATATCTGTATTGCACACATTCTTAAATATAGTTTACAAAAATAACATGACGATTAACAATTTAGCACCAAAGTATGCAAAGGCGGCCTTATGGCTGTAAGCTATGTCTTACAGGCAACCCTTGGTGAAGGGAATTTATTAATTGGATCGCGCGGGAATTGCGCAAATTTGATATAATATAAATTAAATACTATTCTTAAATTTTCATACATAAATAAAATAATTATACTTACATAATTATAAATAAATACATTATATTAACATACATACAAATATAACACATAAGTAATAAATATATACTTAGTATAAAGTGTAAGTAAGAAGTGATAGTATAGACGACGCTTGAAAATAGGTAATGATTCAGAATGTCGGATTTCTCGAGGCAGATTGTGCCACAGAATAATTGACTTGACAGTAAAAGAGTTAATTACAAGTTGGAATAGCTAAACGATTGTCACTGGAGCAACGGAGATTTGTGTTGACCACGGTTAGAAGTGCAGTCAATGAAACGTTCTCTTAGATATGAAGGGGCGAGAGGGTTAAAAGAATGGAATTAAGAAGTATCAGACAGTGCAGATTCCGCCGCACTCTAATAGGAAGCCACTTAAGACATGCGCGAAATTCTGACACATGGTCAAATTTCAATTTAGAGACAATACTGTTAATATTTTAAATGGAAGATACTAAAATAATATACCATCTAAAGTAAAACTTCAAAGAGTAACTAAGTATTCAGAAATCTGAATGAAATTCATTCTGCAAGTCAGTCTATTTTATCTATGGTATTAGTGTTCTGTGTTCTTGTGTCAGTTGTCAATTGTCATTGTACTTTTTAATTTTTATTCTATAATTCATTTGTTTTCGGGTTTTACGGAAACTTGCAATGAAGAATTGAATATTGAATCCATATTAATCCTGAGTTTGTGTAGTTATAAAAGAGTGAAAAATGGCTATGTTTCCAGGAACTGTGGCATTTGATGAGTTTGGCCGGCCCTTTATTATTTTAAGGGACCAAGAAAACCAGAAACGGTTAACCGGTATCGATGCTTTGAAGGTAATATTTTCCCGTACTTCGCAATAGCCAAGCCTAATAAATGTTCCAAATCTAATATCTTAATGAAATTAGGAAGATTACGATTTTTAAAAAGCAATTCTTATTTAAGTTAGACAGATAACTTAATGCGTCTAACAAAAGCCTACTCCTTAAAATGACATTTTCATTCTGATATTTAATGATATTTTAAAATAGATTCTTTTTGATATAAAGTTATGTTCATTATTTACTTTACACTTTAATCTACCACTCAAATATATAAATGTATGCTTAACAATGGTATTTGATGAGAAAATTCCATTTTTAAAATCAGGTGTTCTGAGTCACATGATCGTAAATCAAAACTTAAGCAATGTTAAGATATGGTTTTGTCGTTCGACAGTCTCCCGTTCCCATTACTAATTATATCCATAATCCTTTCCAGCAATTCCTTTGGTTTAGCTTTCTTTTGATTTTATGTTCATCGTTCTGATATCCTCTTTTATTTAGGTACCATTTAAGATTAAAAATATTATTTCTTATAACAAACAAGAATGAAATAAAAATTGCGAAGTAATGGGTACCCAATACTTATTAGTAATTTTCATTCTTAATTTCAGTCTCACATTCAAGCTGCTCGCCAAATTGCAGGGATATTGCGTACATCACTAGGTCCCAGAGGTCTAGACAAAATGATGGTGTCCGGTGATGGTGAAGTCACTGTTACCAATGACGGAGCAACAATCCTTAAGCTGATGGACGTTGAACATCAAATTGGAAAGCTTATGGTTCAGCTTGCACAAAGTCAGGATGATGAAATTGGAGATGGCACTACTGGAGTTGTTGTTTTAGCTGGTAAGAAATTACATATAAGTATTGCTTAGACTAAGCCACTATAGATAACACTGCCTAAAGCTGAATAGATTTGCATAAGTGGAAAATTACTTTTTTTTTTCCTAAATTTGTCATATCTCCATCAAAATTTATTGAACTTGATTCAATGATGTAAGTGAGGGATTTCAAAATAATAATTGGTTCCCAGGAGTGTGATCAATCATCCATCAGCAAAAACTGATTTTGTGGGTGAATCTGAAGATTGTAAATATGGATATCAAATCAATATTATTTAATACAAGTATCTTGTTTAAAACTTCTCTTTAAGTTTTTCTTTATGCCAACTTGTTATGAGAAATACTAATATTTATAAACGAAGTATCATAAATATTTTCTGTGCATAGGAACAAAAACTAAGAGACAAGATTTTGAAAGTAATTTACCTTGGGGGTCTGAGGTCTCACTTCATTTTAGAAAAGTAGTCTATTGTCCAAAATAAACAGTTTGACAATACTTGAGATGTTTAAATTTATCTATGCTGAAGTTTAGATCTTTTTCTAAAATGCAAGTTACTTCAGGTATCTTCCAATGAAAGTACTTTCTACTCTTGGCCCCATGGTAATCTTCTGGAACTGTGAATCTTAAGAAAACGAGCATTTAATCTGCCAATCAATGTTCTCTTTCAATGTTATTTATAGTAAGAATCGGTTACGAGTATTTTGCTGGTATTTCAATCCACTTACAGATAAGGGTCACAATGTAGATGTTTTAGGTTATTGTGTCAAACACTGCTATCTAGGGCAGAATCTATCTTCTGGATTTCTGACCTGGAGGTGATGACTCTCACCAAGGTAAAACTACTATTTTTTCGAGGGTAACTAAGGTTAGGAACTACTGATCTACCTTCTATTTGTCATAGGTTCCTTGAGAAATTATATATGTCGGAGAATAAGAGAGAACGGAGAAACATAAAACACAGGGGCGTAGGGTTCTCCGCCGACATCGTTATTAATTAGATGCATTATTTAATTTCTTATTCTGTGGGCGTTCATGGGTATTGTTGGTGCAATCAAACACTGTATTAATTAACTCGGTTTATAATGTTCAATCACTTAATGTTCCCGATATCAATTTACACAAACTCATTAACACTAATAGCTAGGAACGCGACAGTTTCAACAGTTGACTGTTCCGATCGAGCGCTACTCGACAACTGTCGAGTGACTCCCGCCGGACTGCCACCATTGACTCTGTCGACGCCGATAGATGGCGCCAGCGTTCCACAGATATCTGCCCTCCGACACGGCCATCCTGACCTGCACACGTCCCAGTGTGCTGGCTAATCTGAAACTAAACCTCCACGAGAATATCTTGTTCCGATCGGCCAATCCTGACCACACCTTCAACAAAAATCATTAAACTAATAGCTAGAGCTAAGCATTTTGTTATTGAACGTGAATCCTTATATCCTCCACGCTACTTACAAATTTAATTCCTAATTTTGGTAACAATATCTAAACCTACCACCTCACTTGTTAATGACGCATTTCGTTATAGAACCTGAACCTTCACAGCCTGCACCCGCACTACATACAAAATTAATTTCTATGGTTACAAAATCTAAACATACCGCCTCATCTTTCAATGGCCACCTCGCCTTTTAATGGCCACCTCGCCCTTTAATGGCCACCTCGCCTTATAATGGCCACCTCGCCATTCAATAGCTAACTCGCCATTCAACCACCACCTCCCCATTGCTTTGTCAAAACGTGATTTATCATAAGCCGCACGCTCCATAATATTCACGGATGCAATTCAAAAATCTCATCACTATCGTCTACCTCAATCTTTACTTCACTATACATTATTGACAAAGTTCTCGCGACTTTACCTATCAAAAGCTCTAAAGAGAAATCTTTCAACACTCAGATTATCGTACAATTTATAGCCAATTGAACTTCTTCTAAAGCATCTTGTCAACATTTTCTATCGCTAGTCTTTAGCACGGTAAGAATTTTATGAGAAACATAACGCGCTCTACTTGCCCATTAGCATGAGATGGAGCTGTCGCTATGAGATTCATATTGATATTCTTACGTGCTCAAAAACACCAAACTTTTTAATCGTCGTACTATATGCCTGATTAGCAATTATTCGGGTAAGGGCACTAAAAAGCGCCAAAAATCACCGTGTTTATACCAACTACTTTAGGAATCAATGTTTATCGTGAGGAAAATCGCCATTTAAAACAATCACTATTGACCTCTTATCGTTCCTTCCACTAAGTTTACCCGTCGCGTTTATATGCACTGAATGGCACAAGCCACCTTAGATAAAGGATGCAATTCGAATAGAACCTTTACAGAATGAGTCTTCGCAACTTTAAAAGTAACGCAGCTATCCAAATAATTTCTAAAGTATTGTGACACATCCAGGAATCAGTAAAAACCTAATAGCCTTTCGGTTATTTTCGTGCTTAGTCCATATGATACGCAATTACTTATTAGTCCGAACTCAACATCCATTTTTAATTTACAGCTATGTACACAACAGCTTAACAACGATCTAGCCTCTATTAAAGAATGGTCTAACGGGCTCATACTGAATTCACAAAAATGCACTTATTTATTTCTAGGAACAACAAAACAAGTTAACACAGTTCTACTAAATAAACAATCTATTATCGTTGGGGCCGTTAAATCAAGATTCCCAAACGGTTCGTAATCTGGGTCTTTTATTTGTCAGTGGTCTACGGTTTCAAGAACATGTTCAGCAAAAAGTAACTAAGTGCTATGCCGCTCTTAAAACATTACATAAGTTCAGGCCTTTTTTTTTTTAAACCTTGTAGTAAGAAAAATACTGGTCATTACATTTCTCACCATATTCCACCACCAATTAGGATGTCCAAGTCTGTCAGTTCAACCAATGGCTTTTACAAACCCCGAAATCCGAAACGAATTGGAAACTACTTAAACCATAATTTTTTCATTCCAATTATTATTCTGTAAATTTATTTAATTTTGTTTTTGTTACAATTATTTTTTTTGAAGGCACCAAGAAAATAAAACTACGAAAATCATTTACTACTGACCATTGTAGAGTACGTGGTAATCATGGCAAGATTGAAAGCAGGTTAGCATTTCGAGCTGTTATTAATTTGGTTTTTTTTTTTTTTTTTTTTTTTAAGATATAGAATGCGACCTATATTTTTTCCATGATTGATAACCATGCGTTTGGCTGCTATCACACCTGATGTTAAGTGTAGATACAGCCTAAGGTGGACCGCGCTTGCCTAAGAGGCGCCTATTCACTCTGACTTTGAAAATACCTGGATCGTAAGAGTCTGGGAAAACGGAAGCCGGCAAGGCTTTTCACTTCTTAGTGGTGCGGACTTGCGGGATGTCCACCATGTACGGATGCCAATTGTTTCTGTGTCTCGATGTATGTACGTCCTAGCGGCAGTATCAACTAACTAACATCCTGCAAGTCTTTTATAACTTTAGAAATTACTACATCGCGTTGCTGTACAGCTTGGAACCAGTTGGTACTTTCATTTGTCTGTCATGTCAATGCATTTTAACAGTGCACGTGACTCTACTGAACTTTGATCTGACGTTAGGGGGGTTTCGTTAAAAGAAATCAACGTGCCACATAAGTTCACCTCATTTGTACTTGACATTAAAACCTAATGACTTAAGAAAAGAGAGTTACAGTCTCAGAGGGCGGTAAAGACAAAAGATGCTCTAGTCTCCTGATATTTAATTAAATCTGACAAGATTCTACCTCGAAACCCAAGACCACCTCGAACCCCAAGAACTCTACCTTCATTATGAGCATTTCTCCATGTTCAAAGAGGAACCGAATTTAGTGAGGGCTTCCAGTACAGCATTAAATAGATCTAGGCCCGACTACATCGGAAGAATGAATCTAAATTTTATCAACATACACTATTACATAGTCATGAGGGAGACCATCTACCGCGTTCGTAATAGTTACTTTGAAACACTGAAATTGTACACCACAAACCAAATGTCATCGTCAGAAATTCGTGTTGACTTTCGTTTTTTTTTTTATGAAAGCAGTACTTTCTATGAACTCTTCACTAACGCGAGAAATGGGAAGAGAATTAAATAAAATGTCTTAGCACAATCTAGCTTAGTAAAGTAGTCGGCTCTATGACGCTGATAAGTATATCCAGTGATCAACGGAAGTGGGTAACGGTCGGGGTTACTGTTAAATGAATAGTCAAAACAAATGTGGTCTGAAAACAGTCATGCTTCTACACAAGTAAAGTAGGGCTAGCAAATTGAGAGAAGCGATGGTTGACAATATTCGCTCCTAAAAGGTCTTTTACGTGATCGTTAATAACGCTAAGTTCGCCTATCGACAACAACTTCTATTTTGTTTTTAACTTCTTAATTTTACTATTTTAATAAGTTCTTTAAAGAAACTGAATTATTTACAACACTATAAATTCATTTTAGTCATTTCTGCGGTCATTTATCCTTTTGATTAGAATAAGTCAAGTGGGTGCTGTCGGTTGTGGTCATAATTTGTTATCTGCTAGAACTGTTTCGAATACGCTCGACGAATACTTAAACATTGTCCCAACATCGCCTATCATATTATGAAAATCATTCGCAAAGCTAGCATCTCCCGCCTCAATGACACCTACAAGGTCTATTCTTTACGTAAACTGGTTTTGGAGGTATATGGTGTGCCTCCAGGAGGGACAGCAGAAGTAGTTGGATTATTAGCCATTAGATATGGTCTTCTCTGTACGCTACGATTCGGATCTATCAACTCAAACTTTCAATTTGTCTGTATGTAAACGCGTCACAGGTAGGCCTGTGATAAATAAAATCAGAAAGCCCTAGATTTTCTAAACGTTTGCTAAAGTTTCGACTTATCCGATTTCCGCGTGCTACCGTTATTCACCTAATTTACATTAAGAATCTTCAAACCTCTATCGTAAACATGTTTATAGCTAAACCTGGATTTTAAATCTTGTAATCTATCTTGAAGTCACTTTGGAAATATTTATCGGACAAAACATATTAGACTTGAAGGTAGTAAGCGTTAATCACAATACGAGATACATGAGAATCTACTCTGTACAATGTAATCGTGTTTGACAAATAGTAGTCATAGCAACGATATTATTAAAACGATAGCCATTAAACTTGGCTTACAAATTTTCTTCACAAAATTCAGCGTCAAAATCGTAAGTAAAAAAAAAGAAACTATTTCACCCATATGTGACAACTCGCCACTTTTCGGCCGTTGCCTGCGCTGTCGGCCGGCCACGATATCGCTCGGGTGTGACAATTGTCGCCCAGGCGACCAGCACCACCATCGCGGTCTTTCGGCGCCCGACGCCGCACTCGGCGTCGCTCGGCTGCCGCCGCCGCTCGGTCCCCATCGCGGTCGCTCGCCGTTGCACGTCGCCCCGAACACCAACGTAACATGTCACAGAAATTTTACAAAAGTTAGTTTAGCACCTCTAAAATCTAGTACATTGGACAACTCACCAGATCACAGCAAACTCAAAATGTTGAGGCCTCACTCAAAGCGCCCCACCGTCGGCCAGCACAAAACTGCTGCCACGCAGGGTATTTTCAGAAAACACAATTCAGCCGCAAACCACGATTTCTCGCCGGTATTTTTCTTGCCAAGGACCATGTTCGACCCTGGACCGGTAGATTGCCTTGTAGGTCTTCGATCAGTGCTCACATGTTTTAATTCAGATTTCCACACATAGCACGCGTTTGTACGCATAGCACAAACGTACGTTTCGCCCTTTTTCTCATTTCGCACCAACTGTGATCCCACTTCTGATGTCGGAGAATAAGAGAGAACGGAGAAACATAAAACACAGGGGTGTAGGGTTCTCCGCCGACATCGTTATTAATTAGATGCATTATTTAATTTCTTATTCTGTGGGCGTTCGTGGGTATTGTTGGTGCAATCAAACACTGTATTAATTAACTCCGGTTTATAATGTTCAATCACTTAATGTTCCCGATATCAATTTACACAAACTCATTAACACTAATAGCTAGGAACGCGACAGTTTCAACAGTTGACAACTGTCGAGTGACCCCCGCCGGACCGCCACCATTGACTCTGTCGACGCCGATAGATGGCGCCAGCGTTCCACAGATATCTGCCCTCCGACATATATATTTATATATATTCCCATTGGGGTATATTATTGTAAATACCAAGTTATAACATTTAGTGTCTATGAAAGTGCTTTCAATGATTTTATTGTTTTAGGTGCACTCTTGGAACAGGCTTCTGCACTTCTTGATAAAGGCATCCATCCAATCCGTGTAGCAGATGGCTTTGAAATGGCTGCTGCAACAGCCCTGGCACACCTGGACAGCATCAGTGAAGCTTTCCCTGTTAACAAGGATACTAGAGAGCATCTCATCAAGGTTGCCAGGACTACACTTGGCAGCAAAGTTGTTGTCAAATGTCACCAGCTCATGGCAGAGATTGCTGTTGATGTAAGTGTATATTTGTGTTTTTAGTATATAGATCTTTGTTGCCCAAAACACAAATTGTTGTAATATTGTAGAAAGTATTTTAATTTATCATCTAGACATACAGATTTATCATTTAGGTTTTAATTCTGAGTAAACATATAGTCTTATTTGTCTTCTGTCTACTCACCATAGTTTGTCTTGAATGAAGCTTTTTCCCTATTAAGGAAAAATTGATATAGAACACATTTTTTGTTATAGTTATTAATTATTAAACAAACATGAATTATTTGATGAACTGTCTCCTTCTAGAATCTGCTACTGTTTTGCTAGCCTTTCCCTGTGGCATCTGGGCTTCTATTGCACACACTTATATACTGAAAATTTTGATATAACAATGCCACTACCGACAGGTAGCGTGAGAGACTCACTTCAGCTCACTCTTCATACAGATATTGTATAACAAATAACATTAATAAGTAATATATAAATATAATTTTAATCACCTGGTTTTATTACAGGCCATTCTGTCAGTGGCAGACCTTGAGAAAAGAGATGTGAACTTTGAGCTGATCAAAGTGGAAGGGAAGGTTGGAGGCAGAATGGAGGACTCCATGCTGGTACGCGGAGTAGTCATTGATAAGACTATGAGCCACCCACAGATGCCAAAAGTTTTAAAGGTATTTTTTACATGTCCAACAATCAAGTCCAATAGTGATATTATCTAAATATATCTTAATACATTACATAACTTAAAATTATATATGTTAATATTCTTTACATACATACATGATTTGTCTATAGGATGTAAAATTGGCCATCCTTACCTGTCCATTTGAGCCACCCAAGCCTAAAACCAAGCATAAGCTTCATGTGGGCTCTGCTGAAGAGTACCGTGACTTGCGACGTTATGAACAAGATAAATTCTTGGAAATGGTGAAGAAAGTCAAGGTATGTTCTATATATAACGTTATGAATTTCTATGTGCTATTTAAATATATTTTCTAATAGATTATAAATATTTAATGAAAGTGGAGTTGCAAAAGTATGATGGTGTTCTCATGATAGATTGGATTTGATAATAGTGGTTTCAAAAACAAAATGTTTCCAAATTTTGTCTATATTGATTTTTTGTTTCATGGTTATTTCAGGATGCAGGAGCTACTTTAGCCATCTGCCAATGGGGATTTGATGATGAGGCTAATCACCTCCTCCTTTCACAACAATTGCCGGCCGTACGTTGGGTAGGAGGACCTGAGATGGAACTCATTGCCATAGCAACTGGTGGAAGGATAGTGCCACGTTTCGAGGAGCTGTCCCCAGACAAGCTTGGCACCTGTGGTCTAGTCAGGGAATTGAGTAAGTATTTTTTTAAATTATGAATATTGGATTTATGAACATACACCTTGCCTAATGTATAATTTAAAAAAAAGGTTTTTACGAACTTGAACTCAGAATATCTTTATTCAAGTAGGCATATTTAAGCACTCCTGAATCGTTCTCATATATTTTTTTTCCACACACTAATTCTAATGTAATTGATGGTGGTATTAAAGAACGACTTATAATCTAAAGTTATGAGAGTTCCTTTGTGTCCTGTCCTGGGAAGAGCTAAGAACAAACTCAATCGTGTGTTTTGTAATTTTTTTTACCATACCATTATAATATTAGAGGAAATCGTTTACTCCAATGTGTTTCTATTGTCTAATCTGCCAACTTAAAGTATGATTTTTCAATCAACTTTCTTTTAACAAAGACTATTTGAATTTATTTAGTGTCATCTCTAGAATGTCTTCTGGAAGTTTATTATAAAACCGTAACCGTGTAGGTTATTAAATTTTGTGTATAAATTAGCTGCAAGCACCTCTGTACTAAGTTTGATTCACATATTACTGTTATTCACCATTACAGTATAACATTGATTTGCCTTTTCAAATAAAAGAAATATTTACACATACAAACACTTATGTGTACTAATGTGTGTGTGTTTGTACGCCTATATATGTATGTGAATGCATGTTTGGAAGTATATCATAACCTTAAGTATGTTATAAAATTGCCATATATAATAGTTGTTTTGTTTCTGTATAATGGTGATCTAGTTTGCATTTGGTTACTATTTAGTTACTAGGCATTTATAGAATATTTTTTTTTGTTAACATAGTGTATTTTACATATGGTTTACTTGATTGTGTTTGAATTCATTCCCATTAACATTTGCAGAACTCAGAGTTGGTCCATCCAGGTTTAAGTTATAGAATAATATTCTATTACATACATACATACATAGCATCACGCCTTATTCCCATAGGGGTAGGCAGAGACAACATCCTTCCACTTGCCACGATCCTTGCATATCTCCTTCGCTTCTTTCAATCTCATTAAATCTTTCATACAAGTTCGTCGGTTTAGAGTACTCTTGACCTGGCCGTTATTTAAAATGTCCTGGATTTGGTCCAGGAACGTTCGCCTCGGTCTTCCCCTTCCAACTTTCGCATTCACTCTTGACTCATAAATCCTTTTTGTCAGTCTCCTTTCATTCATTCTCTCTACATGCCCAAACCATCTAAGCATACCTTTCTCAATTTTAGTCACTACGTCTTCTTTTATACCACAACGTTCTCTTATCACACTATTTCTCACTCTGTCACTCAGTTTTAATCCACTCATGCTTCTCAACGCTCTCATCTCTACCGCATTTATTTTACTTTTGTGATTCTTCTGCCATACCCAACTTTCACTACCATACATAAGTGTTGGCACCAACACTCCAGCATGCACTGCCAGTCTAGCCCTTTGAGACACCATCTGGCTATTCATAAAAGCATGCAGAGCACCATTTACCATATTCCCTGCATTCACTCTCCTTTCGATATCACTTTCACATGTTCCATCTTTTGTAAATTTAGATCCCAAGTATACAAATTCTTTCACCTCTTCCACTTGTTCCCCATCTATCAAAATATTGCCATTCATCATAGATTCATCTCGTTCAAAAAGCATAACTTTCGTTTTGTTTACATTCACTTTCATTCCTTTCCCTTTCAAAGCTTCATTCATAATATTTAGCATCTCCTGAAGCTCGTTAGCGGATGACGCAAGTATTACTTGATCATCAGCGTAGAGTAAACATTTGATGAGTAATTCATTCATTCTTAACCCATACATACATTCTTTTAAATCTGTCAAACATTTATCCATGAAAAGGTTGAACAGCCATGGTGACGCAACACATCCCTGTCGAACACCTCTTTCGACAGGAAACCACTCCGTGTACGCTCCGTTTATTCTGACACAGGCACTAGAACCCTCATAGAGAGACTTCAATGCTTGGATCAGACAACCGCTCACCCCATACGTAGATAACGTTGACCACAGCTCATTCCTCACCACTCGATCATAGGCCTTTTCTAAATCTACGAACGCGCAATAAACTTTTTGGTGTTTAGCCAAACATTTTTCAGTTATGCACCGTAAAGAAAAGACCTGATCCGTACATCCCATTCCTCTTCTAAATCCCGCTTGCACGTCCCATATTTTCCCATCAGTTTCATTAATCACCCTTTCAATTAATATCTTTGCATACAATTTGCCGACGACACTAAGAAGGCTGATACCGCGGTAATTTTTGCACTCCTGCTGTGACCCTTTTCCTTTATATAGAGGGACAATTACGGCCTTGCTCCAATCTCTTGGGACTTGACCTTTCTCCCAGCATATATTGAAAAGGCAGTACAGCTGAGCTACCACAATCCCGCGGCCAGCCTTCAGCATCTCGACTGACACTCTGTCATACCCAGCAGCCTTACCTGATTTCATACCTTTTATCGCTTTCATGATGTCATCCATACTAATCTCGCTATCACTTGTCTTACATTCATTGCTATCCGCAGAGGCCATATTTACCTCTGCTTCATTTCTTTCAAACAAACTTTCAAAATGATCCTTCCATCTCTTCAATATCCATTCTTCTCCTTTTATTAAACTTCCATCTAAACTTCTGATTTTACAAAGCTCCGAGGAAGTAGATCTCCCTCGGGCAAATTGTATTGATTTCCAGAAAAACTTTTTGTTTGACTGAAAATCATCAGAAAGTCTCCTATCATACATATCACTGTATTCTTCTTTTTTCTTTCTTACAGCTTCTTTCACGATTACTTTCACCCTTTTGTATTCCATTCTTGCCTTTTTTACGTCATATTCTATTGATGTCCAAATATTTATTTCAGCATTAGTATAATATTCTATTGATGTCCAAATATTTATTTCAGCATTTGGTACCTCCAAGGATGAGATGCTGGTGATAGAGCAGTGCTCAAACTCCCGAGCTGTTACTGTTCTCGTCCGTGGAGGCAACAGGATGATAGTGGAAGAAGCCAAACGTTCAGTTCATGACGCATTATGCATTGTCCGCAGCTTGGTACAGGTGAGTGACTTAATAGAGTACACACAAATCTTGATTGTTTTATTATAAAGATATAAATTTTGACGACAGTACATGTCCCAGGTTTGATCCCTGCTAGGACGAATTTTGAATATTGTCTGAGTCTTGACTGGTGGCACGCTTCGGCCATGGCTAGTTACCACCCAACTATAATAGTCAAAGAAATTTGCGTTCCGGTACATTATAAGATAGATTGTTGTGTAGGAACCATAAGAGTTAATTTGCCTCTTAACAGATTAGCGCACTTCCATCTGTGATTGTATCATTTACCATCAGGTGTGATTACAGTCAATTACTAATCTGACTGCCATAAAAAAAAAATTTAATTATAGTATGATTTAAATTTATTGAGTGACATTTTTACATACTTATATAATATTACTTTGATGGTGTTTAGGATTCCCGTGTGGTGTATGGTGGGGGTGCTGCTGAGATCTCCTGTTCTCTGGCAGTGGCTCGAGCTGCTGACAAGCTGTCTTCATTGGACCAGTATGCATTCAGGGCATTTGCTGATGCCCTGGAGGCTATACCATTGGCACTTGCTGAGAATAGGTGGGTGTATTTTTTTAGGTGTTTCGTCCAGTTGTCTCTTAAATTATAATAATAAATTGTTAAATGTGCTGCTCACACAACAACAACAAATCACAATTGTTCAGGAAATGGGTGGAAGTTAGTTTCATTGAGAACAACTTTTCAAAACCTGAATATTCTTTATAAATGTGTTATTTAAAGAATAACTATGGTCTTGTGTAGAAAAGTAATTATAACACGAAACAAATAGATGGTTCAAACAACATTTATTGCTAAGTACCATAGACAAGAAAGTTACAATCATTGACACAAGCACCACAAAAATAAGAAAACAAAGTTTCTGATTACCATAAACTAATTATATTAATAAACATTATAGATTTGTAGTTATATTCCTACATCTTGATTCCAAATGGGAGCTAAATATGGCACAATTATACTTAGTATATATATATATATATATATATATATATGTATATATATAAATATAGATAGATTTTTTATATATATAATGTCACTGAACTATTCCTAAACAGTTGAACCGATTTCATTGGATTTTTTTATTGTTGGGTGGAGTCAAGATTAGTCTGTCTGTTGGTAACAAATTTAGTAACGGTTCTAGTAAATCTAGAAAGACATTTAAAATCTTATAATGATATATGTTTATGAGGTTATAAATGAATTAAAATGAAATATAATAAATAATAAAATATTACAGTTTGTATTGTTATAGATAGTTTATTGTGATTTGTTTTCAGTGGTTTGTCTCCAATTGATGCTCTATCAGAGGTGAAGGCCCGTCAAGCAGCTGAGGACAACAGCAACCTCGGCGTTGACTGCATGTCTAATGGTGAGTTATTTACTATGTCCTACATGCATTTAGGCAAGATATTACATCTTGCCTATCTATATGTTCCACTGGAGTAGTTTGGTACCATATGACTGAAAAGGTTTTAATGGTTATCCTACAATATAATGTGAATTCTTGTATGCAGAAGTGCATGTATATTAATGGCCTCAACATGTAAACAATTAACTTGCATTTTTGATGATTATATCACCTTAGTTACCATCCTAGGACATCATAATTTTTTTAAGATCATATAGCTAATAAAATTGACACTTACTTTGTCTATGAAACTCTGCCTTTCAAAATTTTGATCTTATACTTAACTCTTTATATGTAGGCCCAATCGATTCATTGAAGTAACTAATAGATTGATAGACACTTATAACTAATAAACAGTATGTTATATAATAGCATACAAAGAGTAGCCTTATCTTAAAGGTCAGTAGGGAACAGTTTTCATTACGCAATTAGGTCTGTTGGGTCTTAACTCAGTCGCATCTTACGACAAAATACTTAATAAATTGAGATGAATTTGAAACTATAATTAATGTACTTCTTTAGCATAGATGTTATTTGAAATTCGATGAAATAAAAAAGCGACAGTAAAAAGAAATGGACACATAAATAAGATTCAATTTGGGAGACAATGAGATCGGAAGCATTGTTTCTTATCACTATAGCCAAGGTGTGCTCTAAGTACATGTAAGGGTCGGTTAAGGAGACTTCCTTAATTGCCTTTTTACATATAAGATGTTGGATAATATTGTCTTATTCACAGATTCAAACGACATGAAAGCAATGAACGTGATTGAATCCCTGCATTCTAAGAAGCAGCAGATAGCTCTGGCCACGCAGCTGGTGAAGATGATCCTCAAAATAGACGACGTCCGTTCACCGGCAGATGGCGTTTAACACATCACAAATTAAACCAGTGAGAGCAAGAACTGCCCAAAAAAACCACTTAAAAATAGCTAAATAATTTCTTGAAACTTAAATTATTTATATTGTAAAGTTTTTTGAGATGGTTATAGACAGATGAAAAAACAAACTTGTAATGCCTATATTTTTGAGATACGAAAAACATCCGTTTACAAAAGGCACATTACAATGTTAAATATTATTTAAGCAATAAAAAGGTTTGAACTTAGTTCTTGTTCTCACTGCTTCAAAAATAACATTATATATATGCTGTTTTGCAGAAAAGATGAACACATTACTTTTGGCAATGTTAACTATAGTCCAAGAGAGGATTTTGCGGGTTACTCGAGTAAATTTGAAAATCATATGGAGGGAATTGCACTCTGTAATGTATTCCTACCAAATATGAACCCTTATTATTGAGGGGAGGAGGGACTTGTTGAGTGCAGATTGGTCAAACTCGAGCGTGTCAAATAAATCTTTAGAGATTTAAATAGGACATTATTTTGAGTGTACTAATCACTCACTTTATTTATGTGTAACTTCTTTAGGTGCATGAGGGAAATTTTTTTATGGATGAAACGCGTCACGAAGATGTGGAAAAAAACATATTTTTTTAACATGAGGCATTTAATTTGCCACTGGTCATTTGATATTATTCATAATATATGAATTAAAAATAGTTCATGAATTCTAAAATTGACAAAAACATGTCATTTGAGATTTCAATAAATTATATGTATTATTTTCGACGGTAAATATTTTAATGACATTCATTGACATTAAATTCTTAGTATATTTTACTTTTTCCCTCCCTTTAAGTATCGTAAAATTAAAGTTTTACATTTGACTTGTACGCACACACTTTTAATATATTTCTAAATACCTACTGGCCCCCCCAACCCCTATTGAAATGGAAAACTACTAAAACTTCCTCTTAGTCCTCGAGTAACAGCAATGTGACATCCCGGGTTCCCCAAACTAGGACTATTGGGAAACAGGAATTCTCTGAGATCCGTACCAAATATGGAAGTAATTTCCTACTTTACATTTTGTCTCAAGCCCAGTTTAACAGTATAGTAATGTATGAGTTTACACTTGAGTATGTATCGCTTATTTTTTTTTAACATGAAGCTACAGAATGTAGCACTAACATAAGTTTATGCATTTTATGTTTGAGAGAATGCGAGATGGACGTGAGGTTTGGTGCACTAATAAATTAAATATTAATTGTTACTTGTTTCATTTGAATTACCCTATCCTTTACGTTGTTGCAAAAAAAGAGTAATACGTGCCATATATCAATTATGATTTTGCGTTTCCTTAAGAGGAAATATCAATTCTCACAGTACCATCTTTGTTTCTATTCACTATTTAAATATATACCACCTGCACTATATTTTTTTTACTATTTGAATTCATACAATTTAGCACAACTTCATGAAACAGCCTGAAAGACTATGCTCACACCTTGTTCTCATGTTAAAGTTCCCTCGTATTGCATAACATTTCGTAATATTACACCATGATTTTTGGTATTTTCAAATGTTACCACTATTATACTCAATAACTCCCAACATTTCAGAGCTATCAGTGTTGTCATCCAACTGGCTATAGTTTAACACGTCGCAATATATATTGAATTTGATTTTACATATAATGTTGAAGCGACAAAGATGGTTAGTCTTTTTTCCAGTTATACGTGAAAACTAAATTATATGAACAGTGCGTGTTGTTAGTGATGACTTACGGTTGCGAAACATGGCCAATGACTGCGTCTTATTAGAAAGCTTAGGATCACACAGCGGGCGCTGGAACGAGCTATGCCCGGAGAATCTCTTCGAGATCAAATCCGAAACTAAGAGATTCTCAGAAGAACAAGAGTTACCGATATAGCGGAAATGGCGATGGGCAGGGCCCATAGCTAGGCGAACCGATGGACGTTAGGTTCCCAAGGTACTGGAATGGCGACCACGTACCGGTAAACGCAGCGTTGGTAGGCCCCCCACCAGATAGACAGACGACCTGAAAAGGTTGCCGGAAGCCGATGGTTACAAACCACGCAAGACTGTATTATGGAAATCCTTAGAGGAGACCTATGCCTATCGGTTGAGATGATCATGACATGAAAACTAAACACATTGTAGGCTACAAAAACTATATCTAAAGGAGTCACCGTTGAGTTTCTTTTCAGCGGAATCAACTTTCCGAACCGGTGGTGGATTTATTACAATGGACAAACTACTCAAAAGTGCTTTTTGAGCCTATTTAATTAAAACGATTAAGTCTGGATCTGGACTATGTGATTTGCTCTGCTAAGTTGTCCAACGTTATCATATTATATACATAAATGTTTTTCAGTTAATATAAGTTAATAAAATGAAGTGATTATATTGTTTTTTTTTTATTGCTCCTGCTTAACTATGAGCCCATTTATGCAATCAGGAATCAACTTGGAAAAGTGTATTTTATGTAAAATATTGAGATCTGGCAACATTTATTTGTATACTTTATTGAACATCAAAAAATAATAATTTAAAATATTAACTAACTAATAAATACACGTACAAAAGGCGGTCTTATCGCTAAATAGCGATTTCTTCCAGACAGCCTTTACATTTAGAGTAAATTATAAAATTCACTAGCAGTGGAAAGTCTTCTAAGTTGGACTAAAGATTTATTTTTATTAACATAAAAATTTTTTAATTACCTACTTTCAGATTATTTCACACTTACATATATAATCTGATCAAAACAGATTTTACTTTACAACGAATGTATCTAACTAATAAATTTTTAAATTCGTAACACCATTTTCGTAGAATGCTCGACATTAGCCAATTTAAAAATATTCTATAGGTGTTGAAAGATTTTTTTTAAATCAGTCCAGTAATTTTTAGAATGATAAGTTGTTAAAAATAAAAACAAAAATTCCAAATGCAAAACTATCGTCTAAAATATTAGAGAAGAGATTTATTTGTAATATTTCATTGTCTCAGAACTTCCCTATACACCACATTTGTCACTCGGTAGACATTATTTTCTTTAGATTGACATTTTTTAATTCGTCATATCTTTTGAATATTCATGGCATAGCATCACGCCTCATTCCCATAGGCGTAGACAGAGACCACGTCCTTCCACTTGCCACGATCCTTGCATATCTCCTTCGCTTCTTTCATTCTCCTTAAACCTTTCATGCACATTCGTCGGATTAGAGTACTCTTGACCTGGCCCTTATTTAAAATGTCCTGGATTTGGTCTATGAACGTTCGCCTTGGTTTTCCCCTTCCAACTTTCGCATTCACTCTTGACTCATAAATCCTTTTTGTCAGTCTCCTTTCATTCATTCTCTCTACATGCCCAAACCATCTAAGCATACCTTTTTCAATTTTAGTCACTACGTCTTCTTTTATACCACAACGTTCTCTTATCACACTATTTCTCACTCTGTCACTCAGTTTTAATCCACTCATGCTTCTCAACGCTCTCATCTCTACCGCATTTATTTTACTTTTGTGATTCTTCTGCCATACCTAACTTTCACTACCATACATAAGTGTTGGCACCAACACTCCTGCATGCACTTCCAGTCTGGCCCTTTGAGACACCATCTGGCTATTCATAAAGGTGTGCAGAGCACTATTTACCATATCCCCTGTATTCACTCTCCTCTCAATATCACTTTCACATCTTCCATCTTTTGTAAATTTAGATTTAGTCCCAAGTATACAAATTCTTCCACTAGTTCCCCATCTATCAAAATATTGCCAGTCATCATAGATTCATCTCTTTCAAAAAGCATAACTTTCGTTTTGTTTACATTAACTTTCATTCCTTTCTCTTTCAAAGCTTTATTCATAATATTTACAATCTCCTTTAACTCTAGCGGATGACGCAAGTATTACTTGATCATCAGCAAACATTTATCCATGAATAGGTTGAAGACATTCATTCTTAACCCATACATACATTCTTTTAAATCTGTCAAACATTTATCCATGAAAAGGTTGAACAGCCATGGTGACGCAACACATCCCTGTCGAACACCTCTTTCGACAGGAAACCACTCCGTGTACGCTCCGTTTATTCTGACACAGGCACTAGAACCCTCATAGAGAGACTTCAATGCTTGGATCAGACAACCTCTCACCCCATACGTAGATAACGTTGACCACAGCTCATTCTTCACCACTCGATCATAGGCGTTTTCTAAATCTACGAACGCGCAATAAACTTTTATCTTTATTAACTTCAAAAATTTTAAAAAGTAGTCACTGGTATAACTACAGTAGTTAGACATTAGGTGTTGGGGACTTTTTTGTAGATATTAATACGTTCTATAATATTGTAGAACATTTTTTTGTTCTATCATCAATAGTTACCGCAGTGCACGCGATGACAGGTTATTTATGACTATTATTTTCTCGCCGAGGTCATTCCAAGGTGAATTTTTTTAAATAGAAGTGTGCAAACGTTAAAAACATACATATTTACATATAAAAACTAATTTTTCCTATTTATAAAATTAGTTTATATGGATATCCTATTTATATTTTGTTTAAACAATTTTTTTCCAGCGTAAATGTTCTTTATTAGCGTCTACATAGCGAAAAAGGCATTACTAAATTTCAAATCAATAGATTAATATACTTTAGAACGTATATCTATTAATATGGAAGTAGGATAATATAGGAATGGAAACGTTTAAAGGTTATTGACCTCAAGTATTCCGTTAATTTATTCTCTTGCTTGCGATATTCACTATTTTTATGTAAACTCATTTGTAATGTAATTACAGTGAACATTATCTATACTTTTCGAGACGCATTAGGTATGCTTAATTTAACAATATAATATTGTTTTTAAACGTGAAAATAACTGTGGTCAAACCTGATAACTTCAAAAAAATACTTATATTACTACTTACACGAAGCTGAGTTCTTTAAGTGATTTAGAAAAAAATGAAAAATCCGAGTTAATTTGAATTTTATTCCATAAAAGTAACGTTGTCTTTCCGTCCGTAAATATTAATGAATTTTGATATATGCATCACATCAGGCATACCTATCCTGTATTCTATCCATTTATAGGTATTTATATGAATCAGTAGGTATAAGTCCAACAACCCCTTTTCCTTAACAAAATCTGCCTAATCCTAAGATTACATAGCATCACGCCTCATTCCCATAGGGGTAGGCAGAGACAACATCCTTCCATTTGCCACAATCCTTGCATATCTCCTTCGCTTCTTTCATTCTCATTAACACTTTCATACAAGTTCGTCGGTTTAGAGTACTCTTGACCTGGCCGTTATTTAAAATGTCCTGGATTTGGTCCAGTAACGTTCGCCTTGGTCATCCCCTTCCAACTTTCGCATTCACTCTTGACTCATAAATCCTTTTTGTCAGTCTCTTTTCATTCATTCTCTTTACGTGCCCAAACCATGTAAGCATACCTTTCGCAATTTTAGCCACTATGTCTTCTTTTATATCACAACGTAATCTTATGACACTATTTCTTACTCTGTCACTCAGTTTTAATCCCTCATAGCTCTCATCTCTACCGCATTTATTTTACTTTTGTGATTCTTCTGCCATACCCAACTTTCACTACCATACATAAGTGGTGGCACCAACACTCCAGCATGCACAGCCAGTCTAGCCCTTTCAGACACCATCTGGCTTTTCATAAAGGCGTGCAGAGCACCATTTACCATATTCCCTGCATTCACTCTCCTTTCAATATCTCTTTCACATCTTACATCTTTTGTAAATTTAGATCCCAAGTATACAAATTCTTTCGCCTCTTCCACTTGTTCCCCGTCTATCAAAATATTGGCATTCATCAAAGATTCATCTCTTTCGTTAATAATATTATTTAATTTATATCGATTGATTCTCACAGTACCGTTGCAGTATGTATTTAATAATCTCTTATATATCCGTGATAATATACATTTGTACAGCAATAAATGTGAAATATACAATTTTAATACTAGAAATAATTACAAACTTGTAATCCCATATGTTAGAGTGAAGAGGGTTCAGGAATCATTTGTCGGATTGAACATATGCATTTTTAATAAGATACCTCAATCGGTTTTAGATTTGCCTCCACATAATTTTAAGAAAAATGTCAAAAACATCCTTTTACAAAAGGCATATTATAATTTTGAAGATTATTTAAGCGATAGAAATGTTTGGACTTGATTCCAGTTGCTCACAGAAGCAATATATTACATATTGTAGCATACAAAACTATCTTTAAAAGAGTAACCGTTGAGTTTCTTGCCGGTTTCTTCTCAGCGGAATCAACTTTCCGATTCCTATTCAACTGAGTGTCGTTTAATTAATTAATCAATCTATTTAAGTAACTTTTAATATATACAAGGCGTTAGGAGACCGCTTCTGAAAACGAAGACGCTAGATGCGATCCTTGACCCGAGCGTCAGCTGATTTCGATTTTGTGTTTCATTGCTAGTTTATTTTAGTAATATATATTTTATGAAACTAACGTCACGGAGAGCCAATAATGATTATAAAAGTTTTTCAAAATATGACTTAATTTTTTGATAGATACAATTCTTCTGTACGAATGTATACGACTGGACCTGGTTTTGATGATTTTTGTGTGTGTTGATTTAAGAACGATCTAGAGAAATAAATATAAATTTTAACAAAAAAAGAACCACCTTCAAAACAAACTTACAAATACATTAATATGCTCTAAAAAGTAAGAAATAATTGCGTAATAAGTTTGTTTTGAAGGCGGTTCTTTTTTTGTTAAAATTTGTATTTATTTTTTGATTTTTAGTGATCGCCACACCCGGGATCAATCCAGAAAACCTTATACCACCGCTTCACACATAATTCACCTTTCAAATATTGCAATGCAGCAACAAACGTAAGGTCATTGGCATTTGATTACAGACAGTTATAGATTTTGCCAAAAATCACACTTTTACTGTAAGCCGTTGAGGAGTTCCATTAATCTTCATATTTAACTACGACTAGCACTTGACCATACCGAAGTTACGGTAGGCGACTCAAATATCTGGATAGCTTATAGAAGATTCTGCCGAGTATCGTTGATTTGCTCCTAAGAATTAAACAGTTCCGTGACTTTGTCATGGATTCCATCATCAGAACCTTACCAAACTATCGCAAAACAACCCTTGAAGTATATCCTTTCTAATAAAAAAAAGAATCATCGAAATCGGTTGGCGTGATCTTGAGTTATTCGTCCATTTGTCGCGGCTTACGCAAATTTAAGACTTATCCGGTTTGTCATGGATGCCATCATCAGAACTGGTTTTAAAAGAAATGGGACCCTATGAAGAGCACCACCTTTCATTTAAAAAAAAATCATCAAGATCGGTTCACCTGAGTCGGGAGATATGAGGTAACAAACATAAAATAAAATACAGACGAATTGATAACCTCCTCCTTTTTTTGAAGTCGGTTAAAAAATTATCCGATAACTAACGGATATCCCCGTACTTCTATAGGATCGGGAATCACGCGTGTATCGCCACCAGGAACAACTGGTTTTGTAAAGTGATAGGAGAAAGGATTTGATAGGTTGATTGTTCCAAAATAACTCAAAATTTAATTTAAAATCTTTTCACAAATAAAAAATATGAGTTGTCTTGAGCAAGTTTCGAAATAATTACGCTTTTTTGTAACGTTGGATTCATGGATTGGTATTATGTCAACATTAAGGAAATTTTATGTGGTAATTAATATCATTTTTAGCCACACCGAAGTTGAGCTGGTAACAAACATTGAAATATTGACTCATACAAATATTTCAGAAATTCAAAGGGAAGCCTTTTGTATTTTGCGACAATAGCATTACGTCTCGCGTTTTATAAAAGAAACAGTTGTATAAATACAAGAGATATCGTTATGTTCAATGTTTTCGTGTTTATCACCTGAGTACATTACAAGTGGAGAAAATGTCTCGCGTTTTTCTATTATTAATTTTTGGTGTAGCAATTGTTAAAGCTATTATAGGTAACGTTTTTATTGTAATCTTTCTACGTGATTTTTCGAGCAAATAAAGACATCAGATTGATTTGAAATTTGGTACAGTTATTAGGGTATAATTACAGTACAATATTTTAAATCGTTTATCCCATTATCTTAATCAGGATATTCAGGATTACCTTACATCATTGGGAGTGGGTAATTATTACGCCTATTTTTAAATAAAAACCTAAGAATTACGCCTTAAAAAATGGAGAATAATAGTTTTTGATACTAAAACGAACACGTTTAAACTATTATGATATATTTATAACCAATAAAAAGATTAGAGGAAATAGTCAACTATTTCGTGACATGTTATTCTGATAGTAAAAAGATAATACTTATTATTTTGTGCCATAAAATCGTCTTACCAAGTTAGTGCCTTACTTTAAAGTATCTCAATAACATATATAAATATGATGAATTTTTTATCAAAGTATATATATTTAAAAGATTATGCTACGTTTGAGACAAACAATTTAATGGTGTACACATGGTACAAGTGTTTTAAAAGTAAATAATTATTATTGTATCGACTTATCCATGTTTACAGACAATAAATTATAAAAGACACAAAGAACATTTATTATTTTATAACAATAGCATTGATTACGTAAATAACATATAAATTAAACATTTGTTTAAATATATTGTGTTTAACGATTCACTATATGTCGTACGTCGTGCATTACATGTCGTGAGTTGTTGTGGAAATGTCGCGCCTTTATCTAATATTCCTTTTATTGAGTGTTGCTATAGCAAAAAATAAGAAACCAAAAACAGGTAAAACCTAAAAATACAATGAAACTTCTTTGGCAAACTAATTTTTATACATACATACATAGCATTTCGCCTCAATTCTATAGGGGTAGGCAGAGACCACGTCCTTCCACTTGCCACGATCCTTGCATATCTCCTTCGCTTCTTTCATTCTCATTAAACCTTTCATACAACTTCATCGGTTTAGAGTACTCTTGAGCTGGCCCTTATTTAAAATGTCCTGGATTTGGTCCAGGAACGTTCGCCTTGGTCTGCCCCTTCCAACTTTCGCGTTCACTCTTGGCTCATAAATCCTTTTTGTCAGTCTCCTTTCATTCATTCTCTCTACATGCCCAAACCATCTAAGCAGACCTTTCTTAATTTTAGTGTCTACATCTTTTATACCACAACGTTCGCTTATCACACCAATTACAGTCACCAGTTTTATAATTTAAATTTTATAATTTAAGTTTTATAATTTAACCTAAACTTCAAACGAATTTCCATAAAAAACTAATCACGCGTTTCATCTGTAAAAATTTTACCCTCTTGCGCCTAAAGTAGTTCCACTTCAAAATATCCTTTTTAATTTGAACTCTATATTCAATATTTCTATTTCTTGTACTACCCCCATCCTTCTTAAGTAAAATTCTGTAATATTGATGTTGGCGACTTTTCGAAACCAGCCGTGAAGTTGGGAGTTTATTTTCCCCTTAAACAATTGGAAGTCTGCGGGAAAAAACACAAACCGAATCATTAAGGAGCGCCGTGCCTGTGTGGGCGTGGAATTTATTTCTACGCTCAGATTGGTCCTATAGAAGACGAACTACTGCTTCTTCTGGTGATCTAGAGATTCGTGTTTATTGGTCAGTTGAGTTGACAATTAGAAGTGACTTGAATCTGGTCAAATGGAAAGAGTTGATAATGGGATGCACCAGTCGAAATAAGTCATCAGTCACCTATATTTACTGTTTCTGTATATTATATTCTATGTTACATAATCATAAAATTCACAGTTTGCGGTCCTCATGAGGTTGCTAAAGATGGTATAGACTGTACATCCGACTGCTGTCCACAACCAGCGGGGGAACCGAGCCCGTGTTCAGATCCTTGTGCAAAGGCTTGCAAATGTGCATTCAACTATTTACGAGCTGCCAACGGTACCTGTATACCAGCTAGAGAATGTCGTGAGTAAAATTAACTAGTCAATATTAATAGAGAGCATTTCCTTTAACGTGAACATATTGAAATCTCATCCAAAACAAAGCAATTTAAAAAAACGAATGGTAGTAAAATTGGCACAGTTTGGTGTTGTAGCTACATATTTATTTCCTCCATTCGAAATTAATTACACCAATTGATAGCTAAAGGATCAATGAATTTGTTAGGTTAAGTAAGGACTGTAACACATTGCGCACGGCGGAGTGGGAAGCCCTCGTTACGATCCTTTCTGTTTCTTGCTGGATAATGCATTCGTGCACTCGATTGTGGAGACTTTGAGAGAAGAAACCTCGCAATACCCGATGAAACCAGGCGGAACCCTCTTCATTTTTTCAAAAGCAAAAATATCTCTATTCAAGTAGGCATATTACAGTACTTTTGAATCGTCAAATAATATTTCTTTTTCCACACTCTCATTCTAATATACGTCTGATGATGGTACTCAAGAACGGCTTAAAATCTAAAGTTACGAGGGAACCCACAACAAACTCAGTCGGGTATTTTGATTTTGTTACCATCATCATTACAATAATATATTAGTTTACTATATTTTAATTAAAATTAGAGTGATTCGTTTACTCCCAGGCGTTTCTATCGTCTAGGTAATCTTGCAACTTATAATACGATTTTCCTATCAACTTTCTTTTAACAAAGACTTTGAATTTATTAATTGACATCTCTAAAAAGGTCTTGTGGGTTTATTATAGAAACGTATACAGTTACCCTTCAATGAGTTGTTAATCTTATGCAGCCTACTAGAATTTACAACAAGTTTGTTTTTGTTTCGTAAGTTATATGATATACATTCACTCTTTTTATTTAAAGAGTCAATATTTTTGGGTACGTACAACAAGTTTTGTAATATGTATACGCAGTGAACTGTCATTATGTTAACTGCCTTGAATTTGTTTCTTAGCGACTCTCTTGGACCCAAATTGTGAATCGCACGAACGGCCCTTTTCTGCAGCACAAATATTGCATCTATATCAGCAGCATTACCCCAAAGTAGAATACCATATACCATTAACAGATGAAGAGGGTTCCGCTGGGTATTTGGGACATCTGAGGCTCAATTGAGCATTCCTCTCTAAAGACCCGGATGAGTTCGACTTAAAAGTCCACGAAAGCGAGAACACTTACGCAAACATGTTCATTATACATAGCATAATACTGCTGTTGCAACGTAGACGATCATTCACAACGGTTTTCCCAATCTTCCAACGGGAATGGGATAAGTAAAAATTAAACACTTACTTGATATTACTTTCCCGATTAATCTGTGAACTTTGTTGTTAGTCTATGATTATCCAATCATAGACTAACCACACCGTGCACAGATACATAACAAACACCCATTGTTAATAGATAAACAGTTGTTTTATTCCGTATGAAAGACAGCAATAGAAGGCCAAAAGGCGCAGAAAATTACCAGACGTGAAATTGTAACTAATAAACGTTTTAATACAAAGTAATTATTTGTAAACAGCTCCAATTCCTTGCGGAGACAACGAATATTACGAGACTTGCCCTACGTTATGTTCCGAGGCGTGCAGTAACGCATCACCCGATGGGAAACGCTGCAGAACTATTGGCGTCATTGGAATCGTCGTGGAATGTAAACCAACTTGCCGATGCATCGACAACTACTGGAAGAACAGTGATGACCAATGCGTAACCTACGATGAATGCCGTAAGGATATTTTTCTTTAATGATTCCGTGAGCTTTAATTGCTCTTAGGCGTCACCAGAAAGCGCCCATGAAGTGAGTAGAGATCGAATGCTTCATGATATCATGGGACAAATTATCGTAAAACCTCGATTGACGCTGAATTCTTGGCTTATGAAACTGCGTGGGGTGGGGGGAGGCTACTGAGCTTCTTATGGGTGTAGAGGAGAGTCAATAGAGGACTACTGAAATCTGGAATACTGAAATTTAATAGAATTTGTTGTGACATTTGTAGGGGTTGATAAGGATATAATAAAGTAAACAAATATCTATTAACGTCCCAATTGCCCTGGATTTGACCACGAGTCTCTACTCAAGAATCCACGTATATAACCAATTGGCGACTATATCTAGGATAATCAGTTCTTAGCTGGTGCCCAGGACATAGCATTAGTACTTGTTATGTTGTCTATGAACAATGTTTATATAGTCTATCGTATAGATAAATCTAATATACTAGTTAGTCTATCGTATCTATGATGAGACTGCTAAAGGTAACTCTTATGTGTCTATATAAAATTGGGGATTTACAGGTAATTATGGTATTCTACAGTTGTTTCTAAGATATGCTCTTTTAGTGTTTCAAGTGAGATTTTGATATTGTTTAAACCGCATCATAATATCATTGTTATCAATGAAATGGTGTAAAATTCTTAATTTATGAGCCATATTTCATCTTAAATTAAGATTTAATAATACAATTTAAAACACAACGGTTCCATCTATATAAAAGTATAATAAGAATTAAGTCATCTATAAAATAGTAACCACAGATAATTAATCGGAAATTTATTTCTCCAATGTCACGTATGATGAATACATCTGGAAATCACATTCACTATGTTTAAATTTAGGGATTCATTTTCCTTACGATCGATGGCAATACTAAATACATATAGTTTTTATATGTAGATTAATTTACAAAATTTGTATGTTTCAGAGGAAGATTGCAAATAAGTGATGCACAACCGTGATCCAATTATCTTCAAGCTTTTATATATTTTTTAGAATATATGTATAACCATTTCGTGTAATATTAAATAAATAAATGTGTGTCAGTTTGTATTCTTACTAAATACACATTAAGTGTAACAAATCCTCCTTTTCCTATTTTATTACAGTTTAAGAATGTTACGAAAAATGTTTAGTTTGTTTAGCTACATTTCTGAACCGTTTGTGCAGATATTTAATGTTATAAAGAAAGGGAAATTTAAATCGCATAAGGAATATTATTCTTTGTAGCAGGGAAAAGTGGGCGGGTTTAGTTGGTATTATAAGAAATGGATATCAATAGATCTGGGAAAATAATTAAAGTTACAACCTCTGTCCGACTTTATTAAAAAAATGACATCAAATCCTCCATAAAAAATACAAAAAAAAATGACAACTAAAATTTGATTAAAAATAAACTTAACAATTAAACATGGCTCGTTAGGAACATAACTATATACAAATAAAATGATCACAATATTTTCAAATCAACGAAATTAATTACGATAAAACATCATGTTGTACTCTGTGGAAAACGTTAGCGAATAAAGCACAGATAATATAACCTATTTTATGGGTTTTTTTTCTTTAAAATATGAAGTCAATTTTTTCTCATTCCGAAAAGGCTTGTCTTACAATTCGATCTAAAGCTCTAGGAATAAAAATGCTTTTTAATTTGACCCAATGACATATTGTAAATTTATAGTATATTAAAAGTGCCATCTAAATTTACTTTTATCAAATTTAATGCTCTTTAATTTCACCTGATGGTCTTTCAATAAAATTAATGCTTTTTTTAATTTAACCCAAAAGGTTTTCGCACTAAAATCAATATCAATGCCTTTTACTTAGCAAAAAAATATATTAAATTTTAATATAAGCAATAAAAAGTCCTTTTTGACCTTGACAGTGAATAACTTGGGAAATAATGAGTTATAAAAATCTGTGCTTTGCTCTTTAAATAATAAAAAAGAAAATGTTTCTTAAAACAGAAATCAAACAACTCTTTATGTACACAACACAACTGGACTCTTGTAATTGGGTCTAGCCTATTCGATAATCCTAATTACAAAATCTAACACAAAATGTGTAGTGAATTGGAGAAAAACATTGTAAAATCATTTTTATTTGATTCCATAGAAATTTGTATTCGATTTCAAAAGGTACACCCGCATAGTTCCCTATCCCGTGGAAGTATAATAAAATCACTTCTTACAGAGCGTCTACATCGCGTAATGAGTTATTTT
This sequence comes from Elymnias hypermnestra, assembly GCA_015832385.1. NCBI lineage: Eukaryota > Metazoa > Arthropoda > Insecta > Lepidoptera > Nymphalidae > Elymnias > Elymnias hypermnestra. The sequence goes on along the minus strand of JACTOM010000924.1, from coordinate 1,976,872 downwards.
AATAATGAAATTAATAGAAATCGTAATGAGACAATTATTTCAAATAATAATTGATATAAAAAAGTGTTTTGAGATTCAATTCGAGATTATTTAATATTAATGTTTTGAAGGCATATACTAAAACTAAGGTCGATTTTAAAGTTTATTTTAGTTAATGACTCGTTGACATTAACTAAACTAATAGTTAAGCCATTTGGCAACTTATTTAGAGTTATTTCGGCTAAATTCACATAAGATAGATTATTTCAATGATAATATAAATAATTTATGTGTCCCCCTAAAGATACAACTATGGAATCAAATATAATATATTCAGGCACTTTAATATGATTATACAAGATAATACTGCCGTACATCACCAAAAACTTTAACGTGGAATCGAGTAATAAAATATAAATATGTAAATGTAAAATTACTTTTACGGAAGATTATATATAAACCTTGATTAAAATAAATTATATAAAAATGGACGATTAAACTACAATAAAAAAAATGTGTACTTAATAGATTTTCAATCTGAAACGTCTGTTTAAACTTTTAATTAAAAGTTTACCTATATTTTTGTACCTCTGAGTATTTACTTTTATCATAAAGACTGGCTTTTATAAGCTAAGATGTTTTGTCAGCCTTTTCCCATCTCTATAAAAATCTAAACGTGATAAAATGTAGAAAAAGATAATAAAAAAAACCCTCGTTTTGTTTAATTATTAAAAAATAACTCGCACGGCAGTATAGGCGGTTAAGGACTCCGTGTTTATACCCACGCGAATCACAGATATAGGAATGTTAAAAAAATTCATCAATAAAATGGCGGAATATTCGAATAAAATAATATCAACAAGAGAAATAATAAATTCACAATAACCCACCTCCTACACTAAAATTACGATATAATAATAAATATATGCAACTTTTGATAATATTTTCTTTCTGAAACACTACTGACGTCAATTCTGTTCTATAAAAAACTAAACTAAACTTTTAGTGTGGTCATACCGTACCATACGTTCCCGTTTCACATACTTAGTACAACGATGACTTAACTAAATTAAAAAGTCCCATATTTAGTCACTGGTATTAAAAGGAACAAGCCATTTTAAAAGTTTACTTTAGTTGCCTCTTCAAGAATCAATTTATTTAATGAAAATTGATTGTGACTAAATGAAACACTTAGTACTCAAAAATTGCATTCAAAAGATTTCAATTTAGTCACTCTTTTTAAAAAGACTATATCGTTTTAAAAGTTTATTTTAGTTATACCTATAACGAGAATGAAACAATTTAATGAAATTTTTCAAAATATTTTGCATGCTATTCTACCTGAGTCTGCATAGTTCAACTTAGTTTTAAGTTGAATTTAGTTTCGTATATAACAGAATTGACAAAATTTTTCAACTGTCAACGAATAACCTGCATCTATTAATATATTTCCCTTCGAAGAGCCAAAAACGTGATATCCTGTGTTTAATAAAGCTTAAAATTATTATATTAGTTAACACGATAATTATGTTTTCCTTGAACGTGAGGTAACAATTTGTTTGCTATATTGTATTTCTTTTAAATATTAAATCCTTATAATAATCTGTGACATACTTAGCACTACAGATAAGAAATAGGCCATAGACAAATAGAGGTCGTACGATTAACTTCTTTTTATTGTCTATGTGTCCTTCCTGGAATTATTTTAAGGCCATGTCTACTTAACATTGGAGATAATTTCAGCATTTTAGATGACTTTTCTCGTGATCAAATGTCTTTGGTTGTAAACTCAACGATAAGCAAATGTATTATTATTTCACTGCCATTTTTTGCGCAAAAAAAAAATCCTACGTCAACTAGAAATGTTTCCAATGATATGGAATTTAAAATCTGCTTATTTTAATTTAAAATATCATGAATGTTAAATTTCCCATAATGGCGACAGTCTAAATTATTACACAAAAACATGGCGATATTTATTTATTTAAGTTTGATGATAAATTAATGTTTTAGATAGTTTAACTTGTTTAGATAGCCTTTTTTATATAATCTAGGTACTGTTATATAAAATTTTTGATATAATAGTTTTAATTTCAAAACGAACTCTATTTGTCTACAGTTAGCATTATTAGCAGAAATGATTCGCTATAAATAATGAAGCTAAAGACGTAGATAATAAAATCCTATAACTACACAATCATAAATGCAATCCAAAATGACACATTGATAGAAATAAGTGCGATTGATACTTCTCGTAAGTGTTTTGAATATGATAAAGTATTTATATAGATTAACGATAGTAAAAAGGTAATTGATAATAACCAAACTATATACGAAGCCAATTACGACAGAGATATAAGACAGATTGATCAAGAGCAATTTATTGAGAAAATGTGGAGAAAGTCTCTAGCAGTGATTTTATATGCTCTGTAAAATCTGGATTGGATACACAGACAACAAAAGTGGAACAATAACAAGAAAGCCCTTTAAATAAAATAAAAAGGTTAAAGTATAAATTTGGGAGTCTTTAAAACAAATTAAAATAAATATGCTTATAAGGCAAAACCTTTACAGAAGTCAACCAATCGCGTTCAAGATGCAATTCAAAAGAGAATATATCACAATAACAACTGTACCATAGAATTTAAATTCACAAACTGTTGCCGAACATCATTCTGTCGTCGTAAAGACTCAGTCTATTACACTCGCTGGCTCTACCCTTTTGTAAAGCCCTATCCCTTCTAGCCCTTCTGACTGCTACAGGTAAATCACCCGGGGTTTTAACCCTACCAGCCGGATTCTGTAGGTTTACATCGCTGGATGACGAGAATATATCACTGACTTGCTCCAAAGAGTGCTGTCGTTTTATAGACAAAGATTTTAGGGAAGGTTTCGGAGATTTCGGACATCTCTCCGGATCAGAACTACTGGAAGGTATCAATTTCAGATCAGCAGTGTCAATCTCTCCATTTAAAGCGGCTAAATAAACGGGATTGTCTCCGCTGTATCCGTTAACTAAATTCTCTTTATCGTTAGGATCGCTAAATTCGTTGTCGAAATTCGTATATTTGTTGTGAAATTTGTTGAAACTGAAGTCGGTTTTAGTCTGTGTAGCTTCCTTTAGCACTTCGTTTTGTTTCTTTTTATCGTCCACGTTTCTTGGTATGGCTTGCATAGTTATCTTTGCACCGCCGTTTTCTGATAACAACATCAGATGTTCGTCTTCGCTGCTGGAGCAATCGGAGTTCATATCGTATGGGCTTTCAGCATTGAAATTTTCGTTTTGATTGTTATCAATGTACTGCAATTCCAAATTAATACTAGCTCTTGATGATCTGCCGCTGTTTGAGTTAGTTATGATTTTGTTATCGCAACTCAAACGTTTTTTGATCGTTGAGTCCTCTGATTCTGAATTACTGGCTTTGAAAATGCTTTGAGACGACATCGACGTCCGAACTGAACGTTTTAAACTCTCGGAACTGCCTTTGGATGTTTTGCTGTGATTCAATTCCACTGGTATCACTTTAGGGACAATAACTGCGAATATTTGATTTCTTTCATCATGAGATGGCAGTTCTTTGAACATTTTGTCTGTATTCATTTCAGACTCTATTATCATTGTAGGTGACAATGTCTTATTCGGTGGAGACAAAGTACCGGGTCCTTCGAAGCTAAAACGCCTGTCGTCATTCAAAACCAAGTTACTAGGTCTATCGAAATTTATATTACTCTGTTTGTCAATTAACGACGTCCTAGTTTTACCATTCTGAGTTACTCCATTAGAATGTTCCAATTTCACTTCGGTTTCTTTAGGTTTGAGTTTCTTTTCGAAAAATTTCCGTATGCCCCATTTAGGCTTATCTTTTTCTTGGTGTAAGTTTGTTTGTTTTGGCCCTCTATCGACATCGTGTGAACTGACGTCGTTTTGGACGTAATCTAAGGGTCTCTGATAAGATCTGATTTCGTTAAGTCTATCTGAATTTTCTCTTGTTTGTATTCTATTATGTGAGACTCTTGCAACTGATAGACAATTTTCTTCAACGTTTTGTATCCTAGGCTCTGGTACAACTGTTATGTCTTTAAGACTTTTATGTACAAGTTCAACAGTGTGTATTTGAATGTTTGTATTTGTGTTTCGTTCGATGCATGCGTTTCGACCTATATGTGGGTCGGGGTATAGTAGAGGGGTTGTGACGTCACCGTTCTGAAGGAAAGTACAGTTTGAATTTTTGTCTGTTTCAGGCGTAGACGGCACTGGAGAATCTGCAGTGGCTGTGTAAGATTAAAAAATAAAATAACAGTTAAAGATTGTTACTGCTTAAGCGATTCTTAAAATATGAACACGAAGTTTTACATTTATGTATATAGGTTATATATTAGCAAATATTAACACTTACCAGGAGAATGAGGGTGCAGATTATTGTCATGGATTATTGGTCCTTGAGCTAACAGCATCAATTTCAGTTCAGCCATACGTTCTTCCACGCAGACGGCCGTTAATCTAGGATAAATATTTTATAGTAATAAAGTAAATTTCAATATATGCAATAAAAATGCAATTTTTTTTAATAACATCATCTGTTGTAAATAAATCTCTATATTTAATAATATATAAAGATATATATTTAATAATATAGAATAATAAAGATTAAGAGCACAATCGCTCCTGATACATAGAAAAAACTAAACAACTGTTAGTCGTAATTATCAATTTTAGGACCAAATACAATGTGATAATTAGATGCTTTTTTATCCTTACCAAGTAACATGAAGTCGGAAGAGCAAAAACTATCTATGAGCAAAATTTCGTAATAAAATATTAAAACGAAATCGGTATTATCAACATTAGTTCCTTTCTATAAAAATTAGTTTCTAAAGAGCTTTCAGAATATCATGAGTGATTTTTTTGACATAACGTTAGGCCATTATTGAACTTGTCTTTCATTTTTATGATTATCATGAACACTAATATCTATGATTAAAAACTTTTTCTAGCACGTGTTTAGAAAATCATAATACTGTCTTTTTTAGTAACATTGATTAGGCCAATCTTGCGCTCTCGGCTACGCTTTCATCAGTATCATCAACACTGGTTTCTATAAAAATTCGATCTTATAAAGTTTTCAGTAGATCATAAGAGTGGATTTTTTTATCATGAGTATTGTAAAAACTATTTCCCATACTTATCCCATTCCCGTAGGAAGATTGGGAAAACCGTTGTGAATGATCGTCTACGTTGTAACAGCAGTATTATGCTATGTATAATGAAAATGTTTACGTAAGTGTTCCTGCTTTCGTGGACTTTTAAGTCGAACTCATCCGGGGCTTTAGAGAGGAATGCTCAATTGAGCATTCCTCCATCATTCTATAATTTGAAAGAATACTTAGAAGACAAAAAAACGTGGGAGTGAATGAATTTCTCTATATGTATATAGATATAGAATATTTTTAAATTAAATATTGCAATGATGATAACAAAAAACAAAACGTACACCCGACTGAGTTTGTTGTGGGCTCTTCTCAGATCAGGGCGCGAAGGAACCCTCGTAACTTTAGATTGTAAGTCGTTCTTTTATGTTATCATCAGTCATTCAAAAGTGCTGTAATAGGCCTACATGAATAAAGATATTTTGACTTTGACTTTGACTTTGAGCCTCAGATGTCCCAAAATCCAGCGGAACCGTCTTCATCCCTTAATGATATATGGTATTCTACTTTGGGGTAATGCTGCTGATATAGATGCAATATTGAAAAGAGCTGTTCGTGCGATTTACAATATGGGTCCAAGAGAGTTGCTAAGAAACAAATTCAAGGCAACATAATGATAGTTCACTGTGTATATATATTAGAAAACTTGCAGTATGTACAAAAAGGAAACATTATTATAAATTCTAGTAGGCTGCGTAAAATTGACAACTCATTTAAGGGTAACTGTATACGTTTCTATAATAAACTCCCACAAGACGTTGTAGAGATGTCAATTAATAAATTTAAAGTGTTTGTTAAAAGAAAGTTGACAGAAAAATCATATTATAAGTTGCACTGAGTTTGTTGTGGGCTCTTCTCAGGACAGAGCGCGAAGGAACCCTCGTAACTTTAGATTTTAAGTCGCTCTACAATACCATCATCAGACATACATTAGAATTTGTGTGTGTATTTGTTGATTCCAAAGTGCTGTTATATGCTTACTTTAATAAAGATTTATTTTGATTTGATATGTCACATTTTTTTTTATAAAATATTAAGGCCATTTTTGCGCTCGCAGCCTACAGATATAGTGATAGTTACTTACCTCGCTTCTGCATCATGATCCCAGCATTCGTCGCACGTGTCAGTGGCGATTTTCAATACTCTGAGTTCGGGTACTGGCCCTTTGGGCAGCGGGGGTCGGGCTTTGTTCCTCGAAACAAGAGTCTAGAGCCAAACCAAATCACTTTGTATTTCATTTCATTGTGCACAGATCATAAGTTTTATAAGTGATTGTGATTTCACACATAAGTGAGACAAGTTAAGATACATATTAAATTGTTCTTTTACTATATTAGTACTAGATGGGCTAGAGACTTTCTTTAGGATTAATACAAGGCGTTACATATCACGAATACACAGAGAGTATGACATATGTTTGATTTTTGAAGTGAAACTTCTTTAGGTGCATAATTGATAATAATGAGATTTCAATAAATTATTTGTATTAATTTTCGACACATAATATTTTAAAGATAATTAAATTCTTGACATATCATCCTTTTTCCCTCCCTCTAAGCATGGGAAATCTAAAGTTTTATAATTATATAAATATAAACAAGACTTAAAACTTAGTTTGCCAAAGAAGTTTCACTTCTGGCGTGTACTTTGTACGCACGCAGTTTTTTGTATAAATATCGTGCAAAATCTAAATACATAAAAATCATTTACTGTTCCTTAGTCGAGCTGTAAAACTCGAGACTGGTTGTACTGATTTGGTTAATTTTGGTTTTTACTTATTGGTGAAAGAAGGGTTTAAAAGGTGAGTAAATATGACAAAAATATTTAGAATATAGTAACAATAATAATTTCGCTTTCCCTTAGAAACCACCCCTACCGTCGTTTAGAAATCAATTAAATATAAAAATCGTTCAGAAATGAAATGAAATTTAAAAGTTTATTTTTCTAAATCTTTTGGTTTTGAATTTTATATTCACGTTTGATGTCGTTGCGTTGTACAGAATTCAAATTAAATTTACAAGAATACTTTTGGTTTTTCTTCATTGTTTTTATTTGACATGGACATCCAATAATTTTTAATTATGAATTATTTTTGTTATTTTGTTAAGTTTTGACCAAATCTTTTTGTAAAGTTGAAACATTCTGGATTTATCAGTCAGCTTTTTAAGTTATTAATTCTGAGGTGGTACGAAGTATACCGGCTCAGCTAGTGACAGCATAGATTTACAGAGTACATCTACCTGCATTTGTGTTAAAGTTGGCTTCGGTGGTAAACCGTGGTGGTGGTATGGAGGTGCGTAAGGTGGTACCCTGGCGTGTGCGCCCTTGCACCTCCACAGCATCTCCCAAAGCACGAGACCAAGAGCAAATACGTCTACGGCACATAAAGCCGCTCTAGCTCCACTCAGGTCGAGGGCACCTTCCAGGGCCTCTGGAGATAGGTACCTTAGGGTACCCGCCTGGTGACATCATATATCTTATTAGGCCGCCATAAAAACAAGGCAACAATTGAAGTAAAAACTTTTTTATATGTATTTTGTGTGTATACAATATGACTGAGCCGTCACGGTCACCTATGTAACGCTCATTAGAGTAAAGTCGGCGAGAGAGTTATAGCCAATAAGCCACTGCAATTGTAATTCATTATTTAATATAAAATTGTTGATAATAAATTGTATATAATTATAAGTACATGTACATGGATTTTAAAAAGTTACTATTGGACTTTTTTCATTCGATAGATAGATTTTGCTAAAGAATTTTATCTAGTTTCAATCATAATATAGTCGTATCAGATTTATATAACAATTACATAGGATATACTTTATGTAAAGACAGACAGAGAGATTAGTTAGAAGTAGCGGCCCATTAACATCCCACAGCTGGGCACAGGCCTCCTCACTCCAAGGAGCGAGGGTTTTTAGAGCATAGACCCACCACGCTGCACCACTGCGGATTGGCAGGCATAGTACACAAGTGCACTCTCTATTCCTTCACTCTCATAGTCCGTTGTGACGGGAATCTGACACGACCGGAGAGAGATCAACTGCCTCATTGGTCTAGCGGTTAGCATTTTCGACTACAGATATGAGGTCCTGGGTTCCAGTCTCGGGACAGGCCAATTCAAAAAAATCAATATTGAGTTTTCTATTAAGATTTTCTCAATATTTATCCGAAGTTGGGAAGATGGCGGTGTGATCCACCCCCGTGCCTCGGAGAGCACGTTAAGCCGTCGGCCCTGCGCCTGATCTCTCTCTGGTCATATCGTATTACCATCACGTCAGATTATGAGAGAAGGAATAGAGAGTACACTTGTGTACTATGCCTGCCAATCCGCAGTGGAGCAGCGTGGTGGGTCTATGCTCTAAAAACCCTCTCTCATGAGGCCTGTGCCCAGCAGTGGGACGTTTAAAGTAAATTAGAGTAATAGCTAATTGAATAATAAAGTCCCCCAACGCGCTTACTTGCTAAAACACTAACGTTTGTCAGCCGCATATACTGTTACTTAATACTGGCATATTACCAAGTAGGTGTTGGCGTAATAAGTCCGCAAATTTTTCATTTTTCCATTAGATTATATATATAAATTAGTGAGTGACAAGAACAAAAGTAAATGGTTGTATTATATATGTAGTTAAGAGGAATATTATATCTTATATAAACCCACTTCCCGATTACACAGATGAGATAATCCGTCAGAAACATATTCACAAGGTGAAATATATACCTCAGTGATTCGACTTGGCGTAGAGTGGTCACGTCGTGGTAGGAGTGGTTGGGCCAATCCCAAATCCGCTAGACGAGCAGTGCCATCGGCAGCAACTAGTACGTTACCACTGTTGACATCGCGATGTACCACACAGGGTTTTGTTGCAGCTGAAAATGAGATTCAATTATGTCAATATAGAACATATTAATCAACTATATATTTTATTCTCTACCAGCTGACCCGGAAAACTTTGTACAGCCTCAGAATCAATAAAAAACTTTAGTAAATAATGTGGTCAAAGTATATTTTAAGTCTTGTTTATATTTATGTAAACAAAGTGCTTTTAGACTTTATTTAGTTATCTTCTGTAGAAGTAGCTGTCGTATGACAAGACAAAGCGGTAATTGTTAAGAACTGGTAAATAAATAACCTTAAATGTTGTTTTATAGTGCGTTATTTTATAATTATCGTGGATAACGTGTGTAATTAAACTTAACCAAAATTGTGTTGCTCTGAGAAAGAGTGATTTTATTTTTATACCATACACTTTACATTAACAATATTAATTAATTGCAAATATTACCTGGAAAGGAGAAACAACATTTGAGGTTATTTATTTACCAGTTCTTAACAATTGTCAATTACCGCAGTCTTGTCATATTTTGATAGATGGGGAACAAGTGGAAGAGGTGAAAGAATTTGTATACTTGGGATTTAAATTTACAAAAGATGGAACATGTGAAAGTGATATCGAAAGGAGAGTGAATGCAGGGAATATGGTAAATGGTGCTCTGCATGCTTTTATGAATAGCCAGATGGTGTCTCAAAGGGCTAGACTGGCAGTGCATGCTGGAGTGTTGGTGCCAACACTTATGTATGGTAGTGAAAGTTGGGTATGGCAGAAGAATCACAAAAGTAAAATAAATGCGGTAGAGATGAGAGCGTTGAGAAGCATGAGTGGATTAAAACTGAGTGACAGAGTGAGAAATAGTGTGATAAGAGAACGTTGTGGTATAAAAGAAGACGTAGTGACTAAAATTGA
>JACTOM010000924.1:1947535-1965034 GCA_015832385.1 Elymnias hypermnestra | reverse complement strand
CATCAATAGCAGCACCAACCACTCCATCTTTAAATTTATTCCATAAACTTTCAATCTCATTTCCTTCGTCTTCACTCTTGAATCGCCCACTCAAATTTTTCAGATATTCTTCTCTAACATCCTCTTCTTGCAATCTCTCCACTTTTATTCGTTCAAGAATGCTCGAGGTTTCCTTCTTTCTATGGCGCCACCGATTAAAAAGACCACCGATTCGGGCAACGACCAGGTAGTGGTCAGTATCGATGTCGACCCCGCGGTATACTCGAGCATCTAGAACTTTCTTCTTCAGTTTTTCGTCCACAATTACAAAATCAATCATACTTCTAGCATTCCCTTCTTCCCTTGTATACACATGAATCCCCTTGTGCTCAAACATAGTGTTTGCCACAAAAAGACTATGTTCCACACATATTCCAAGCAAACTTCGTCCATTTTCATTCACCCGTTTGTCACCAAACATACCAAGAGTCCTTTCATATCCATCACGTTTCACACCTACCCATCCATTAAAATCTCCTAACATAATTATTCGCTCATTCGGTTCACATTCATTCAACGTATCACTCACACTTTCCCAATACTCATCTATTTCTTTTTGGGCTTTATTGGACTTTCTGGTGCCCAGATCCGTCGGAGCATAAGCACCCAAGACAAAGATCCGAGTAAGTCCAACTTTTAGCCTGATCCAGATGAGTCTAGGACTCACGTATTTCACTTCTTTCACACAATCATCCATTCTTTCGGAAAGTATGATACCAACTCCCTGACAGCCTCTCTTATCACTGCTTACACCAGACCAGTAAGCTGTGTAAGGGCTATGTTTCGTGGTATCACATCCTTTCCTCTTTGTCTCATTCACGCAGAGTACATCTATGCACCTATCATGCATCATCTGGCATACTTCATCAATCTTTTCATTCATTCCTCCTCTTACATTCAAAGTAGCAAAGCGGCTCTCGGTAGCCCGCTTTTCGCCCCCATTAGGAACGTGACGTGATGGATTGCGAATCTCATCGCCGCCATTTTTGGAATGTAATAATATCACCATTGCGTTCCCACGAGTAGCAAGGGAACATAGGTCCATTCTGGCAGAGCCCCGCATGCCAGAATAAGGCTAGCCTATTTCTGGGTTCGCCCGGTCCCAGGGCCACCGCTTGCGACTAGGCAAATGCCCCTAGCCATGAGTCCCTCGGCACGGTACACCTTGGACTGGCAGGAAGTGGGTAGGAAAATGGAATAAAAGGGGGGAACGGGTCAAAAAGATAGGAACTTTGTAAGGAAGAGAAAGGAAAATATAAGGTAGTAGGATATTACTGACTCGGAAGACTGAGAAGATTCAGTAATAGCTCGGGGAGCCGGGATCGCATACCCGTGTACCATACTATGACTATCGGACAAATAGACAAAGATGTGTACCCCCTGACCTAATACAAATCTAAAACTTTGAATTTCCAAAACTTAGAGAGAGGGAAAGAAGAAGATATGTTAGGAATTGAATTGTCATTGAAATATTAAAAGTATTGAGCAATAATAAAAATAATTTATTGAAATCTCAAATGAATTGGAAAGAAAAATGTCACGTGTTTTGTGTCATTATTACAAATTATAAATTAAATTTTGTTTTGAATTTCAATTTTAGAAAAGAGAATTTATGAAATATTTATATTTTATGAAAAACAGTATACGAAATTATTAAATTAAAATGCCACATGTTATTTGTAAATATTTAAAACTACCTAACCTTGAAACGAATTAGCCTAAAAAACGCTACACATCTTCGTGATGCTAATCAAGGGTTTATTCCGTAAAAATTTTTTACGCTCATGCACCTACAGAAGTTTCACTTCAAAAACGTGACTTTACGTCCAGATTCACACCAAAATCCGCAAAATATTACAGTTGCGAAAGAACATATTGAAAAAAAAAGCAAAAGTATTATTTTAAATGTAATTTGATTTTTGAACGACTTTTTCACTATCTGATTTCTAAACGACGGGAGGAACATTTCTAAGGTCAAGCGAAGTATTTTGTCACCCTTTAACCCTTCCCTGGACTTCCACAAATAATTTAAAATTAGCTAAATCAGTTCAGTCGTTCTAAAGTAGTAGCGATACTAACAAATTGCAATTAATTTTAATTTATATAGGTTTTTCTGGTGTACAATAAATATGTTCTCTTTCTCTAAAACCCAGCTATACTGGGGATGTTCTGCTCTGTGACATCACCTAGAAGACCAACAAAGGCACGCTTCGTTTTCTTTCACTGAAAAAATACAATGGTTAAATTACTAACTAACTTACCCGGAGTATGCAGGTGTGCCAAGGCAGCCGCGAGTCCGTGGGCAAGGGTTGCGAATTCGTGCCAAGAAAGCGGGGCCCTTTGAAGTCGCCGCCTCAAAGACTCTGTACACAGCTCCAGTACTACAAGTTGGGAACGACCGCCCGCCTCCATGAGTGACGCGCGACTGTCGCTACCTGTTAAACAATTCGATTCGAATTTTATTTCGTAGAGGGCAGCACCTTTTCTACATAGAATGTCGGGTGCGCCTAGAGGAGGAACGCGTCTTCAAGACGATTTTATCTAACTTTGAGGCCCGGATCGAGAGGAGTGACGGTAACTTCACAGGACACTGTTGCTTTGGTGAGTATCTATTCTGAATAGGACAGGAGACAACACCTGCATGTCATCACTGTGACCAAGACCACGCTAACCATACGCTTGAAGTGTGTCCAATGTGGCACCCCGAACGACGAGATTTGGTAAACAAAAACGGACTGAATCTCTCGGCACAAGCAGTAGTTGCCAGTGTCGGACTGGCCACATAGTCGGGGTGGCATTTCTCAGCTGGACCCCAGCCTGCACGGGCCCCCTACGGACCTGGCAACCTAGCTTCTAGCTTTTGCGACCTCAATGTAAAACTAGATCAGATAGTTTATTCATACAATGGGGTTTTAAAATCAGAAGTTTTTGTGAATTGTCACGAAATTGAATGGGGTTGAATCCGCTGCGAGGGCCATAACGTCGTGAGTTGTCAGGGTGAGGACTCGGGCAGCTCCAAATTGACCGATAGATTTTTGTGCAAGGATGGCACTGGTACATTCTGTCTGAGTTGCTCGAACCACCCCAGTAGGCACGTGACGCTATTGAGGAGGTTTCAGTAAGTCAATAAATATAAATTTTAACAAAAAAAAGAATAGCCTTCAAAACGAACTTACAACTCCGAATATAGCAATACGAAGAACACTATAAAAGAATACGCAATTGTTTCTTACTTTTTAAAGCATATTCATATAATTTGTAAGTTCGTTTTGAAGGGGGTTCCTTTTTTGTTAAAATTTATATTTATTTTTTGATTTTTAGTGGATCTGAAGTAAACTAACAAATTTGTCTCAATGTGTACACCTAAAACGCGTTTTTCATATGAGATAACACCGTTTAAATGAAATAACTTTACAAACTTAAATTTACATTAATATCGCCACACCCGGGATCGAACCCGAAACCTTATACCACCGCTTCACACATAATTCACCTTTCAAATATTGTAATGCAGCAACAAACGTAAGGTCATTGGCATTTGATTAGAGACAGTTATAGATTTTGCCATAAATCACACTCTTACTGTAAGCCGTTGAGGAGTTCCATTGATCTTCATATTTAACTACGACTAGCACTTGACCATACCGAAGTTACGGTAGGCGACTCAAATATCTAGATAGCTTATAGAAGATACTGCCGAGTATCGTTGATTTGCTCCTAAGAATTGAAGAGTTCCGTCACTTTGTCATGGATTCCATCATCAGAACCTTACCAAACTATCATAAAACAACCCTTGAAGTATATCCTTTCTATAAAAAAAAGAATCATCGAAATCGGTTGGCGTGATCTTGAGTTATTCGTCCATTTGTCGCGTACATGCCTACGCAAATTTAAGACATCCGATTTTGTCATGGACGCCATCATCAGAACTGGTTTAAAAAAAATGAGACTCTACGACGAGCACCACCTTTCATTTAAAAAAAAATCATCAAGATCGGTCCACCCCGTCGGGAGATATGAGGTAACAAACGTAAAAAAAAGATATATATACAGACGAATTGATAAACTCCTTCTTTTTTTGAAGTCGGTTAAAAAAGGGGCGGGCAGTACCTGTGCCTACCACCAGCTTGGCCAAAGACAATTTAGAAAATACAATTGACTAAATTTACCCACTCCGGAAACTAACCCAAATATATAAAAACTAGCTGACTCAGACATCTTCATACTCAGAATCAATAAAAAAAGCTGAAATAGAAATTAGTAATCAAAATAACGCGACCTTTACGGCCAAATTCTCGCCAAAATGGCTTTTTTATTTACTCACCTTTTAAACATTCCCTGAACTTCCACAAATAATTCAAAACCAAAATCAGTGAAATCAGTCCAGCCGTTCTCGAATGTTAGCGAGACTAATTAAACAAAAATTGATTTAAATGTATATATTAAAAACTTAAGTAATCTTACCATAATACCGCAAAATGTTGGGGTGGGCCAAATGCGGTATGGCGTATACCGAGGCCTCTTTGTGCCAAGCAGATGGATTCGAGTAGAGCTTCACCGCGACGGGGATCGAACCCAGACTCCCCCGCCACACCGACCCGAATTTGCCTTGACCTGCGAACGTTAATTAGTTTATAACAAANAGCACACGCCCGACCCGTGTCGATGCGCGCGCGCGACTAATGTACACGCATTAGAAGTTATACTTCTTTGGCGAAAAATATTTTCATCAGGGTGTCAGTTTTTTGTGACGGTGTGCGCGCGCAATTCGTAAAAATTTGCTCTCATCATTCTTCCCTAACGCGCTAAAAGAAGTATAACTTCAATAATTCCTATATCTTCTCCAAACAATCCACATACTTAATAATACGTTTCATTCAGAATTATTAGTTCACACCGTGTCGCAAAGCTTTCGTTTCATTTCATTCGTTCTTAGGGCCTTGCGAAGCTAAACTTTCGTTCGCAATCACATCATTCATTCACTTCGCCTTATGCAGGTCTCGTTTCACCGTGAATCTGTGCTTTCGTTGCTATCGTTTTAAGATCTCATTTAATTATATCCTATCGCTTCGCAAAGCTCTTTTTCAGTCTGTATCACTTTATTAATACCTATCGCATTGTGAAACTTTCGTTTCCATTCGAAGCATTACATTCGTTCAAATTGCCTCGCGAAGCTGTATCTACATCCTAAATCATTTCATTCGTTACGATCTTTTTCAGAAGCTCTTTGTTATTCCCAAACATTTCCTTCGTTCGTATTACAAAGTGAAGCTTTCGTTTTATTTTCAATCATTTTATTCGTTCCTGTCCCCACATAAAACTCTCGTTTCATTTTCAATCACTTCATTCGTTCCTATAGCCTCGCGAAGCTCTCCTTCATTCTGAATTGTTTCATTCGTTTACACCACCTCGCGATGCTTTTGTTTCACTCTAAATCACTTCATTCGTTCACAAAGTCTCGCTATGCTTTAATTTTATTCGTTCACATAGATTGGTGAAGCCTTCGATACATCCTGAATCATTTCATTCGTTAGAATTTTTAAAAAGCTCTCCGTCTATCCGAACCATTTCCTTCGTTCGCATTAATAAGCATTTTCAAATACTTCATTCGTTCCTATGGCCGCGCAGAACTCTCATTCATTCTGAATTATTTCATTCCTTCACACCACCTCGCCAAAATCTCGTTTCATTCCAAATCACTCTGAATACCCTGGCTGACTACCCTTAACTGTACAACTGTTAAAAATTCAATAAGCTTACCAATGTGCTCGATGAGAGTGATGTTATCCACACACAGTAAGCCAGTTGCAAGCGCATCAGGACCACTTCCCATTATATCACCTGAAAAAATTTAAACGCCAATTTTTTTATTAATTATAAAAGCATACATAACCATAAACGTCACTAATAGGCTTAATATACAGTAATTACATAATCTAGATGAAATTAATTATAAACTAAGTAAAACAGTTAATATGGAAATTGACGAGTTGAAAGATAAGAAAAAAAAATTATGGTAAATTTATGCAAAAACACAAGAACTTGGCGAAGTAAAGTAGCTAAATATAAATAACTACACGCAAAGAATGAAGTATAAAATCTTAGTTTATTCAGACAGTATTTCAAGGAGTCTTTATATTACTGTATTTGATTTTTTTAAAACGATGGCCTAAGTTAATGAGTGGATCGAAATATAATCAAAATTACCAAAAGAGAAAAAAAGAGTCTAAAACGCAAGTTAACCGTTTACATGTAGGGGACATTGATGAAGATGAATAAAAAGTATAAATTACCTTTCTCCAGATCGACGCCATCGCTCAAATCTTCCTTGTCAAGGTCTACCCTCTTGCAATAAACTTTCCTGAAGACAATTGCCAGCAACAAAATGGCTATTAACGCTAAAATGGCGGACGCGACAATACTTGAATAGTTGGGATGCGTCGCACTTTCCATGGTCGATTCAGCCTTTATTGTGACCGTCTCCTCTTTAACCGATGCTAAAACACGAGAATTATATTTCATCTCCATGTCTTTTACTTCACACTCGCGAAATGCTGATCCAGGAATGAATGAAAATGCCAGCAGACTTCTTGCTCAACGCCCCGCCGTCCACTTGTCACCAAAGCGGATATAAATGCGATCAACAACTTCGCGCAAAAACGGTCCTCTTATATGCCGCAACTACGGCTGGCAAACGTACACTACTGTGACAAGTAAACGGTGCTATCGGGCACTCTTTATTGGTAATAAAGTATGTATTTCTATTGGTGCTTTATTTATTTACATTATTCTACGAAATGGGTAATAAAAGTATGCAACAACAAATATTATAAACGATTCTAAATTAAACAAAATAAACTATGTAAACAATTCTAATTAGATTAATTATATAGGACTCATAAGTTAAACGAAAAATAAACTATATTTAGGGGAAAAGTCGCGAACAAAACTTGTATATACTATTAAGAAATAACTTACTGAAATCAGCATTACAATAACTCGTAGTGCAGCAACAGAATACTCCAGCGAGAAGTTTTGAAGTTACCCGTGTGCACTTGCCACAGCTGTTACGACCTTCTGGTTGCGAATAACGCCAACAACCTAATACAAGGGGATGTGTAGTGAAAACTTTTTGGATTAGACTACAGACTCTAAAATTCCGGATAAATAACTTATCCGGAATCAATTTTTATTCAATTACGTCGGCCTGGTTGGCGCAGTGGTGCGAGTATTTGCTTGAGTCTGAACTGGTTGAGACTTCGACCGTGGCTAGTTACCACACTGCCAGCAAAAACGTACCGCCAAATAAAGAGATTTGTGTTCCGGTACGAAGCTGTGTAGAAACCATAAGGGGAATACCAATTTAGCGCACTTCCATATTAGACTGTATCATCACTTACCATCAGGTGAGATCACAGTTAAGCGCTAAACTGTCAGCAATAAAAAAAAGTTAGACCTTACAGTACCTTGGACACACAAATTAGACGTTCTGTCGTTTGATAAATGAAAAAAAATCAATATTTTATTTATTGCTCAAATTGTCTCCGTCAGTCAAGGAAGAAATCACACTGATCAAAGACTGGAAATGCATCCAAATAGCCTAGCATTACTACTGCAAAGACAGGATTATCCCAGATGGCTCAAAAGATAAAATATCCTGAGACTACAGGAGAGGGTATTGCAATAAGACACTGTGTTCCATTGAGGACACAANTACGAGCGGATTTATAGCGGAGATATCAGCGGTAGGCGAAAACACACCTTGCGCGGCGGAAGCGTAGCGAGTATATGCACGCGAGGGAAAAAATAGGGTAAATTTGGAAGAGGATGTCAATACGCGGCACCATCAAAAAATAAAACCAAAGTACCGCCAAAAGTGGCGTCACCACCGCCAATATTTTGAGTTTCATATAAGCCAATTAGTTGATTTTGTGAAGGGAGTGAGCATTCATTATTTGTGGCAGGTGTCTTCAAAGTGCTATAACTTTGGTTCTAAAAAACAATTTTAGCTAAAAATGCTTATATGTACTCTTGAAGCATTTATAAATATGTGATAAAAATGCAAAGTTCCTTCCTTATTGATCATCACAAAAAAATTTAATATGTATTTTAAAAATCAGACTGTCAAACCTGTGACCTAATATTAATAACATTGAAGTACCACACTGATATAGTTTTCTGTATATTTCAGGATGTTTAAAATAACCAATGTTCATCAATTATAACAAAAATTTTTTAAGTTCCTTTGATATATGTATAATGCAATAACAAACCTTGTCCTAATACAGTAATGTTGCCTTGATTGTCATGATTCCATAGAGTGTAGCAGTATGCTTTGGGGTCCGTACATTGTTCTACTTGCACTACTTCACCATTGGGGAGTGTTGTTTCAGACAATGTACCTCTGTCTAGAAAATAGTAAAAAAAGTAGATAGATAAGGTATATAACACTTATATGTTACAAAGGGTGTGTCAATAACACTAAAAATATTGTTTTGGGACAAATTTGGGATACTGCTGCTAATCTTTATATCAACAAAATATAAGTAAAAGTGTAAAATAATGATATTAAATTGTATTCTTGTGACTCATTTTGGATTTGCTGCATACTATACTAAAGAATTTTGTTTCTTAAAGAATTATAATAGATTAACTAACAAGAAACAATATCTAAAATATAAAGTATCAAATTGTGTAGCAATAAGATTTATTCAGTGGGAACTGGTGAGGGATATGCTTGGAGTCTCAACTTGATCAAATCAGAAATGTGGAAATGCTTCGATGAACTATGGGTAAATAGTGTGAAGGACAGACGGATGTTGGGGCCCCAAGGCACTGGATTGGCGATCAGCACCAGATAGCACAGTGTAAGCAGACCCTCCACAAGGAAAACCATTGCTATTGAGAGGTTCAACAATAGCTGCTGGGGCCAGGCGACACAAGATCCGGCCTTGTCATCAAAAGGAGTCTGATGTCTAAAAATTGAAGTCCATTGATTGAAGCAACAATGATGAAATTCTGACTCATAGCAGTCTCATGTGGTTTAACTAGTCAAGAGAACATAATAAGTCATAAGGATGGGTAGTGTTCAACATAAAAATTACATACCAAAAATTTCATTTTCAACCATCAACTGTGCATTCTTGTCATCATCATAAGATGGTGTAACACTCATAACAACACTGTCAATTTTGTAGAGACATGTAATTGTTGAACTACTGGCTGTTGTTGGCTTTTCTGTTACAACAGAGGCCACCTTCACCTTGGTTTTCTTTTCAGTGCTTATCGGATTCTGATCGTCTTTTCCAAAGCTGACAGGTTTTTTATCAATATTATCAATTATATTCTCCCTTACAGATGCTGAGGCTATTTGATTAAAATTATCATCATTGGAAGTAGTTAGGAAATCATTTGAATCTAGAATGTCTACACTCCGTTTGGCTATGACTTTCGGCTGGTCTTGAGTAAGCGGCCAATACGTCGCATCTTGGTTGTTCCACTGTATAGTTCTTCTATGGTGATATTTTGTGAAAGTTCTTACATAATGCGTCGGTTTTTGATGGTGTATACTATTTCTAACATCTTGAGATTCCTGTGGCCTCGATGTCAAAACTTTAGCAGTGAATATAAAAAGAAACAACACCATACATTTCAATAATGGTGTTACTCGTTGAGATAATACGCCTTCCATCATTTTTATGCTTTACAATGGACTCTTGCGAGTCTAAACACTACATTATCATCGATTAACAAACTATTTTAGGTCATTTAATGCAACCTAATTGCAGTTAAGTAACGACTGCATAATATTGATTTTCCGTCATATAAATGTATAACTGTAATGCGGCACTTTTCCTTAATAGCTAGCACACCGCACATAACTATATCACCATTTATGAAGTTATTTCCACGTAAAAACACTAAATACCAACTATAAAGAGTATTTTATTAATTATACGCAATTATTTAGTTACATATTTGCACCGTTCGATCTGCTTTATAAATACAATATCAACAGGACATTGAATTAATCTCTAAATATGAATATTAATGAACTTTTCATGTTAATAACTATTTGGAAATCACATCACATCTCAGAAAAAATTGGAAATGTAATTAAAATAGTGATCGATCGTGTGTTGACAAACACATTTCAGTACTCTACTAGCAGACATGTTGTTTTAGCGCATAGATTATATTA
This sequence comes from Elymnias hypermnestra, assembly GCA_015832385.1. Taxonomy (NCBI): domain Eukaryota; kingdom Metazoa; phylum Arthropoda; class Insecta; order Lepidoptera; family Nymphalidae; genus Elymnias; species Elymnias hypermnestra. The sequence goes on along the minus strand of JACTOM010000924.1, from coordinate 1,954,794 downwards.
GTATCGTATAAACTCGGTATCTTATACACAGTATGGCTATTTTTAATATTTGTCAGGCTTTGAGATTTCATTTTGAATTTATTCATTTATTTTTGTTTCAATATATAGTATTACTCCAAGATCCTTATCAATTTGGAGAATGAAGCTGACTCTGCAAAATTTTTGGAGATCCTTTTCTTCAAATCACTCAATCTTCGAATTATGATATACACGATACATGATATGATATACATACATTGTACTACTTCATATTTTCATATTTTTTTTTTATTTTATTTGCCAAATAAGCGCACAAATATAAATCTAATATGAAATTTTCCGACACGTGGTAATATTTAAAATACATATCTATTACAAAACATAACAAAACAGAGTAAAAAATAATTTCCTAATGTCAATTGTCATGTCATCGTTTCACATAGAGAATTTGAAACGGTAACTAGACGTTTTTCCTTGCTGCTAATTGGAATTACAAATAATATATTTTTTTGTTTCATGGCATTAAAGTAACAAACAAAAATTTACATAATTTAGCAGAAGTAATTATAGTAAAGCTATAACATGTCTTCAATTTGTGCACCAGAACAAATTGACGAAGCAAAGGAGCGCGCCCATTTTCAAGCCGTAGTAAACGCTTTTAAATATTACAAGTAAGTCAAAATGATATCGTAATACAAGAAAAAATATCGTTAAGCTTATATATGTCCGAGAGTATTTATATTTAACTTAGAGATATAGGAAGGGTCTTTGAGATCATACCAAGCAACCGTGGTTTCATTCAAATTTGTTCCTCTAATTATCTTAATACACAGCAACAGTGAGCTTTGTTTACTTTCTATCATTTCATGGTTCAATTCAAGCCTAGTATACAAAAATGTAGGCCATAATATAAAAGTATGTTACATTGGTTGTTAAGTGTTAAGCTAACTATAGAATAAGTTGCCTATAACATACTAGATTTATAATTGTCATTTTTTGTTGTATTCTATCTAAGTATTTGAGGGCATTTATATAGTTTCAAAAATATCAAAATTTTTCTCTGCAATTAAGTCATAGTTTGTCCTATTTGATTTATAAAAATAGATTAATGCAAACACATTGTAATGTTGACTTTTTGTATTATAGAAATAACTATGTAAACAGAGGTACTTTAATTTTAATTATTATATTTGTGATTGCTGACAACCTCTAATTTAACATTTAAAATTGTTTTAAATTTAATTGTTAAAACATAAAAGAGACAAGAGTTCAATTATAATAGAAAAGTAGAGTATTTGTTGAATAAACACCTTTTTTATGAAGTTTGAGAATTTTTATCTGCATTATGGAAATGTAGGAATAAAAAGAGTGTATCTAATAGCTTAACTTGTATATTTACAAGCATTACTTATAAAGAGTTAAGTGTAAAATCCTAATTTTCATATGGCAAAATGATGTATTACTATACTACCTTTTGCACTAACGATTTGTCTTTTAAGTCATGTTTTGGTAAAAAAATATACCTAGGTTGATAAATGTGGAGATGCAATAATAAAAGTTATAAATGCAAGATGACAGTTTGTATGTTGTAGACATTAATATAATTGGAATATGCTAGAACAAATGCTAATGATTTGTTAGTCATAGTGAAGATTCTCCTAACAATAATAATGAATCAATGATGCAATCATGATGGTTCTTGCATTTGCTTACTATCTTTGTTATTGTTTAAAATTAGAGTGATTTAATGGACTAATAATTAAGAGCATCAATTTCAATACCTTATGCCACACATGTGTATGTTTGTTTACAGAACCTTTAATACACACACCAGCATATTAAGTGGAAACCAAAAAAAGTTCATGATTTAAAAAATATGGTTTTATTTTAAAATCTACTTACTACACTTCTTGTGTTATTTAAAGTTTTATTTGTTTTAATTAAAAGAGTTCATATTAGGAACACATTTTGCAAGTAAAGGCTATTTGTAAAAAATGGTACCTTTTTGAATTTCATATGTAACTAAATGAATATTAAGTATTAGTAACTAAAATGAACAATTAAATGAGAAAAATGGTGATTAATATTGTGCATTTCCTCCAAATGCTCTTAATGTTTCTACCTGTCTAGGCATTCTGAGAATGATTTTATTGATGGTCTCCTGGGATATTCTCCGCCATTCCTCAACTACAGCAATTTGCAGTTTACCTACATTGGCAGGAGCTGGAATTCTGAACTTAACTTTTGTTTTCAGCAAGTCCTAAACATCCTCTAAGGGGTTCATATCTTGCAGGCCACACCATAATAGTGATGTTCATATCATTAAGATATGCTTGAGTTACATTTCTTCATTTCTTCTAAAATTTCTCTGATATAGAGGTCTGCAGTCAATCACTATCAAGTCTGTGTGAGCCTTCAAACAAATACCCGCCCAAACCATTATTGATCCACCACCGTATGCGACTGTATATTTCAAAATTTGTCTGAATTTACCATTCTCCTTTCCATCTGTATGTTCTTTTCCTACTGTAAAATTGATTTAAGAGAATTCTGCACTCATTACGAAACAATACCTTACTCTATTGGTGTGAGTTCCGAAGTCGATGTTTCTAAGCAAAAGTTAATCTGTTTCTACGATGATTGAATTCGAACCATCGAGCCTTGGCAGGCACACTAACCCAAACTATCTTCTTCGTACCATTCAGAAACATTGCGTAACGTGTACTTACACTTACGCAATGTTTCTGACTCATGTTGGGCTTGGACAATCGTCAAACTGGGGTTCCTACATACACGAAGTAGAATGAAACGATCACCTCTACTCGAAGTGCGACTTTTTCTACTTTGTCCTGCTCTTCTCACATAAGTATCGGCCTCCCCGAACCGTTGGATACTACGATGGATCGTTGAAACTGATCGACGAAGATCTGTGGATATCACTCTGTAGGTTTAACAATTTCTTAGCATTTCGAGTGCCCTGGCAATCTCCGTCGGGGCTAAGTCAGGCATAATTCAGTCCTCAACTTTATTTAAAAAAAACTAACCAAAAAACATTATTTCAAACAAATTTTAAATCAAACTGAGAAGGAATAAATACTCGAAATTCGCTCCAGATAAGGTAAGGTGTATTTGAATAAAATTGATACAATTGCATAAAATCTGATGTTCAGTTGTTTTCTTATTTTGAAATGATTTCTTTTTTAACCGACTTCAAAGAAAAGGAGGAGGTTATCAATTCGTCTGTATTTTTTTTTATGTTTGTTACTTCATATCTCCCGACTAGGTGGACCGATCTTGATGATTATTTTTTAAATGAAAGGAGGTGCTTGTCATAGGGTCCCATTTTTTTTAAAACCAGTTCTGATGATGGCATCCATGAGAAAACCGGATAAGTCTTAAATTTGCGTAAGCATGTGCGCGACAAATGGACGAATAACTCAAGATCACGCCAACAGATTTCGATGATTCTTTTTTTATTAGAAAGAATATACTTCAAGGGTTGTTTTGTGATAGTTTGGTAAGGTTCTGATGATGGAATCCATGACAAAGTGACGGAACTCTTCAATTCTTAGGAGCAAATCAACGATACTCGGCAGAATCTTCTATAAGCTATCCAGNTTCGTCTCATCATCATCCACGTCACCTTGCCTCGGTCGGGACAGCATTGATCAGTCGAGCTCACGATTTATGTGATGATCTAACTGTTCAGGACGAGTTAACCCATGTAAGAGAGGTGTTACGTCGGAATGGACATAGATCCCCAAAACCCGTCAGCAAGCAGAGACACCATAAACGACCTTTGGAGGTAGAAAGGCCAAAGGCCTATTTACCCTTTGTAAAGGGAGTGACGGACAGAATAGGCAGGCTACTGCGAAACGATTATAGCATCAAAACTGTCTTCACTCCCTTACAAAGGATTATAAACATGGTAAGATCTCCGAAGGATCGTTTACCGTATCAATGTCCGGGCGTTTACAAAATTGACTGCAGCTGTGGAAGCTCTTATATTGGGCAAACGAAGCGTTCCATAGCAACTCGTGTGTCAGAACACATAAATGCTGTCAAGCACAACGACATACAAAAATCTGCGATCGCGGAGCACATTTTGCAGCAGGGAACTCAACACTGGATAGAACTTCATAGCCCGAAAGTTCTTTCCACGGACCGCCATTATATGCCGAGATTAGTTCGCGAGGCCATTGAAATTAAAAAATATCCTAATTTCAATCGTGAAGATGGTTTTAAGCTGGCTGATACGTGGAATCCAGTGGTGAAGCTATGCCAAATGAACAAACGACGCAATTTTTCAAAATTAAAACGTGACGTTGTGAGTGTAGTATGCCGACAAATGGATGTGGGTGCCGTGAAAAATAAAAGAATCAGACGTAGGGTAGACAGATTCTGCCCTTGACAGCTTGACACAACCGACCACAGCAGTATCGTCGTGACCACGATCCATGCAACTGGGTCGAAATATCGGCAAAATTAAAAATTAAAAATTAAAAATCGCCATCGTGATATGTACCCGTTCAAATAGTCAACATATTAATGTATTTGTAAGTTTGTTTTGAAGGCGTTTGTTTTGTGTTAAAATTTATATTTATAAATTAAATGATGTATAAACCAGCCAGCAACTGATATCAAACCTTTTTTTATGTTTTGCTAAATATGCTGGTACATATACCTATAAGTAACCTAAATATAAAGAGTTCCTTGATTCAACAAATTTACCTTTATATTAGTAATACATTTATCAAAACCATCATTATCATACATTTTTATTGATGACAAAATATTGTTTTAAGGTACTATTCCTGATATTTATGAATTTTTTTCAATTTATACCTGTTGCATAAAGTATCATACCAATTATTCACATTTAATTCTATACTACAATTCTATAGTAATTCATATCTTAACTGGCTCAGACATGATATTTTATTTTAACTAACTTATACACTTTGTTTTGACACTTAACTTTAACTTTTATAAAACAAGGCCTTATTCTGATAAATAACTTGGTATAACACTTTACCTCTTATGGTTTGTAAACATAATTTTTTTTAAAAATAAATAAATAAGTATCAGTGTACAAATTTCTTTGCCTTGCTGGTAGGGTGGTAACAAGCCACGGCCGAAGCCTCAGCCAAATTAAAAAATGCGATTTCCTAGTTAGGCGATAGAATCTACCGGGGATCAAACCCGGGATTTCTGCTAGCTAAGCGAGTAGTCACAACACTGCGCCACTGTAGAAACCATAAGAAGTAAAATTACTTATTACCAAATTAGCGTGCTGCCATCTGAAAATGTTTAATCTTTTATCATCAGATTAGATCACAGTCAAGAGCTAAGTTGTCAGCAAAGATAAAAAAACAAAACATACATAGATACATTTTGTTCCAGATTATGTAGTCTAGATAGGATACACAAGTCGGAGAATATAATCTCAATGCTACCTGCGAATCACCAAAAACGTCTCGACAAATACAGAACCTACCTTACAAAGTTTAAGCGGTGCTTAGACGTCAACAATAGTGTTGTCCATCTGATAATAAAAGATGTGGATACAATGTTTGAAAACGTAGACCATAGTATAGAGGCCAACACTAACGGGACTGAGAATTACGGCTGTGATTATAATAATTGCGAAATACCTTCACAGAAGCAGCATAAAATGCAGCATGATGTTGAAAAGGTATGTGTTAGGGGATTCACAGCCTTTTGGAGCTTACTCAAGGAATTTTTTTCAATCAAATTGATTTAATTTATGCAGGTACAATCGGTGCTAAAGAATATAGTGAGGGATTGGAGTGCAGCTGGCGCCAAGGAACGTGAGCAATGTTACAAACCCATATTAGATGAATTAGAAGCTAGGTATCCCGTAGAAAACTACAGGTGGGTATTTTACAAAATATAAAGATTTTGTATGATGTGCATATGTGTCAGCCCATGCTCATGCACATAAAGACACATATGCACATTTTTTGTTATAAAATTGGTTCATTAATTATGACATAAAAAATGTAATAGACAGACACTTGTAAAGGATTTTAAATAATTTATTGGCGATTGTGTATCATTCAGGTATTGTAATAAATAATATGTTTACTTAATTAAACATTCTTAAATTTTCTGTGCAAAACCCAAGTTTATGTTAATTGAATATGATTGCTTTCACATTATAACATTAGGGTAGATTCTAACTTTGTATGTTTACATTTATTTTTTGGCCTTTACCACCTCATATTAATTTATTTAGGTAAGCCTTAACTTGAAAATAAACATAAAACCTTATCCCTTACAATAAATTTATTTCAGGAATCCCTAAAAGATGGAGAATTTAATCGACAGGTATTGTAGGCTATCAAAAATATACTTAAACATAAATTTATATACAAAGTGACACATACGAGGTGTGTTCAAAAAGTATCGCGAATTTTGAATTTTCGCGGGTTACGTATATTCGAATTTCGAATTTTTTGTGGCGTTATGTTGGTACTCATGTCTCTCACTTATGCCGACAAGCTCGGCCATTTTGAATGTTCATTTAATTGTTGACAGCTGCTTTGCTTGCACGTGTTTTGGATCGTCTTCGATTTTTACCTATTCAAAAAAATGGATCAAAGAACCTGTATCAAATTTTGTGTGAAAAACGAAATTAAGTGCGCGGATGCATTCCGAATGTTGACTGTGGCATACGGAGAAGCTACCTTGGACCGAAGCAACGTTTATCGGTGGTACAAAATGTTCTCAGAAGGCCGAGAAGATGTGAACGACGAAGAGCGTGCCGGACGCCCGAGCACTTCAACAACAGACGAAAAAATTAATGAAGTGGAGAAAATGGTATTGGCCAATCGTCGAATCACCGTTAGAGAAGTTGCTGAGGACCTAAACATATCGATTGGCTCGTGCCATTCGATTTTTATCAATGATTTGGGCATGAGACGGGTCGCCGCGAAATTCGTACCAAAATTGCTCAATTGTGACCAAAAACAGCATCGCATGAACATTGCTAATGAGATGTTAAACTCTGTCCGCGACGACCCAAATTTGCTCCAGAGGGTCATAACTGGTGACGAATCGTGGGTTTATGGTTATGACGTGGAAACCAAAGCTCAATCATCTCAATGGAAGCTGCCGCACGAACCAAGACCGAAAAAAGCGCGCCAAGTTCGATCGAATGTGAAAGTTTTGCTGACAGTTTTCTTTGATTGCAGGGGCGTGGTGCATCATGAGTTCTTGCCACAGGGAAGAACGGTCAATAAGGAATATTACCTGCA